>OY728125.1:844951912-845527928 GCA_963277665.1 Viscum album | reverse complement strand
GCTTCCCAATGTCATCTTGGGGAATCTCGAACTTTTTCAGGGAAAAATTGCAGTTGCACGGTTCCCCACAAGTGGCCGGGCTAAGGGGCCGAAAATGGGGAGGAACCGGATTTATGATTCCTAGGTATGGACCCTAGGTGAAATACCAGTGTGTCTCTACATACCCCATAAGGATGGGAATCAAGACATACATAGTTCTAGATGTATAGTGTAATCACAGACCTACACTGTCATGTGAAATCCTCTCTAGCAGGGGATCTGGTGCATCACATGACTATCATGGGGGCATCCTGAACTTGTTCAAGGTAGAACCGCAGATTAATGTCATCCGCTGGGGACATATTAACATCTACATTTTAACATTATATGGTAGGAAGTGGAGTGAATGTGAAGATCCCAGGGATTATGTGGTGCGGTAGCTATAAAACTGACTTGAATAATGACATGGAGTCCAAATCACACCATGTATCCCCAGAGGGAAACTCTTCGGGTTGAGGGACTGAGAGTGAGAATTAGGCTGGGCCTAAAGTATAGTGTTTGGGCATTCCTACGTACCCTATGAGGATGGGAATCAAGCCACATGTATTTTTAGGAGCACAGTTTAACGTCATGCGGGAAAATCAGAAGCCTGGCAACGCCAGTACACACCCTAACAAAACTACTAGGCCATGTGAGTCATGCTCGATGTGGGAATAAAGAAGTATTGGTGGGACTTTACCGACACCAGAAGGGTCATGTTAGGGTGAAGGGAATCTTGGTAAATACATGCTCAATGATTCTAACCTATCCATGTAGAATTCCCTAGATGCGTGAAGATATAAAGCTATGTATGTCAGAATTACACTAGAACATGAGGAAGTGGAAATGTGTGAATCAGGATGATCAATATCGGGACCACAATGAAGGGGAAGTGATGATGGAGTATAACTATTAACCATGGTTTAAATGCAGAATCCACATTGCATTAGTCTGGAATGGGGATAGACAAATGAGGGTTGACCGTTGACTATGTTCGAATCATGGGACCTGTCGCAAATGTTGTCAAATTTCCTTAGGGGCGTTCACCCAGGATGGTAGGTGGGCCAATGTGGAATGGTACCAAACCATTAGGGGGGTCCCTTCGGATGTAGAAGAGGATGATGATCCAAATAGCAAGCTCGTGAAGATTGGACATGAAACGAGGGGAATGTCTCCATGAAACTTCCACACATCGGTCTCTTTCGCAAAATGCATTTGAATACAGCAACGAGGATTATTAGATAGAGGAAGTCAAGTCCATTCCGATATGGGGATCTTAGTTTAGGGCATAGAATTCGGACCATGGATGGTAAGAAATGCGGGTGACACATGGTGGGGTAATTACAAAAACCCAAGTGGTGAATGGGAAACAGGTTTTAGACCACCAAGTGTTCCTTATAGGGGTTTTAGGTCGAGGGACTGAAAACGAGAATTGATCTGGGCCTGAGGAAAAGTGCATAGGTGTTCCTACATACCACATGAGGATGGGGATCAAGCTGCATGTAGTTATTCAGGTGGCATGGTAAGGTACCAATGGTAGGGATAAAAGGGGTTTGCGGGTGTGGCCCTAGCACAAAAAGAAGAAGAATTTGATAAATCATGTTTTTACTTTACGGTGAGTGGAGTTTTTTATGAAGAAATAGGCCTAGGGTTGCACGCCCTGGCATCACCACAAGAATCAAGCCGTAATAGGCATTGAAAAATGCTATGGTGTGTGACCAATACCAAACATGGTTCCCCCTTGAGGACATCACAATGCAGTGTCATTTGTCGTCGGGAAACCGGGATGATAATGCCACAGTTTAGGGTCATTTGATAGGACCAAGCAGCATAGTTTAAAGTTGTATGGCTTGGACATGAGGGAATGTGCACGACGCTATAAATCATACCCGACATGAATGAGGATAGGGTCCCACACCACACCGTACACAATTCCAAGAAAGGAGCCTTTGGACAGGGGGCCTGAATAGAGGTAGGGAGGTAATGGGAAGGAGAAACTATCTCCCAACTGAGTTGGACCCAAAAACGAGTCAACCGAGTGGCCCTACATATCCCATAAGTATGGGAATCGAGCCACCCGTAGTTCTACAAAAGGGGCGATATGAAAGGATCTTATTTTATGGTCTTAGAACTCGGACCATGGAGAAGCAGAAATATCCCAAGTAAAAGAAGACTCTAACCCAATCCCTAATCGTACTTCAGTTAAACATGGTATAGGAATCAAGGGATGATACATTATTTGCGATACATGAGATGCATGCAAGGGGGAAAATCGGTGAAGCACTAGACGGTCACCCTGTCGTGGCCCTCTTTTTTTTTCTCTTAAAGTGAAGATGCGCACTGAGGAATAGTACCAAGAGTTTAGAAGTTCTAATTGGACATGGTGAGGTGGAGGAGTATTTGAATCATGTAACTGACATTTGGGGCTTAATGAGGTTGGCATGTATATGGAGTATAACTTTTGATTGTGTTCGAAACACGGTATCCATATCGCGTTAGCCTGAAAGGGGAGAAACAAATGAGAATCGACCGCTGACCGTATTTGCAACATGGGATTTTTATCGGTTTGTTGTCTGCGACCCTCAGGGGCGTTGGCCCATAATGGTAAGGGATCCCTTAGGCCTAATATCCAAGCCACTCGGGGGACCCTTCAGATGTGAAAGGTGATGGAAGCCCTATTGAAGGGCAACACAAAGCCTAAAAAGTGGGTGGAAGCATGTCTGAGCACAGTCCGACATTCCAGGTACTAAATCAGAGTACCCCTAGGCACATTGGTGAATTGAAGAAGAGGGTTGATGAATGTTTCCATGACGGATAGGGTAGGCCAAGGGGCCAAGGTGTAATAGAGATTTCCAGGAGATGGGGCTGGACTCGAAGTCTAGACATTTGGGTGGTACTACGTATCCCATGAGGATGGTAATCAAGCCACACATAGTTCTTGAAGACACCAGGGGGTAGGATACCCTAACGAGGGGGGTGTACGACACAACGAATAACCCGACGTAAATGGAGACATAATCCCACATCACATCGTCCGCTCTAGCTAAGAACTTGGGCCGGGGGCCCGGAAAAGGACGAGGGGCCTGAGGCTAGGCCTCAGTCAAGAAGGCCTGACTGACTTGCTATTTAACGTCTTACAGTGAGGATGAGGAGGGGAGTAAGACACCCCAAACAAGGGAGGTGTATGGCACGACAAATAACCCAACGGGAATGGAGACATAATCCCACATCACACTATACGCTACCATAATAGAACCTGGGTTGGGGGCCTAAAAGGCCATGGGGCCTGAGGTTGGGCCTCAGATGGATATCCAGACACCCTATTATATGGTTACTTCTTCATCACAGCTCCTAATACCACATGAGCGGTGCCCGGTGTTGGAAAAAATGAGCCTATCTTGGCGATCCCCGCCATATGGGGACTAAATCCTGGCTTTTCTTGAATGGAGTTCGTCACTTGGAGATACTACAGGGATGAATTAACCACTACACTCGATGTTTGGGACATATTGGGGTGATTCTAATGTCACAAGATAGTTGTTGACCATGTTCAAAACATAGCGTCCCTATAGTAACATGAAATGGGAGCAACAAATGGGCATCAATCACTGACCATATTCTAAATACGAGACTTGTATCTACTTCTTTCCCGACATCCTCGAGGGCGTTGGCCTGAAGCGGTAAGAGAGAGCCCATATGCCATCCATCCATACCATTCAGGGGCCCTTCCGAATGGGGAATGGAATGGAATCCCAATCATAGAGTGGGTGAAGCATAGCTGTACCCATTTCTAAACGAGGTGAACATCTCCTGGGAGCAAGAAGTACAGCCAAACCGACGTTATCTCGACGTGAAATGGGGAATGAATTTGCACCGCACCATTTCTCTTGTCCTGAGGGGATGATTCTGGCATTTGGGCTGGGCCAACAGACAAAATTTCAGGGCGTTCATACGTATCCCATGAGGATGAGAATCAAGCCATACGTAGTTCTTGAAACACAGTTTAATTTCATTTTGGACTATGCATAGTTTAAAGTCATACCGGACTAGACATTTTAAGGTCATGCAGGATCGTTGTGCAGTTTAGGGTCATGCGGGACCGACAGTTTAAGGTCATGCAGGGACCATCGTGCAGATTAGGGTTATGCAGGACCAACAGGTTAAGGTCATGCAGGACCATCAGGCTAAGGAAAAGTATTTCTTGAGGAACTTGGAATTGGTGGGAGGACTTATACACTCACCATCCGTGGTTACCAGGGATTATTCTCTATTTGGGTGAACTTTGTGGACAATGTAAGGTCCTTCCCATTTGCGCTCCACACTTGGGTGGTTTCCTACTAGGATCATTGGTGCTCGGAGGCCCAATACCAGGTCACCTTATAGAAAAGATCGAAGGAAAACCTTTTTATTGAAGGCTCTAGTAATCTTATTCTAATGTCTTTCCAGATTGTGCAGGGCACATATACTATTTTCATCAACTACCTCCAAATCATCTAGATGAATTTCGGCCACTCTATCTGGTGTCTAATGGTCATAGAATGCAGTGTATAACGAAGGCAGCTGGATCACGTTGGGCAGGATGGCCTTGGCCCCATACACCAGGGAATATGGGGTCACCTAGGTGGAGTTACGAGTCATCGTCCGATAATCCCAGAGGGTGTTGGGGAGACTGTCCGACTAGCTCTTCTTGTTCTGACCAACCATTTTCAGCAAAATGTTAGAGTGGGTTTTGTTGAATGCCTCGATCTGTCGATTTTCCTACGCATGGTAGTGGGAGTTATGGTTCAAACAGATATTGTAATTTGCATACAATTTCATCAGCTCAGCTGCTCGGAAGTTGGTGTCGTTATTGGTGATGGTTACGTGAGGGAATCCAAACCAATGGATGATGTTGGAGCTCACAAATTCGTCGATAGAACGGGCCTTCGCCTCCTTGAGCAGAATTTCTTCTACCCACTTGGAAAAGAAATCATTGGCGGTCAGGATGAAGATGCATTGGAGAGCTGTCGCTGGTGGATATGGTTCCACGACATCGAGTGCCCACACCGCAAATGGCCAATAGTACTTGTGGAGTGGGGTGGTTTTGGCAGTCGATGCAAAAAGTTAGCCTGAACTTGGCACACGTGACATCTCTTGGAAAACTCGATACAATCATGGATCATAGAGGGCCAGAAGTGCCCCAGTCTCCAGATCTGATGGGACAGCTTGGGCCCAACCTGGTGGGCACCACATGAATCTATGGAATCTCGACTCCTTGGATGCAATGGAGGAGAACACCAACGAAACCATGCTTATAGAGGATCTGCCCAAAACTGGGACCACTTTGGAGGGTAAACTGCAGTGCGAAGTGTCGGATTCGCTCGCGCTCGGCCCGATCAGCCGGGAGACAACCATTTTGAAGATAATTGACAAAAGCGGCTCCCCAGTTGAGAGTCCCTTCATCCATTGGATCTGATGAGCCTAACAGTCCTGACGTGGAGGATCCGACGGTAAGATGGAATACTCGCACGCCATCACCATCATCTAGGGTGACGAGGCAATGACTCTTCGGTGTGCCACATGTATAATCAAATCATCCTGATCGGGCTCTGAAAGTGATTCAGCTATGCCGGTCAGAGCATCCGCTTGACCATTCTGTGACCAAGGGACATGGGAAACATCCAGTCGATAATGGAACTTGGCCATTAGATGGAGGGTGCGCTCCAACAATAGTAAATGCTCTGGTTTTCTGGCAACATTGCAACCGTTGACTTTCTTGATGACTAGTTCGGAATCCCATCTCACATGAAAATGGGGAACATCAATCTCGAGGGCCAGCTCGAGGCCTGTTATTAGAGCCTAATACTCTGCCTCGTTGTTGGTGCAGCCTTCTAACAACAAGAATGAGTATGATAGAATGGCTTGCGCCGGGGTAATGAAGATGATACCCAGGCCCACTCTATTGATCCTATGATCATTTAGCCTCTTACCGGTGGGACTCCTAGAGGCACCATTAAAGTGCATTATCCAACATGGGATGATATGTTCTATCGAGAGGATTGCCTCGTTAATAAAATCCATGTCCAAGGACTGGTCTTCGGAGGTTGGATGGGAAGCTAGAAAGTCTACCAATGCCTACCCCTTGATAGCCTTTTGAGGCACTGACCTGATGTCGAACTGCTGTAGGATTACCACCCACCATGCTAGATGTCCGATCAACATGGGGCGATTTAGAATGTACTTCGGCGGGTCTACCTGAGACAACAGCTTTACCTCATGGTGCTATAGGTAGTGTCACAATTTCTGTATGGTGAATACCAATGCCTGGCAGCACTTCTCGATGGGGCAGTATTTGGTCTCCGTATTGATGAGCATACGACTAAGGTAGTGGAGAATGTTTTATGTCCCCTCATTGTTCTTTTGGGTGAAAAGGGACCTAAGAGATCGTTCCAAGGCAGTCATATAGAGGACCAGTGGATTTCTAGAGATGGGTGGCATGAAGACCAGCGACTGGAGAAGATACTACTTGATTTCCTCAAAGGCGTTCTGGCACTCCTCATCCTACTCATAAGCGGTACCCTTCTTCATGAGCCTAGAAAAGGGATTTCACTTACTATCCAGATTCTCAATGAATCGGACTATGTAGGCCAAGCGTCCTTGGAAACCCCAAAGCTCTCGAATATTGCTCGAGGGAGGAATATGGATGATTTTTTTGATCTTTTATAGGTCAATCTATGTGCCTCAGTACCCGAAAAAAAAGCCAAGAAACCTCCCATAGGTGACCCCAAAGGCACACTTCAATGGGCTCATCTTCATGTGGCGGGAATAGAGGAAACTAAAAACTTTCTCAAGATCCTTGAGATGGTCCTGGTACTGGTGAGATTTTACCACCAGATCATCCACATAGCACTCCAACAATGTCCCAAGGATTGGCTTGAATATGCAATCATGGCCCACTGATAGGTGGAACCTTCATTCTTCAGGACGAAGGGAATAACCTGGTAACAAAAAGTACCTTGGGGTGACCTGAAAGCTGTGGATACATCATCCTCAGGGGCCATCTGGATCTGATTATATCCAGACTTTGATCTGGACGTTCTTCTTCCTGACAGGCACAATGTTGGCTATCCACTTGGGGTACTGGACCTCCATGACGAAGCTTTCTTTGATGAGCTTTTCAACTTCAGGCATGACCAAGGCACTGTGAGAAGGGTGCATTTTTCTGGGAGGCTGATTGAACCCACAATGGTTAGTCGGGAGACCGAGGCGGTGGATGGCTACCTGAGGATCTAGTCCTGGAATCTCATCATAACACAAGGAAAACACATCATGGTACTGTTTAAGGAATTCCACGTACCACTACTACTTCTTGAGGGACATGGTAGCACTAATCAATGTGGGCCTCGGATCTTCCTCACTTCCAACATTCACCTATACCAGTTCATCGACCGTGGAATAGGAGCCATCTTCAAAGGTGGGAGAGCGTCCTCCAAATCCTCTTCTTCGCTTATGGAGGAGGGATTCCCTGCATGTGCGGATTCCCTTGGTTAGAGGAACCTAATAGGAGGCTGGTACCAACCTGGACAGTAGTGTATAGCGTAGTAGGAGATTCATGTGCCGCTGAGACCATAGCGATGAAGGCAGTTGATCCAATCCCATCTGGCCATTGGCCCAATGGGCGACGTTTGATGATATAAAAGAAATAGTGGCACGTTGGCTTGAGCCGGTTAATCCTATCCTGGAGAAAAAAGACACGTATGACATATCGTTGTGCTCATGGGGTGTACATCCTGATACCGTACAATGGTAGGAGGTTCCGGGATCACCTGATCCTGGTTTGTGTAGGAGTACGAGGTGATCTTTTTCCATTGCTTGGACTTGGGAATATACCTTCCTCTTATACTAGAAATGACAAATCATTGCCACATGTCCAGAATCGTGGCCTCCAATCGGTGGATTGGTATGATGTAGGCATCATCCTAACCAGCCCCGGGGTCACTTGTGACCATGGAAGGTTCAACCTCACTTGCCAGATTCTGCTTGTCCTTGATCTTGTAATAGTCAGCATCTAGATAATGGACTTCACAAGAGGTTAAAAAAGATGCATCAACTAGGATTATTCCTACTTGACCATTAAGGGAGTACTTGAGGCACTGTTGATACGATGAGGGGACCACCATGTGCAGATTGAGCCATGGTATTCCCATCAACACATTATATGCAGTGTCCTGAGATACGCCCATAAATTCAGTACTGGAAACTAGGCCACGGAACTGGGTCTTCATATAGATCTTGCCGATCGAGGTCTGCTCTTTCCTATCATATACCTAGATCCTTAGATTGGAGGGAGTCAGGTCATCCTTGGATTACCCCAGATTTTGTTGCGTCCGCGTTGGGATAGGGTTGATCCCAGAGCCGGTGTCAATGAGACAACGGCGAACCTCTACACCATTAAATTGGATAGTGATGTATAGCGGGCGGATGTGCCCCTGTATGGGAGAGACTTCATCTTATTTGGAGAACTAAATGATGGCCTGGAAATTGGCGTTCTCAACTGCATCATCATGAAAGGCTTCTGCAACTTCCACCTCTGTCTCAAAATGGAGGGGCTCTTTAAAGCCTCAGCGAGGGTCTCGTGAATATCTGATGATAGGCGAAGGGCTTGAAGGATGAAAAGCCTCGCTGGGATTCCGAAAAGGTGCTTGAGGAAATCGTACTTCCATGACAAGTGTGAACTTCTTCTTACAGGAGGCTGCTCTACGACTGGAGACATGGCGGGCCCTACCAGCTGGACTGATGACTGACTGGTACTGGGAATATCCTGCTGCTCACTAGTCGAAGCATGAAGAGGAGCTACCTGATGAGGTCCAAATGACTGAGAATGGCCTGCTACGGGGAAAAACTAGTTATGGTGCGGGCGAAGTGGCTCTGCCAAATCCAGCAGCACAAATGGAGGTGGATGTGATCCTGACGACACCGGATGAAGAGGCTGTGAGTGCTGAGCTCTGCGCTGAGCCTGTTTCCTTATCTCAGTTGCATGCACAGCTTAGCTAGAGGTGCAGAATGATGCGCCTAAATGACCTTAATAGTCGCGGCTCCACTGAAATTAGCTTCGGCTGAGGACGTTGAGGAGGTTCCCCTGGCGTTCCCCCTCTTCGGAAGTCATACAGGGGTTTACCAACTCGACGGGGTTAACTGAAACATACCCTTGACTATCACCTGAAGAATCATCCACCATTGGGTGGATTCAGGGGGGAATCCCCATCTCGAGGGCAGGAAATCTCCAAGAGTGCGGGACGATGACAACATTGGTGGGGCGTGTTTCTTTTTCTTGCACCACTGATGCTTGCTCTTCTGGGAAGAGGTCGGCTGAGATGATGATGTAGCAGTGGTGATTGCAGCTTGTGAAGGCTCCGGCTGATTCAGGTGTTCCCAAATGATGCCATGGGCACAAGAGACTGCCTTACGATCCATCCAGTTGTTATAATTCTGGGATCTGCGGTCAGAAACCTTCTGCCACTCACCTTCGCTGTCACTACTGCCATCTGATCCCACAAAGACACCCGCCACTTGTGCTGCGACTGGACCCAACCTGACTATGTTTTTATTGAACTGGTCCGGGAGAAATTCTTTAAACACATATCACTGCTTAAGGGTGTTCCCCAAAATCCGATGATAGGGGCAGTAGTTGGGGCGGTCGGTCAGATTCTCCTCTGTCGGCCTTCTGCACTCAGGAAAGTGTACAATCCCCTACTCTAGGGCTCTACGGATGTAACCAAGTACATGATTCTCACTGAACGAGTAAGTATAGTGCTTTACTTCTGTATAAGGAGCACTTAGAGCATGGTACTGACAAGGGGAAGGAGGGGCCTGTCAACAGATGTGCTTGTATGGCCTATTGCAGGGCTTCTTCGAGGTGCTATGCCTTATCTGAGAAGTCTCGGAACCCTCCGGGATAGTTCTGAGTGATCAGATAATAAACATGTTCTATCTTGATGTTCCATACGCACATATTTAGTAATTTCTTTTGAGTCATTGTCATTTCAGGGGAGTATGTGAGCCCCTTCCACCAGGAAATGAAGTCCGCGACTCATTCATCAGGCCTTTGTTTGCAATTTAATAGGTCTGAGATGCTGGTCTTCCATGTGGTGGAGATGAACTGGTAGAGGCACTGCCTGTGAAGGTCCTCCCAACTAGTCACAGATTTGATAGGGAGCTAGCTATACCAGACGGATGCCAACCCCTCCAGTGTAAGAATGAAATAGCAGAGCTTCACGGCCTCTTGATGCACTCGAGTCCCCAACATGGGAATGCACCTTGAGTTGAAGTGGGCCAGATGCTGATGCGGGTCCCCCGTCCTATTTAAGGGGTAGAATGTGGGATTCCCAAAACCCAGAGGTGCTAACATAACATCCACCCAGGCCAAGTATGGCTTTCCATTTGGTGGGATTTCCACCTACCGCGTTTCAAATTCCACAAGGCAGGCTATGATCGACGCCATACGATCATCCGGGCGGGGGTCCCTATCTTGATGAGGGATCCCTAACCACGAGTGCATTGCCAGGTTCTTCAATGCGGTGAACAGGTTTAGCAGCTCGTGGAACGACTACTGGGGAGAACCTCGGGGCTTCCGGTGGAGCCCGAGTGGGGTTCCTTGGACTGTTGTTCCGTTCAGGAAGGTTTGGTGAGACATACCGCGCCATCTTGCTGTGAGCTCTTTCTTCCGCCCTGTCAGCGAATGTGGCATGATCAGGGCTGCCTGAGGGTAGCTCACTAAAGATGAGTTCTTCTTGCCACTGTTGTCCTGGCCAAGGATCACCATAGTCGGGTCGTCGCTCTATTGCACATTCAGTCAAGAGTTCGTCGACCAACCTCTTCTGCCCAGGAAGTTATTGGCACAACGTGGCCTTCTCAGGGTCCTCCTCTATCTTCATCACTGAGGTAGACTGGTCAGAGTTCTTTACAGCTCCGACATGTTCTTTTCCCTTACCATAATTTTGGTTGAGTACCAATGCCTCGATGGGTGCAGGGAGACCTAGGAGGTTCCTCTACTGATGCGTAATCCTCCTCGATGGGTCAAACAGTGGTGGCACACCCTTGGTGGGTAAGTCTCCATCAAGAAGCTCCAGCTCATACTTTATGTCCACTATATCGGTCATGTTGACCATGATCCTTCATGTGGGAATGTCTTCAATATCGTATAGCGAGTCGGGCTGCCGCCAGATAGGGATGAAGTGGAGGGCAAAATACTACCCCCAACCATGGATTATCATGTGGAGGGTATCATCACTGATAATTCTGCGGAGTACCTTGATAGTTTGAATGTATTGATGGTGGAGGGCCTCACGACGGCCTGGTGACTTGGGGCACTAGGCCACAGGGAGTGCATCCAGATCGACTAGACGACACTGCTCACTGATGTCTTCAAAATGCACTTGGCTCCTTGGATAAACCACATGCTGATGATGGAAATTGAAATGTGTCACCCAGAGGGTATAGTGGAGACACACAACTTCATCTGGGTTGAGGGACTCGGGTATGCGGAAATCCTGCACAGATGTGGCCCAAAAGTTCTCGGGGAAGATTTCTGCTGTAAGGATGCTCTAAAAGCTCCTCGGCTCAAATTCAGGGTCTAGACCTTGATTTCTGCACTCTCCAACTGGGGGTGGTTGAGGTACTGTCAGCGGTACTAAGGTAGACCACTAGGATGACTGGTTGGATGGTAGAGAATTCGGTGAACGAGCTGACTGGCCGCCGATTCTCGGGTTGTCCTCCGAGGAGTGTAGCTAACTGGCCACTATGTTGTGATAGGAGCGGCTGAAGACCTCCATTCCTAGCTCTAGGGACATGGCTATTGGTGGTGGTTCGCGCTGCTGCTCGCCCACCACTGGTCCCCAGAATAGCTCTTTGTGATCTCTTGTGGAGGTAGAAGGTTCTTCCGGTGATGATGGTGGTGACTGCACAACCGTAACATGCGAGGTCGCCATATTTTCAACCTCCTGGATGAACCTGTGGAGGGAAGTGGTAATCCAGTGGAACTCACATTTTGGGAGCACTAGGATGATGCGCCTTGTTCTTTCCTCATCCCTTGACTCAGATGAGAGATGGGAGGGTTCCAGAGCTCAGTCACACTCCGCATCAGATTCTAAGAAGCTGACCGATTTGATCTCCGTCTGGGCCTTCCCAGGCTTCTTCTTGTGTTGGCGATGACCCACCTTTCTGCCCCTGGATGGATCCTTGGGATAGGGCTGATTTCTGACATGTGACCCTTCGGCCGCAGTAGTGCTAGAGTAAAGAGGATTTCCACCCGAGAAAGCTGGGGTGCGAGGAGAACTGAGACAAATGTCGAAGGGGGCATAGGGAGGACCTCCATGAACAGAATATGAGAAGGAGAAACATCCATTGTAACTAGCAGGAGCATGGGGAGGACCTCCATTCTTGGTGCGGATAGAGCGAGGCTGGCCTTCACCCTTATGGTTGATAGGGAAAATATGGCCTTCTCCAGCTGTGGAGAGGACATAGGGTGGATCCCCACATTTAAGAGATACTGTATTGTTAATGTCTCCATGTCGAAGGTCGGTGTTAGGAGGAAGAGCTCCATCACCAGTGTAATGGGAATGAGAGAGGCTTCCATACCGAATGTCTCTACTGCGGGGCAGACCCTCATATGGATTTGGGGTGGCACTGGGAAGACCTCTATACTGAGCCTTGAAGTGGAGAAGACCCAAGCCCTCTGTTGTTGTGGTATGGGGGTACCTCCATATGGGGTGGTATCGCTATGGGTTGGTTGACGACGACCCTCGCTCGTGCCCGTGACCAGGAGAGTCGACCTAGCCTACCCGTCGGGTGGTAGGGGCCTCGATCTCGGTCTGGCGTAGGGGAGACCCTACTCAGTGTATACAGTGACTTGATGATATGTGTCGGCAGTGGATCGGGCCACAGTAGTCATCGACTTTGACACCCCTTGGCGGGAGTCCTCAGCGCATGCCTGGTGCTAGCGTCGGGTCGGGTGAACCAGCAATGGTGGTGATGGGGCATAGCTTACCTACTCCTCCTCCGGAATGGTCGGGCGGTAGCACTGATGCGGCTGGGTGGGAGCCCTTGCTGGTAGCCCCTGGATTGGGACTCTAATCGGGATGGGCCGAACGTCAACTACCTCATCATCATAAGGCAAGGGGTCGTTAAAGCGCTCTGGGGACAGGCTCCTGAAATGATTGAATGTTGGGGTGGGGAGCAGCTGCTCCCTGCGCGTTCGACGGGGGTGGCATTGACGGTGGGGCCTGGATGCCTCCATGTCCAGGCGAGCGATATCCTGAGTTGGGATTATGCCATCCTATTTGTAACGACGTACAAGGTCATTAATTACCCTTCGTTGGATAATTTCCGATGGGGAGACGGGGCATGGGCACCCCATGGTTGTGGATGCAGAATCCATTGTAGAAGCCCTGATGCCACGTGGAGCAACCATGCTGGCATTACCCCTGCCCCTATGCAGGCGAGTGGGTAGAGATTTTTTTCCTATGGCAGTGACCTGATTCCTAAAAAGCAGAGAGATGGACTCGTCAGTGCTAAAAGGAAAATGAATCGATGACCATTGCCCCATCACCATCCTGTCTTCCGTGACCAGTAATAGGGATCCACACTGACAACATCACAGAATGGGAAGTCCAATGTTCTACTATCCCAACTTCTGGTGAGTTTCACGCCAAGGCCACTATTTTCTTAGTGGTACCCTGCACCAGATTCTTGGATCCAGTGACACGTCAATCCATGGATTCCCCGACTGTTACTAATCTCTATATTGATGATAATATCTTCACGTCGGGTTTACCATTTCTGTTTCCGACGCTTTATACAGGGCACATGCATCCGTCACTTTGATTGAGACAGGTGCGGCTTTTGATACCTCACATTCTATCTTTCCAAAGGCGGGAGGCATCCGTTCCTTGCTCGGGTACGTTTTCTCCATGATCGAAACAGGATGATGGGATGTCAGTTCTTCCTTTCATGGATTCCTCCTCAGAATTCGTCACCTAGTCCGGGTCTCCCTTTTAGATTTAATACGTTGTTCGTGAAACTCTTCCCACTTACATATCTTCATTGAAACCAGATAATTACGCTGCTTCTGTCAGTACATTCCAAGGGGTCTGGTCAGGGAAGAAACCTTCGGTTAGGTGATTAGTCACACTGTTCATCACTGATGTGTCTGGACGATGGGGATTGGTGTGTATCTTTTCTGTCCCATATTATAGGGCTTCCCGTGGACATGGAAGCCTGAGGCATCCCACATCGAACCTGAGGAATCATATGCCATAGGCATGTATCTGAGGTTTTCCTCAGCTTCCTAGGTTTAACATAGGATATGCCTCATGTTTAATGTCCAGCGGGGACGGATCAGACTGATCAGAACACTGATTAGAGTGAATCAGATTAAGGAACCCCTTGGAGGGAACACCGATATTGGGGCCAACACGTGGATGGCTACCCAGATGCTATGGAGGGGAATGAGGTGGCATGATCTCACTGGGATGTGGCGGCCTGGGTAAAAATCAAGATGGACGATGGTTTTGGGCTTGAATCTCAAATAGACTTCCTCATTATCCATGTGGCTAGGAATCAAAGTCTGTGTAGTTCATCTGAAAGCGTCTTTCCGCTAAATGGGATCTACAGTTTAACGTCATGAATTGTGGGGGAATTTGGGGCTTATTCTTTAGGTGGCCCAAGGTGTTTGTGAACCAACATGGTCGGAATGACCGGGTGGTGGGCTTGAACCTTGTGGAGGATTCCTATGTACCAAGCCTTGACATGGATCAAAGTCCTCATAGTTCGGATGGTGTACAGTTTAACGTCATGTGGAAATGGGGTGAACCGACGTGAAGGAGGTCAGAACGACCAGGTGGTGGGCTTGAACCTCAGGAAGGCTTTCTATGTACCATGCCTTGACATGGATCAATGACTATGTAGTTCAGGATGGGTGTGGGGCTTACACTCTGAGGAGGACCAAGGTGCTTGGTGAACCTACATGAATGGGGTCGGGACGACCAATGGGTGGTGGGCGTGAACCTCGGGGTGGATTCCTACGCACCATGCCTTGACATGGATTGAAGTCCATGTAGTTCAGGATGGGTGTGTCAGTGAACCGATGTGAATATGGACCAGGGGTCTGATGGGTGATGGGATTGAACCTCATGAGGCTTTGTACATACCATGCCTCGACATGGATCAATATCACCGTAGATCAGGTTGGGGTGTTGGTGAACCGACGTGAAGATGGACGGGGGGTTCGGTGGGTGACGGGCTTGCACCTCGTGAGGCTTCCTACGTATCATGCCTTGACAAGGATCAAAGTCCTTGTAGATCAGGTGTGAGATGGTATTGAACCTCATGAGGATTCCTACGTACCATGCCTTGACATGGATCAAAGTCCGTGTAGTTCAGGTGTACAATTTAATGTCATGTGGGATGGGGGCGAGATACAGTTTAACGTCATGGGGGACGAGGGTGTAATATAGTTTAACATCATGCGAGATGAGGGAGTTGTCATGGTAGATGTTTACTCTAAGTCCACTTGAGTCATGCTCGGTGTGAGAAACAAGAGGCGGTAGAGAGCTGATGATCACGTCACGAAAGGTGCATCCATGGGATGTGGAGTGGGGCTTATTCATGGAGCGGCCCAAGGAGAGAAATATTGGGACTTACTCCAAGATGGAGGCCTGAGTGAAATAAAGCGTAGAGGGAGAGGGACTTAGGACCGAAGAAGGGAGGATCCCTATTCCCTATCACACCCTCCACTGGCCTTGGCACTGAGGAAGTCAGGAGGAGGAGGGGTATTGCCTCCTTCAAGAAAATTTATGGGCTTACAACAAGATGGCTACCCTTCCCCCACAAACAAGCCCCACTACAAGGAGGATATCATCCCCTGTGGAGACTAGGGGGTGTGGAGAATGCCCAAGGTGGGGGGACCCTGCATGTGAGGCACGAGGTCAGGTCATAGTTTAACGTCATGTGTCGAGGACGAGGTTCTTGGTATTTTGGCGTCCTACAACTCGGACGAGGTGGGTTTTCTCCGCACTCCTAGGACTTACATAACCGGTACCCTCTGCTCCTTGTGGGAGGGAAGGCACCAGCAACGCCATGGTGTGGGGGTGTCGCAGAGTGAACCATTGAGGGGTCCACATTAGTGTGGCTATGCGAAGAAGAAATATCCATTAGCGTGCCTATGAGAAGAATCATTAGGTAAAGCAACGCAATGGGTGGTATTGTCCAGGGGACATTAAAGTCACATCGTGAATACCTGGAGGGTCACACGGGAAAAGGGATCGCCAAGAAGAGGGGTCCATAGGCAAGGGCCTTGTGGAGCTCTGTTGCTCTGCGTGGCGGAGAGAACATGCGAAGGGGTGTGCTTCACGAAGTGGGGTGACTTAGCCTTATCATGGGGCAGAGGTGCATATGGGAGGTTCTTTGTGAAGTGGAGAGGAATTCATGGAGCAATACCACGCAGAGAAAAGGTGGCTCGTGAAACAATATGTTGGGAAGAAATGTGCTTCTTGAAGTATAGTGACTATGCCTAGCATGTGGAACATGTGTACATGAAGAGTGTTTCACGAAGCATAAATGCTCTATGACAACCCCGGTCCCCTTGGGGATCCCCTGCCTTCGCAAAATCCCTTAGGCTTTGCGAAAGGCATCCCTATCGAATGAGAGGGTCAAAACGAGACAATGGGGAGGCACTTCATTAAATGGAAGTACCCCTCACAGCTCATGGTTCACCGAGTGGAAGAATACTTCACGATTCCGGAGCTGGGAAGCCAAAAGGTCAGATTGTCCATCGTCAGTGCTTAGGGGGAGTCTGGTATTTATAGTCAATAGGTTCCACGGATCAGATCTCACACGGCACGAAGAGGGGCTTGGGGGCTTCATGGCGGGTCGTGAACATCAAATGGGGTCATAGAGCGTCCCCTCCTCCTTTGATTTGTGGTGGGATGACAAACATCTAATTCCTTCGCGGATCCTCCAGACTTCATTGCTTCGTAACATGCTCACAAACGTCAAATGCATTCGCGGAGCCTCCTACCTTCTTTGCTTCTCTTCGGCCGCGGTGATGGGGGGACTCCACGAAGTGGCTTCGTGAGGCAGTTCATGGGGCCATCTTGGGGCCTTCTCTTTGTCCCAAATTTTGGGGCCAACACCTCTAGAATCAACCTAGTGGTGGTGGATTCATTAAGTGACGATCAATGTTACGCTTTGGTTATCACCATGGAGTTGGTAAACCCTTACATGATTTCTGACGGTGAGGAGTGCCAGATTGATCCTCCCAACGTCCCCCGTAATCACTAGCATCGATGGGAATGTGGCTATATGGGTTGCCGAAGTGCCTAGGATAGTACTTTTATCCAGGCTATGCATGTCACCGAAACTAGATAGCATGCCTTGCTCATATCTTAGTACCCACAACCTTCTCATTCAGTGTCATCAGGTCCACCTACACCTTTGTTTATGTTACTTGATCAGGTAGAGTGGTCTAGACTTCTTTGTGATCAGTCACACACTATTACAGATGAGCCTTAGTCATTAGGCCCACATTTGGTAGTTGCTCCATGAGATTTAACTAGCAAGAAGTAATTCATTACTAGCACCAACCAATTGTTAGTTCTGTTAGAAGGGACTATCAAACCCTCTGCCATAGAATAACCTCTTGTAAGTAGATGTTCACACTAGGAATAGAAGTATGATATCCTTATACAACTCGATAACATTATTGCGAGGCTCTATATCCTTGAGACCCATATCTTTTTGGTGGATATGTTGGAATCACTCATCGAAGCATTATGAATCCACCCCAGTTTGAAATGGAGGTAGAAGCGGCATAAGACATCCATGTTGTGGTAGTCAATCATGTTGAAGGTCAGGATATTATCTCTTTATTTGGAGAAGATGAAGGATATCCCATATAGGGGCACGTACTCCCACTGTACATCACCAGACACATCAATGGTATGCAGGTTCATTGCCATCTTATCGATATAGGCTCTGGAATTAACCAAATCTTGAACTGTACACATTAAAAAATGGGGTTGTTCGAGGATGTTCTGAGTCCCTCTAACCTGAAAATCCAAGGTTATGATAAAACAAAACAAAAATTAGTCGAGAAGATCCTCTTGAAGACCTGCTTCAGTGATTTGGTAATTAGAACTAAGTTCTTGGTTGTCTCGTTGGACACGTCTTACAAAACATTGATGGGTAAGCCCTTACTTTACCTACTTTCAGTAGTTCCTTCATCATATCACCAGTGCCTTAATTACTCCCTTAATGGTTGAGTGGGAATACTCTAAGGTGATGTATCTCTCATTTCCACTTGTGAAGCCCGCTATCTAGATATCATCTATTATAAGAGAAAGGACATGCATATTCTGACTAACGAGGTTGAACATGCTATGGCTATGACCGACCCGTGGACAGACGAGGATGATGCCTACATTTTTCTGATCCACTAATTGGAGTATACGACCTCAGTTCTAGGGTAATGTTTTTTTAGAAGTGGGGTCATAGAACAAGCCCAAGTCTATGAAATTTCATAATATCAACTCATATTCCTATAAAAATCAGGCTCGAGTGATCCCAAATCCCCTTAATCGCATAAGGTATTGGGATATTCACCCCATGGAAATGAAAATAAATAATAATTTCTTGTTTTTCGGGCTGGGATAAACCGTATTAGGTCTAGAACCAATATTTCTTCAATATTATAAAGTGTGCCCCCCTACGCCGAAGACCAGATGAGATCGGATCATCAGATTTCATTGCTATTTTCTTAGTAGCACAGGAGTCCCTCGATGCATTGTCTAATACCGCTCAACCAGACCCCATCATTCCATTGGGATCTGTTGACTTAGAGGAATCTCCTCCCGCCAAGGATCCCTCCTCCATAAGTGAATAAAATGATTTTTATGATGCACCTTCTTCATTTAAATAGGGTATCTCTTCTACAATTGATGAATTGGTATAGGTGAACCTCAATAGAGAGACAGATCCAAAACACCCATTGATTAGTACCACTATGTTTGTCAAATTGAAAAAGTTGTTTGTGGACTTCCTGAAGAAACATCATGATTTATTTTCCTTGAGTTATGACGAAATGCCAGGACTGGATCCCCAAGTCTCCATCCACCACCTCAGTCTTCCAAAAAATCCCTGCAGGTTCAAACCACTTCCCAGAAAGATGATCCCTTCTCATGGTTCCATGGTAGAGGCTAATGCTGATAAGATCCTTAGATCCAATTTCATTAAGGAGGTCCAACACCCAAGATGGGTAGCCAACAATGTGCCAGTTTGGAAGAAAAATGACAATTCTGGGTCCACAATGAATTTTGGGATCTCAATCGTTATTATCTAAAGTATGATTTTCCATTCTTGAGACAGAATAGTTGATTGAACCCACATATAGGTTCTAGGAACTTTCCTTTATGGATGGGTATTTCGGGTATAACCAGATCCGAATGGCCCCTGAGGAGGAAGAGTTTACTACCTTCAGGGCACCACAAGGTACGTTTTGTTTCCAGTTAATTCTCTTTAGTCTAAAGAAATAATGAGAAAAAATCTGTGTGCCATGTACCACATATTAATGCCAATCCTCGGGAAATTGATGGAATTCTACGTGGACAATATAGTGGTTAAATATTACCAGTTTTATGAGAATCTCAATGATCTTGATAAAGTGTTCAACTTCCTCTAGTATCACCTCTTGAAGATGAACCCATTGAAGAGTTCCTTCAGGGTCACCTCTAGAAATCTTCTCTGCTTCATTGTTAGAAATAGAGGCATCAAGTTCTATCAGGATAATATTGAGGTCACCTGTCATATGTCTCCTTCGAGAAATATTTAGTAACTTAGAGAATTTCCAGGACACATTGCCTATAAATTCCAATTCATCATGAATTTGTCAGGAATGTGTATTACCTTCTCTTGGCTCATGAATAAAGGAATTTTCTATCAGTGGGATGAAGAACGTCACAAAAATTTCAAGGAAATCAAACAGTACTTGTTACATCGTCTGGTCCTGATGCCACCCTTTTCAAAAAACCGCTGGTCCTTTATGTGATCTCCTTGGAATGATATTTTGGTTCCATTATTACACAAAAGAACATAAAGGGAATGGATAATAGTATTTAATACATTATCCATATGCTACATGATATCAAGACCAGATACTATTTCATTTAGAAGAGCTACCTTGTGCTAGTATTCACAGGGCATAAACTATGTCATAACTTGCAGCACCATGAGGTACAACTAGTGTCCTGAGTGGATCTGCTGAAGTATATCTTGAACCTACCCATATTGGCAGGCCATATTTATCATTGGGTAGTGATCCTATAGTAGTTCGACATCTAGTTTGTCCTCTTGAAGGATATTAAGGGATAGATATTGGAATACGTCTTTATTCCACATCCAGACCAACTGGACCAGTCTATGGATCATGATTTTCTCAATGTGGAAATCCTTTTCCTAGAAAATCCATTATGTGTTGGAAAATACACACTGATGTTACTTCCTAATGTCTGAATGGATGATGACTCAAGGACCCCAGACTCAACCGAGTGGGCCTGGGAATCGTCTTTATTACGCCAGCACAATCCATTCTATCATATTCATTCATGTTGTCAGAAGGTTCTACCAACAATAATGTAGAGTATTAGGCTCTCATTACTGGCCTCTAGTAGGACCTAAAGATTTATGTCCCCCACTTCCATGTGAAAGGGGAATCGAAACTAGTCATTAACCAAATAAACGGTGAATATGTCATCAGAAAGCTATAATTTGTAAAACTATTGGAACACGCCCTCCAGCTGGTGGCCTAGTTCCAGTCTCGACCAGAAGTTAACCATGCCCCTCGATCCCAGAATGGTCAAGCCAAGGCCTTGGATGCCCTAGATTCATATCCTGTGGATCCTAATCAGGATGATTTGATTATTCACATGGCACACTGAAGAGTTATCTCCCCCCATATCTCTGTATGATGATGATAACATACATGTAAGCCACCTTACCATCGGTGACTCCATGTCCTCACACCTAGATCCCCCTGATGCAATGTTGGAAGTGCCACCTGACTGGAGAACCCCCTTTATCGAGTACCTCTAGCAGAGTAATATTCTGAAATATTAGGCTGAGTGCGAGAAAATCCATTGTCACACATTACATTTTACCCTCAAAAGTGGTCACCATCTTGATTAGATCCTCAATAAGCATATATTTGATGGGGTTCTACTCCGTTTCATTCAAGGAGGTGAGATCTCTCATGTCGTCCAGTATGTTCATTCTAGTTCCTGCAGGGCTCATCAGATCGGGCTGAAATTTTCTCACCAGATTTAGAGACTGGGGTATTTTTGTCCCCCCTTGATCTATGACTACGTTGAGTTTTCCAAGAGGGGGAATGCATTCCAAATCCATGTCATCATTGGGTATTGGCTATCAAAGCCTCTCCACACTACCATGTAATGTTGGCATATTGAAGTTTGTGTACATGACATAGTGGGACCATATCGACCAACGACATCTCTCCAATGCAGATTCATCCTGACTACTACAGATTTATTTTCCATGTGGGTAGAAGCAGTTTTGTTCAAGGTGGTAAAGGCCCCTTATATAGTTGAATTTGTGATCTCCAACATTATATATCGATTTAGAGTCCCACAATCCATCCTCAATGAGAACAATGCCATCTTTCTGGAATCTAAGTAGAAGAAATTGTATGCCAAGTACCACATCCATTCTAACCATACCTCTCACTATCATGTATATGCAAATGGGCAGATCTATGAATTCAACAAAACCCTATATAAAATCCTACTGAATATTTTTGGCCAGAACAAGAGGTTTTTTTTGGACAAGCTCCCAACGCACTCTGGGATTATCGGATGACTAGTCACAATTTCACCTAGGTGACTCATACTCCTTGGTGTATGGAGTAGAGGTCATCCAACCCATAGAGATTCAATTTCCATCATTAATCATAGTTTTCTATTATCCACAAGCTCAAGATAAGGTAGTTGAAATCCTTATGGCTGAATTGGGAGTGCTCGACAAGAACAGGAATTGTGACCTGCATAACGTGGAAATGCATCAGAACAAGATATCTAGTGATTTCAGCAAACAAGTTCACCTCCGCTCTTTCTTGCAAGGTAACCTCATGTTGGATCTGAGAAAAAAAATGTTACCTTGTAAGGAAGCCCCCATGCTGCAGCCCAAATGGGAAGGACCTTACATCATTCATAGGGTTTAACCAAATGGAATGTACCACCTCCTCACCATGGATGGTGAGCATATGAATCCCCCCACCAATGCCAAATTCCTCATGTAGTAGTTTTCCTGAGTAAGTGAGGGTCCAACATGACCTTAAACTATTACGACTTGCATGACATTAAACTTCTTTGTTGTCCCACATGAAAATAAACTGAAAAATGGTCAGGGCTCTATGTCCATTATGTAAAATCTATATGGTCCCATATGACCTTAAACTGTTCTATCATTGATTCATGATGGTAAAATGTTTGGTTCATCTAAGCTGAAAGATGTAAAACTACTCAGCATGTGTCCTGCATGACGTTAAACTATGAGCGGTAGATATACCATTATGTTCCGAGATCAACGACCGTAAACTAAGATCTCCTCATATCCATTATTCTATAAGATTCTAAACTACACCCTCAATAACTATGCATGGATTGATTCCCATCCTTATGGGATACGTTGGAATGTTTTGACACCTTGTCTTAGATTCAGCCCCCAAACTATTCTCTTTGACTACCCCCGTGGGTGTAGTTATCTTAGAGGACCCCTTGTGGTGTAGTGTCAGATTATTTGGTCCCCTCTCAAGTTAGGATTATGATGATATCACCATGTTCCCCTCCTCATTCATCTATCCTCCCACGTCCTAACCGCATGGCATTAAACTTCATGGCCCTTTCAGAACTACATATGGATTGATTATTATCCTCATGTGATACGTATGGATGCCCATACATTTCATCCATAGGACCATCCCCAAACATCCAGATCCCCCCTTTGGCCGAAACACAGGGTTTGGTGCAGACTAATGCTTCATTCACATCATGTTCATCGTGACCACACCATGTATCCCTCTCCCTAGATATCTCCACCTTTTTCATTTTCATGAATGATGTTAAACTTCATGAGAATTTTTACACTTCACACATCCCATTTATTTGGTTCTTCATCATCATTCACATCCCAAAGGACCCACGAACAACATGGATTATGGAGATTAGGGTCCTCCCACCATTTCAGGCCAACATCTTCGAGGATATTAAACGAAAAATTAATATGATTCATACATTGCGAATATGGTCTCCGGTTGATGCCCATTTCTTGTTCCCATTTCTGTTATCACGATGTGAATATTGTGTTTTGGAAATGATCAAAATCCATCCATCACCGTTAACACCACCCCCCATATGTCCCAAATACTGGATACAATGATTCATTTTTTGATGTTATCCCTTCAAACATCAGTCTGCCTTGATGAGGAGTGTTAGTCGTGTGGAGGTTGACCCCACATAATCTCTTCCCCTCATTGTCATACCCTTATTTGTTGGGGAGTGCCGGATTCTCTTCATTATTTCCCACACCGAGCATTTCTCACATGGGCTTAGGAGCTTCGGTAATACAATACCACATAAAGGTCCATTTGTCTATGGTCTGATCCCTATGACCTTAAACTAATACCACCATCGTCTTCATCGCAAGACGTTAAACTGTGTACTGGATGGGGATTCCCATTTTAGGTCCCTCGACCTTTTCTACCAGCTAGACCATGTTCTCCTTTAGGATTGTATGGTGTTGTATGGGATTATGTCCTCATTCACATAGTGTTACTCGCCAAGCCATACACATTCCTTGTAGAAATACCTTTCCCATATCAGCATCCTTCATGAACTCCATAGAACTGTACAACATCCTCAAGAACTATGTATGGCTTGATTCCAATCCTTATGGGATATATAAGACCGCCCAAAAAATAATATTTCTCTTCCACCCCCATTTCATAGAAACTTCCTTATCATCATGTCCCACTGGACAGACTTCTTCTAGAAGAGGGGAAAATGGTGTGGTATGTGATTATGTCCTCATTCATGTCTAGTTTGTGACAACCATGCCATGCACCTCTTTATCCTGATATCACCTCATCCCATGTTCTATACTCATCTTTTTTAGTCCACTACTCTTGAAATGGGCCCCCAAACATTTTTAGCAGTTCACCAATATTCTAAAGAGCACTCTAGTTCCGCACCTAGAGTGTTGGATTCTACAAAGAAATATTACCACCCATCTTCAGGTTTCATGAACCCCTTTATTTTTTATTTCATCATCATTCACTCATAAAAGTACCATTAGAATGGCGTTGATGATAGGCCCTAGGTCTCTCCAACCATTTTCAGCCAACATCCTCTAAGATCTCGAATGAAAAATGGATACACGTTCCACATTGGGAATATGGCTAGTGGTCGATGCTCATTTGTTGGTCCCATTTCAGGTCGCACGATATGGATACTATGTTTCGAACATGGACAATAGTTATACTCCATCGTCACACTAGCACAAAAAATCCCTAAGTTTCAGATGCATGATTCACATCCTTTTCCACTCCACGATCTCTAGGTATAATTTTGACACTCTCAGTATTATCCCTCATTGTGAATTTTTATGTTCTGAGGAAAAAGACATGGTGATCCATCATTAATGGCTATGCACCAATTTCACCTTTGCGTTATTCCATGTGTTGCAAAGACATTCTCCACCATTGTTTCTCACATCATGCATAGATCGCATGGTCTTAGGGATTCGGTCAAGGTTTGTACCCGCTTGGAAGGGTCTTGCTTCTCTATGGTCTGATCTCTAATACCTTAATGAAATATATTTCTACATATTTTCTACATGGAGTAAGAATATCATACCCTTATAACTATGTATATCTTGATTCCAATACTTATGGGATATGTTGGAACTCCCAGACATCTCATCATTAGGTCCATCTCAGGTTATACTAATTACGTCTAATGTTTGGAATTTTGGCCCGGAATTTCATTGTATTTCAAGGTGTGGCAAGTATGGGATTATTTCCTCACTCATGTCATGTTTTCAATAGTCGTACCACATACTCCCCTTCTAGAAACTAGTCTCTCATGCCTCTCATCTGTAATGAAGGTAAAGTGCACTCATAGTACTACGTATTGATTGATTCAAATCGTAATGGTATACGTAGGAACACCTAGATGTTTTGTCATTGGGTCCAGCACCATATTCTAGGACCCTTTCTATCCCATGGACCCATGGTTTCTTCCCTAGAATTTTGCGTGGTGTGGTATGGCTTATGTCTCCATGCATGTCAGGTATACTTCATCACGCCATGAACATTCCTTTTAACACCTCGTTTCTTCTGTATGTGTACAATACACATGACGTTATACTATGATGCCTAGTCCCACATTACTCTAAAATATTTCATCTTTATTGAAAGATGTTAAAATACATTGGTTGGTTCTATCATAAGACCCTGAACTATGAAATTTTTGTCCTAGCTGCATGATGATAAACAACAGTGGATTGTGATGTCCCTACTCGGGGGGACATCATGTTTGGAAGTGGATATCCACCATACCATTTTTAAATGCCTTCATAAGGACTAGTTATTGTAGTGACTCCAAGATTCTCCATCCTAGGTTTATTTCTTCAAAATAAAAACACACATCCATCCTAAATAATAAACTAGATCTATAAAATGTTGTTTCTTTTTGGAGTGTGGGCCGGAGCCAGAAGGTAGTAATGTCCCTAGCATTGGTACCCTACCATGTCACTTCTAGAACTATGTATGGATTAATACCCATCATAATGGGGTATATAGAAACGCCCAAGAACTTGACCTCAGGCCGAACCCAACTTTCATTTTCATTCCCTTGACCTAAAACCTCATCAGGGAGCACATGGTGTGATATGGACTCCAACTGTCCTCATTCACGTCGGGTATTCCAATTACCACACCCCGTGTCTCCCTCCCTCATTTCTATATATTTTCCAAGATATAAGACCTTTAAACAAAGAACTGTTCATCCTTGTTGTAGGACATAAAATAATGCTACATTTCTAAAACTACATGTGGATTGATTCCCATCATCATGGGATACATAGAAATGCCAAGAAATTCAGTCTGTAGGTCTAGCCCCATGAATCATAAATCTTTCCAATTTTATTGCCCCTTCTCCCAAAATCATATGGAAGCATGTTGTGTTGAGAAGACCTATTGGGTTCTCATTTATGCTAGGTTATGCTACAAATGCACCATATTTCTTCCCTAAATCTTCCCAACCTGGTTCAAATTCCAAGACCCAAAACTATGATCTCTCTATGGGAACTATGCATCGGGTGTGACTATATTGCCACCCTATGAGAATTTCATCAAATCAGGTTCCCACTTAATGGTCCACTCTATGACCTTAATCTATGAGATTGCGATAGCAGGACCCTAGTCCTTGGAGAGGGATTTAACTCCCTCTATCTAATGCGAATTATTGTTGTACTCAAATGCATCTTTACAAATATGCCAAAGTGTAGAATTTTCACATGGAAATTCTCACATTTCATGTCCAGGAGTCATGATCCCTTTATTTGGTTACCCATCCTCCATTACATCTGATGATACCACGTTTACGGTCTAGTCTCATGACACATTGGCTCGCTTACCGTGTTGGGCCAACACCCATGAACACCTTAGAAATCATTTGGGATAGGTCTCGTGTTTTGAAAATTGTTATCGGTAAACCCTCATATGTCTCTCTCTATTCCAAGCTAATGAAAAATGAATAAAGTGCTTCAAAAATGGTCATTATTTACCCTCAATAATCATTCAACTATCATTGTGATGCAGATCTCAGGCATAATGATTCACATCTTTCAACTCCCATGCGTTTAAGTGGAATTCCAACATTGTCGGTACTGTAACCCCAGCACATGTATATGTGTTAAGAAGGTGGATTAGTAATAAAGGAACATCACTCACATAGTGTTCCATCATTCTGAATATGTACCTCAGTAAACTAGGGAAATCCAATTGATACTCTGTGTTTCCCAAATTGAGCACGAATCAACTGGGTTTAGTAGTTTTGGTGGGGTCTGTAATGGTACAACTGTTACACATAGGCATTTCATTCGACAAGATGTTAACAATAATATCATAACTATCTTTGTCTTGATTCTCATCCATATGGGATATATAGAGATGTCTAGGCCTTTTCCCCTAGGCCCATCCCTAGGGTCATTAACCCTTCTAGCCCCTCGACCCCGATCTTTATCCAGACAATATGACCTTAAAACTATGTGCACCGTCTTCACCATACCACATTTAAACTATGTGTTTATCAGAATTATTGGTATAACATAAAATTATAGAGCATTCCAAGTCCTTACATGAGAGGTCTTGTTCAAATGTATGTTTGATCCCTGATCATACCGATGTATCCACATAATGTGTTTTCACCATAGTGGAATAATTTCAAGAATGATGAACTCCATTCCAACAACACATATTTCAACCCTCCAAACTTTTAGTGTCATCTATTTAGACCCTCCATCTATTTCATATCCAAATGATCCCTCTTAACGGTAAAAATGAATGGCCTATAGCCTACATACAGTTCTGGGCCAACATTCCAGAAGACTAATGGATAACATTTTGACTCAGGCCTCGTGTTTTGAAAATGGTCAGTGGTTGTCCCTCCTTTTCAACCTCGTTTCAGGCTAACACAATAGGGATACTGTGTTTCGAACATGGTTATCATTTATACTTTATTTTCACACCACCCCCATAGTTTTTTGAATTTTGGGTATTGTGTTTCACATTATCTATTCCCCTATGTTTGGATTTATTCTAATTCCCCCTACATTACTCAACTCATGCACTAGGGAAGATTGGAAGAATAGGAACTCGATTGTTCTAAGAACCTCATTCTCCAATTAGGCCTCCCTCTTTCTTTTTAAAAGCATGGATTTTTCATTTATACCTCAGATTCCCGAAGATTGGTTGGAACTCTCATATTCAATTGAAGTAATGATGCAACCATCCCTTGTTTCTCACTTTGGGAATGGCCCTCATGAGTGTAGGTATTGATTGATGGTTACTCCACTGTTATGATTGAGCTACGATAATCAAAAAAATTAATGCAGATAATAATTCCAATCATGTAGTTCAAGATAAGAAAATATAAGGAGAAATGTTTATATGTTTGGAAAAAACATCGACCTTATGGGTCATCCCCTTTGATGGATTGATCCAGTTCTACCCCCTTTTGGCTTTTGTCCTCTAAGACTGCATCCTTCAACATTATCACCCTCTCTTAATCAGAAGATGTAAAGTGTAAATCATTAGCTTTGATCTATATTCACTCCCACTTAGCATGAAACCCATCCATTTAGCAGTTTTCTTGTGCTACTTTCTCTTGGGCTTCTGCCAGATGGGCCTTCAACTGCTCGATAATCTTGGATTGGTCTGCAATGAATATGGATTGCTCATTTTACTATTCTTCAAGGCACCAAACATCTCACTCAACCTTGAGGAATTTGGTATGATCACATATCTATTCCAGCACTAGTCGATAGTGATATGTTGGATGCTCTCCCACAACTTCTCTACCATGTAATTCCGGATCATTGTGCCAAGGTGATGATTATCCACACTTCTGGTGCAGAGAGGCTCAACAAGGTGTGTATTGATCATATTCGGGGAAACCATTCAGCTATTGGATGTTTCAAGAAGCACCCACGATAGTTCCACCATTTATTCCACACCATACTACTTTCGTCGGCTACTCTAGGATCCAAATCATCCATCTCCTCAGGGTCTGCATACTGATATTCAGGGAAAGCATCCAGAAGATCAGTGGTAGGGTCTTCATCTGGAATTTCTTTAAATGGGTTAGGATCTTCAATATGTGGGTGACCATTCTCATTCATCTCCATTTTAGAAATTTTTTCCATATAGAATTTATAACCTGCCATAAAAATGACATCACTGGTGTTCACAACCACTTGCTCACCGGGTGCCGAGACCAGACCTATTTGAGAATCGGGTTATGAGTGGGTTGGTCCAATCGCCATTAGATTCTCTACGAATGGTCAACAATCAGCGACTTTCCGATCATTCAATGTTGTGATTACTTCACAAAAAATGAATTCTCTAATTATCTCAGCACTCTGATGATAAATATGAAGGGTTGAGTAATGAAACTTAAAATAGATCATCATATGAGCCTCCTATGTTTTCGTCACTGTAAGAGTTTTCAATATAGGAGATCCTTCATTTAATTCCATCTTAATAATGGGAATTGACTCCCCACATTGTTCTATCATTGAATCCTCACTCCTCTTAGATGGAGCATCCTGACCAGGGCCAATATGCATCTAAACATGATGAAAAATCAGATAGATTATTACAGACGATGAAATGAGGAAATGTTTGGTATAATACCTGAGGTATACATCTTGTTTCTTCGCCATTTCCATACCAGAGCCAACAATCTCTCCACTCTATTAAGGACTCCTTTGGTGGGCTATCCCATAAGTCCCTTCACCTCCAATATCCTCTGCAGCTTCTCCAATTTCTTCTTCTTCTTATTCTTCTTCTTCATCGTCCTCTTATTCTTCTGACTCAATACCCTCTGTCTCCTCATCACCATCATCATCTTCAGACAACATTCTTTCTGCATCATTCTCTTGGCCTATAATTACCTTCACTAAGATATGTGGTTCCTCACACCAACCTATCTGGCATAAATATACATCCATGGCCATCAAATCAGCATTTCGAATATGGAAGTTTACTTTTTCCTGAATTCCGATGAGCCCAGTTTCTGGTAGTTGGATCTTGTGCCTCACTATTTTATTCCAAATAGATTCAGTGCTCATTGACTACTGTAGGGTGTAACAGGATGACCACAGTGCGAGGAAGATTGAGTCCTCATAAGGTTGAAGTAGAAACCTTATCTGGATCCTTGGAAGCTTCCTGGACACCCCATAAGATTGTTCATGAGCCCCTGTCCCTCCGGATGGTGGGGGTATAGCCAAAACGAATGACATCCCCACTGCTGATGCTACGACATGTAATGACTAGGATGCCTGACATGTTCCTGACCATTACTTCCCAGTGGTACCTTGACTGCTCTCTTACTTCCTAGGTTCCACACTAGCAACCTTGTTTTTCCAGACTTTCTTCCACAGGATCCCTTCAGGATATGCTACCACCCAATGTTCGAAAAATTTTATTGAGAGGCCAATGTTAACTCCAATGGGGGGAAAGGTAATTACCTCACCAAAGCCATATTTTGTGATTAGTAGAAACATTTGATGATGAATGCAAGGATTTTTCTCCCCTGGGACATCTATATACACCTTATTAAAAATCTTCTAGAGGCATCCAAACTATCTGTCAAACCATAACGACACATAGTGCTCAAAAAGAATCTACCCATCAACATGGGCCTCAAGAACCCCACCTCTGATGGGCTTCAAGTATTATCTTTTCTCCAGTGATCATTTCCTGTCCAAAATCATCATACTAGCCTAGTTGGGGAATTGAATAAATTTAAAATTGTTGTGATTACCAATCCAGATCCTTATCCCCTCTTTATTGAGCATCAACAACACGAACCCAATAATATTTAACAAGGAAGGTTGTAGACCTTTACATGGGGGATGAATGGAATTCGAGAAGGTTTACCCACCATAGTGAGCCACAATCCAACCATGATGAATTTTCAAAGTGCCACAAATCCTCCTTGGTGAGCCCCCTCTAAAAATATTTCCCAGAATGGCATACATTCTTGCCAACAAAGGGACACACATGTAAAACCTCAAATTGGATACCATGATGTTGGCCTTCACAAATGTTGTAGGGTGGACCCCCATACTTGTGTCCCTTAGTAGTAGTAGCCACCCACTAAAGAAATATTCATGAAATATGGCATACCAGAAGTTCAGGCCTCGACATTCATCCACAATGAAGCCCTAGGATTGATATTTCCACACCTCTAAGATCCTCCAATATGACCCGCTCTTTCTCCTCTGCACTGCGGTTAGACGTCACATTCCACAGCATATAATTTTTATATCTGGGACTTTCATCAAAAATAGGCAGAACCTCATTTAGTAAGTAATGTATTTTATAACTCCCTTGACCCCCCAACCTATCCATGGATAGTTCTAACAAATTCGATGTCAAGATAGGAGTATTTATCCTATCCCCCCAGATATTCATGGTGGGAAGTAACTCGTCATACTGATGCCCATCCAACGGTATACCCCCGGTCAAGTGAATATCCAAAAGACTAACTCGAAACTCCCCATGATGAATATGGATAGTGTTTGTATTATGGGACCATTAGCTAAACAGATCCGGCTCAAGTTCATACTGGTGGTGGAAATGGAATTCAAGGTCCACACCACCTTGAACAGCCCGATGTGTCGTAATTCTTCTCTGAACTGATCGCTTGATTGGCATACCCAATGTGCTCAGGCCAACTCACTTGTGAAATTTCCTCCAAACCTCATGTCCTATTCCTTTATCTAGCCCTTGGTCTCATCAGTGATGCTCTCTCACATGTTACTTGTATAATAGTCCAAAGAATCCTCAACAATTGGACCGATCCCTGAGATGGTTCTGGCCCTTGGATTTAGGATATAGATGTCCTTGTGCCTAGATTCTGTAGCAGGATGGCTATTGTTTGTGATGTTGTGTTGTGGAAGATCATCCTCGCACGTCACCCATGATCATGGTGTATCAATGTCAAAACCTGACACTCATTCCTCCTCTAAAATAATGAAATCCCGTATCGGTAGGTTTTCTAATAGAACATAATCCTTCTAGTCTAGGGACATAATTTTGAAGAGATCTTCTTTGTTGGATATAACTTTTCAGGAACAGTAAACGTCAGCATTTACAAACTTTTCATCCCTCTGAGCAGCATACACATCTTCTCTCCCAGAGTCACCCTGATCAGTAGCCATCATTTTTGGTAATATCTAAAAAAACTAGGTTGTTGTGTGAAAACCCAGAGTGTTTCATTGAAAAAAAAATGTTGTGTGAAAATCCAACAAATCGGAATAAAAAAATGGTGCTTCATGAAAAATTACAACTAATGTCGGGAATTCCATGCAACACAAATAAGATTCCACACAAAGGTAGGTGATATGTACCTGCATGAGAGGTTTAAATCTTATCACAAAAGAAATCCTATATGGACCATTGGACCCCCCCACCCTGGGGTTTTTATATGTATTAATTGGGTTTTCCATGAAAGTGAAAAAGATAACTAGCCACATGTTCTATTTTCCATGCATTGCCTCAAAGGGGCTAATCATCTCGATGTTGCCCTTGGAATCTGACCACTAGCCCGACTCATAGATCTGATTCTGAGGGGGGGGGGAAATTGTAGATGTTCAAATCTGCCGAAAGCCTCGGCCTGACATTTTAGGAAAACAGAAGGCATATTTTGACTAAGAGAATTGGTCCAAGATAGGATGAATGTCTTCTTGGATAATTAATGGAGTGCATGGAATGCATCACCAACTACGCACACATTTATGCTCCTAGAAGGATATTTGTGCGCCGTGCAAAAAATTTCGCTTGATCGACTGGTGGTTCGGGACTTCAACATAGGCTGAATTCTATTCTCTCCTGTGGCCCCTGATCACCTATAAATAAAAGGGCACACCTCCCATCTGTGGATGAATAATTCAAACCATCTCCCCAGCTCGCAATACATTGTTTCACGCACCAGAGATGACTTTTGGTACCAAAATTTCTACGACATGTCTCCCAAGGGTCTGCCTTTGTGCGAAAACCCCAGGGCTTGACCCTCAACCGGTTCCTTTATTGAATGGCTAGTTTCACACATGTCTATTCACATGCATGAAATCCTAGGCCACATGAATACAAAACCTCCCCAATTTCATGAAAAACTACATTATCTGTGTAAACCAGATAATTGTGTGCAATAGTTCCCATTTGGGCACCTATTGCATGAAAATCCCTTCTTTTTCATACATTCCTCTCTCCTTGTGTGCTCCATTTGTTTTCCTTACCCTAAGTTAACATGTCTGAGATCCACTTGTGTGAAACACCCTTGTCTCTCCCATCCTTCTCCCATACGACCCTACTGGTTGGTACAATGTGATTTCAAGGTCCCTTGGGTGATGCTTCACATTTCATTTTTTAGCCTTATGCTTCTTCTCATAGGAAGGCTAATGGACATTACTTCATCGCATCGATATGCTAAAATGGGCCCCTTAATGGATCACTCCACAATACCCCCTCATCAAAGCATTGTCGGTGCCTTCCCTTCACCATTGGTTAATGTGCACCTGTTATTTAAGTCTTAAGGGTGAGGAGTGAACCCACCTCATCTGAGATATAGAATGTTAAAATGCCAATAGCTCTTGTTCTCAACACATGACGTTAAACTATTGCCTCACCCTGTGAAACACATGTGGGGTTCCCCATCTCATACATTCTGATTGACCACTCATCTCCACTAGAGTGAGTTCTTCCTCACATGGAATGAGATCTCCTTTGCTGATGCTGAATTTGTCTGTGGGGAAGGACAACCACCTTGGTTTAAGCCTTAATCCTTTCTTGAGAGAGGTATCACCCCCAATTATCCTCTCTTTTTTCATGCCAAATATGAGAGGAGAGATGGTTACACAGACCATTTTTACCCCATCCCTCTCCCTTTGGGATTTGTCTCTATCAGGCCTCCATCGTGGAGTACGTCCCAATCTCCATCTCTTTGGGCCGCTAACCATGCATTATCCCCTACTTTCTCTTTGGGCCTCTAAAAACATATAAGACATTGTTTCCTCTTTGAGATACTAACCACTCATAATCCCCTATTTCCTATTTGGTCATCTAACCATGTGTAAGCCGCTTTCAGCTTCTCTTGGATGTACATTTCATGACATGATAGTTAGGTCTATTACTGCCTCTTGTTTCTCACACCGAGCATGACTCACATGGGTGAGTGTAAGCATTGACCACAGAATCCTTCATGGGATTCCTTAATGTGTATTCCCCATTACATCCCAAAATACGTGGACTTTGATCCTTGTATCCTATTCAAGGAACATAAAAATCCTTCCTGAGGTTTAATCCCAACACCTCAATTGGTTCCAAACCCCTTTCAAATTAGGTTCTCTTCGTACCACATGTTGTTAAACTATATCCAAACCATCCTGAACTACAAGGAATATGATCCACTTTTCCTAGGAAAGGTACATAGGAAGCCTCATAGAGGTTCAATCCGAACACCTCCCTTAGTTCTGATCCCACTTTCACGTCTGTTCATCTTCATCTCACATGAAATTAAACAGTATCCATCTTGTCCTGAAATATGTAGACTTTGATCCTGGTCCCCTAGGAAAGGTACATATAAAGCCTCCCTTAGGATCAATCCCATCACCTACATGTCCCAACCCATTCACATTGGTTCACCTTCATCACGCATGAAATCAAACAATATGCCCATTTTCATCCTGCAAGACGTTAAACTATAGCGGTTCAAACTATGTGGGATTTGATCCTTTTATCCCATAAATGGTACGTAGGAATTCTCCCTAAGGTCTAACCCCAATTGATGATAATATGTTTTTCTCCCCAATTAATGGTAACCCATTGTATTCCACAATCGACAGTAATCTGTTGCGTTCCACAATCGACAGTATGTCTTTTTGTTCCCCAGTAAGTGGTATTCAATTGTGTTCCCCAATCGACGGTAAGAAATTGTGCTCCCCAACTAGTAGTAATCCATTTTCCACCATCTAGTGGTAAATAGTTTTACCAATTCCAGAGGAAGGTAGTTGTACCCCATCTGGTGGTAAGAATTTTTACCCCATCTAGCAGTAAGACGTAGGGACCCAGACCACCGATATACCATTGTCATCCCCACATGACAGTATGCTATTATTAGATAAACTACGTGGGTATGATCACTATCTCATATATATGGTACATACGAAATTTCCCTGAGTATCAACCCCAATAACTAGAAATCTTCAGTTTCCCCTATGTGGGACCCATATCATTGGTCCCCCCCTTGAGCATCAGACCAATCCTGGGTTGCAAACCACGTGTAATCCCCCATACATCATTGAGTAATAGTCCAATTCGAACACCCTAATTCTATACCCCCATCCTAAACTACGTGGAATTTTATTCCCCACCATGGTGATACGTAGTAAGCCTCCCTAACATTGAATCCCATCACTCATGTCCCTTTGTGGCCTTTCTCCCTCGATCCTTTCTTTTTCAGGATGGTCATTCCCCAACATAGAGGTTCTACTTCCTCTAGATCATTTCCATTCCTCAATTTTTATGGGTTGCCTTTTCAAGAGCCCCATCACCCCACCGAACTCTGTGGAATTTGATTCCCTACCAAGAGGATATGTAGGAAGTCTCTTAGAGGATCAAGAACAATATCATCATCGCCCTCTGGTCAGCTCCATCTTACTATCGATACACTCCCGAAAATCCATGCCCATCCTAATTCTTAACTAGGCCTCCATATCTCAGTGAGATCATCTCAGCCAAATTATTATTACTCCTAGTAGTAATCATGTATCTAACAATGAGTTACCCCATCATCCACAATCCCTCATGGGGTTTCACTCATCTAATCCTCTCCCATCAGTGTTCTGATCAATCTGATCTATCTCCGATGGACATTAAACTTGCGGAATACCCTTTGTTTAACATGGGAAGCAGAGGAAAACCTGAGATACATTTCTATAGATTAAAATTCCCTGCACTCGATGTGGGATGCCTTGGGCTTCTGTGCCCTCGATATGGGAAAGAAACCTAGACCCATTAGTGTTCCAACATTGAGACACACCAGCGATGTCAAACGCGACTACTCCCCTGACAAAAGGTTGCTACCCAAACTAGACCCCCTGGAATGTCCTGAAAGAAGATGCATAATTAACTGATGTCCTAAATACATGGAACTAGGAAGAGTTTCATGAAAAATGTCTTCTGTCTATGAGGGAGACATGGAATAGGTAACACATTTCGAGGATGAATTAACGGAAGGAGGAACTGACATCCCATCACCCCATTTTGATCAATGAAAAAACATCCCCGAATAAGTGACGGATTTCACCCACCTTTGGAAAGTGAGAATAGGGAAAAATAGTTCCATGTCCTACAAAATAGACAGACGCACACCCCAGGGAAAGCGTCTGAAACGATATTACTAGAAATGGTATATTTATTGAACAAAAAGAGTGAAACCATAAGATTGGAATGGGATTATGGAAGCGTCAAAAAAATTAAACAGAGAGAATCAATGATGATAATATTCTCAGACTTCAAACAGTAGTATATACACCTCGTAAAATGATATATATTCATATAATTACTATATGTACCTATGAAATGAATTTGGTACAATTGGCCCTTGAAATCACTATATAAATGAATTAAGAGTTAATCCATGGAGTTATTATGTATAATATATGAAAATTACCAAAAAAATTAATTAAAAAAAATTATATATCAATTCAAATTTAATAATATCATAATAGAGTTAATTAAGAAAATTTATAACGTATTGAATGGAAATTAAGTTCATGAACCATTTACCACTAAGAAACATTCTAGTCAAATACCATTGAATGAAATAATTAAAACTGTAACATAAAATACCATGAAGTATTATTAATTAATGATATTATATTTTTAATTGGAATTATATTTACCATATAAAATTAAATATTTTCATAACATTAAAATATGTTTTAATGAAGGAAAATTGAGACGAATTCCCTTATTACTTTGGTAATCACCAGCGATGTCAAACGTGACTAGTCCCCTGACCAAAGTTTGCTACCCAAACTAGACCCCTTGGAATGTCCTGAAAGAAGACGCATAAATAACCGATGTCCTAAATACATGGCACTAGGAAGAGTTTCATGAAAAATGTATTCTTTCTACGAGGGAGACATGGACTAGGTAACAAGTTTCGAGGATGAATTAACAGAAGGAGGAATGAACATCCCATCACCCCATTTTGATCTAGGAAAAACATCCCCGAATAAGTGACAGATTTCACCCACCTTTGGAAAGAGAGAATGGGGAAAAATAGTTGCATGTCCAACAAAATAGATAGACACCCACCCTAGAGAAAACTTCTGAAACAATATTACTACAAATGGTATATTTATTGAACTTAAAGAGTGAAACCAGAAGATTGGAATGGGATTATGGAAGCCTCAAAAAATTTAATCCCAGAGAATAAATGATGATAAAATTCTCCCACTTCAAAGAGTAGTATATACAACTCGTAAAATGATATATATTCATATAATTAATATATGTCCCTATGAAATGAATTTGGTATAATTGACCCTTGAAATCACTATATAAATGAATTAAAAGTTAATACATGGTGTTATTATGCGTAATATATTAAAATTACCAAAAAAATTAAATAAAATAATTTATATATCAATTCAAATTTAATAATATCATAATAGAGTTAATTAAGAAGATTTATAACTTATTTAATGGAATTTATGTTCATGAACCATTTACCACTTGGAAACATTCTAGTCAAATGCCATTGAATGAAATAATTAAAACTGTAACATAAAATACCATGATGTTTTATTAATTAATGATACTATATTTTTAATTGGAATTATATTTACCATATAAAATTAATTATTTTCATAACATTAAAATTTGTTTTAATGAAGGAAAATTGAGACGAAGTCCCTTATAACATTGGTAATCACAGTATAAAAAAATAATGATAGGGAGAACCTCAAATTGTTTTTTTAATTAAAATTATGTTCCCAAAAAAATTCATTAAATAAATTCATAGGCTATATATACACAAAAAATAAAATAATGTGTGAATATGTAATATATACCACAAAAGTAAATGAGTGAGGATAAAATCTTACCTCCGGTCTGACTATCTTCACACGTGTTTGAACCTCATATAAAATAAAAATATATGAATTATAAAATTTCATAAGATACTTTCCACTATTCAATAACTTATTATAAAATTATTTATTTTCATTCTTTATAATGATATATTTAAATACTTAATTAGATAATTCTATGTCGTGTGTTTTAAGGATGTTCAGTTCATGGTTTTAAAATCAATTCAATGTGTTGAATGAGGTCAATGACTTCATTAATACATAATATAAAATAAAATAATCATGAAATATTTATCATATTTATATTTAAAATATACTTTTTAATACAACCATTAAATATATTAATGAAAAATTTACAATGTTACAATCATGGAGACAGTAGAATATACATACACAAGAGTAACACTTTGATTTTTTATGGTCATTATGGAAGTAATGTAATTAATATTTTATCTGTAAATAATTATCATGATACTATAAATACCATATTTTTTTAATATACCTATATATATCATCCACGAGTTTTGGTGATGAAAACATTAATTAAATTAGTTTTTGGAGGTGGTAGTCAACACGTACACATGAATGATGCTATAATTATTCAGTGTGAAAAATAAAAAGATATTTTAAAAAAATGATAAATATGAAATTAATATCATAATTGTGAAATATTTATAAAATATCTTAATTAAGGTTTTACTTATTATCTTCCATGTATTGTGTTATTGAAAAATTAATCACATCGCTTTATGAGGCTGCAGTCTGTCATACTCACGAGAAATGTCAGCATATCCCCCATGGAATCGAATGTAAGAATTTATATGTGGTATAAAAAATAAATAAGTAGAATTTTGTTACAAATATCATATATATATATATTAAATATATATTTATAAAAATCAATGAGAGAGAATCATGGAAAACAAATGACATCGGTTCACGAGGTGGTAGTCCATCATTGGAAGGATTGATGAATTCATAAGCTATTTAATGGATGGGGAGGTGGATTTAGGTAATTAAAATAACTTAATAACATATAGGTATAAGGGATATACTTTTCTATTATAAAATAATTATTTCATAATATTTTAATGATTTTGTAAAAAAATAGAATAAAAATTCTTGATTAAGAACAATACCTCATCTTTTGAAAACCTCTAATGGTAAACATGAAAATCCTAATTTGGATGGATATATGATCAAAAGAGGGATTATAGGACGTGTAAATGAAATTAATTAAGGCATTTTTATGTATTTTTTTGAGTCAAATGGATATTAATGTGTTAATAAGAGTGTAGAGGGGTGACTTTTCTAAGTTAAGTTGGTGGAACACTTATAATTTTTTTAAATAAAAAATGATACCCATGTTTTTTCACAAGTTCAAAGGAAAACAAATGGACCATTATCATGACTACTAATTTTTACATTATTAATATAATAAGAAATATATTTCATACATGTTTTTATGACATTTTAAACCATATCATTTTAGTTTAACTCCCTGAAATGTTTATTTTATCTCAGCCAAGGTAAAATAATTTTACAGTATTCATTATTATTTATGAAAAAAAAACTAAATTGAACATTCTATATTATTTAAATTATGCTGATTCCAAATAGATAATCCATTTTACTAAATCCAATTTATATAATTTGATAATTTTAATTTAAAATTATACCCATAGATTTGACCAAAAAGCGGGTTTTCAAGAATTGTAATTTTTTAAGAAAATGATTATCTTATATTAACTATCTAACTATTAGTAATAATTATATAAATATAAATTAATTTATATATAATATAAATATTTAATTTAAATTATTCTTCATTTTTTCATTAGATTATTTAAAATGTTATTCACATTAAAATATTTTTTCAGAAAATCCTATTTTTAACCATAAAAAAACATATAATAAATACAATATAAATTTGATTCAAATGTATATAAGTTTCATAATTATGACTAAATAATTTTTATATTACATTAAAAATATTCAAAACATTATGGTTATTTTAAATTACTTTATATATTTAAAATAAATGACATATTTACAAAAAACATTATTTTTCAAGATTCATTGGAATATCGGTATTTTCTATAAAATCCCAAAATTTCACATTCATTTAATTTTTTTATGTAGATTTAAATAATGATGATTATTTTATAAAATTTGTTTTATGAAATCATTGTATATTATTAATTATATTTTATCAAAAAATTAAAATAAAATAAATTTTTATGAGAACATATTTTCTATGATTATAATTACATTAATAAAATGGATTTAAAAATTACTAAGAATGTATCAATAAATTTATATTTAGTAGGATATATATATATATCCTAAATTATTTTATACTATTCATACCTTCCAATTGAATGGCTAGGTTTGAATGGTGATATTTAAAATAATATTATTTTATGGTCTCTTTAAGATCATTGATGTATGTATTATACACAATCAAGCACTGTTTCCATTTATAAAACTATAGGGTGTGATATAATTCCCCCTTAATAATATGTTTCCTTTAAATTTCATATTTATCTTAGTAATTTTTTTTTGTAAATTTCAAATTACCTTTTTTGTAAACCTTCACCATTAAAAGTGTTAATAAAACTTCCTCTCGATAATAGATAAAGGGAAGTAAAAAGGTCATCTACAATAATCTGTAACATGGTTCTCAAGAAGGAAAGAATTGTTTTAAAGTAACGATATAATCATGGAATAAAATAATAAATCCCAAATAATGTTTAAGAGTGATATATATTTTTTATCATAATAATGTGAATAATCATGTGATAGTTAATAGCTACAAAACCATAAACCGAATAGGTGTAAAAAATACCATTGATTTGATAAAAAATGATGGTAAGAGAAAAAAATTTGTTTCATGATCTGTTTACTATATTTTAGGAATTATTTTGAAATCCAGACTAAGATTATATAGAAATATAATTACATGATGAGTATAATTTTATCCTTTAATAAACTTCCCCAAAATTTCAATTTTCTCTTTAAATGATTATAATTCAAGATGATATTGTTCCATTCCTAGTGAAATAAAATCATATTTTAAAGGAACACATATCCATAAATGGTATAGTTAATATATTATATATATATTTACTCAATTAAAAAAAATAAAATGATTTTTATATTGTTAAATGGTTTCCCAGAATGAATGAACCTCTAGGTGATAAAATAATAAATAAATCACCAAAATTCAAAAGTAATACCGAATGTTTAATAAAATAATTCTAGAAATAAAAGGCTATATTTCCCAAATAAAATCAATAGAATAAATATTAAGTGGTCTTTTAACTAGAATTTTTAACTCATTCCATTTATCTTTCAAGATCAAAAATATGGATATCTTCATTTGAAATAACATTAAAAAAATAATTTCTAAATAAATTTAAACAACATGGTTATCTATAGGATTAAAATTTTGTTCACATATTTATCTCAATATCAAATATTATATAATTCCCAAATTTTATTAATACCTTAAAAAATATTTACACAAAATATAGAGGTATAATTGACATTAAACCAAATCATTACCTATACATAACCCTAAAAAAACATCACCCAAAATGTCATTAATCACTATAAGATATCTTCACATAAAAACTAAAAAGTGGTTTCTAATACATTGTACTTATGATCATTTATAATATTATATTACTATGATGGAAACCATAAATATTAAAATAACCCCACATGAAAACATTGTAATACCAATTATAACAATCTTGAACCCCCACACCCAAATCTGGTGTTAAGAAAATGATATTCACATTTATAGATTTTATAATGATGAATATAAATAAATTTTCTATATATAAAGCATAAAACATAAAAATTAATAATTGTACCACTTGTAAATCTGGTGACCATTTAGGTTTATAGTTTTAAATAATTTTGGAAAACTGTTATATACAAAATACCCATGACTTTAAGATATTATATTTCCCAATATACCAATTTCTCTTATTTCTCAATATGTCATCAACATCATCCATGTGAAATAATTCAAGATATAATTCATTTAATATAATTGATGATAATATGTGGAAGAGGAAAAAAAAGTAGGGTGAGGTTAGCTTCTTGTTAAGGGAAAATATAGGCATCAACACTTTAATATGACCTGCGAGCTTAAGAAAAGCATGTAGTTATATTTACAAAATAAATATCCATGAGAATAACATAATATTATTCATTACTATTAATAATTAGATTATCAAACATGAATTATATTATAACATTTCCAAATGTAATTGTCATATAAATTAATAATCCATAGTCATTTGATTTCAATCACAATCAAAATAATCATTAAAAAAACATATAAACTACAAAGAAAAAAATTGGTATCTTGGGAAATTATCTTTATAGAACACTTGAATAAACCTTAAAAATGGAATAAAATATATCATAGATTTAAAAACACAATTAATTAGTGTGATATCTCTGTGAACCCAGTATCCAAGCTATATCTGGGTCACCCAACACTCTCTAAGCACACCCATTGTTTAATCTATATGAGGTTAAACCAGAACTATCTGGGACTAAGAAATATATTTTATATTTAGTTAACCTATGGATATCTAGGTGTACCCATTTTTCATAAATAATTTACTGGTACCATTTTTCTATAAAACATATAAAGGACATAAATTTTCAATAATAACAACAATAAATATTCCTTCATACCTAAATTTAACCATGGGAAAGAAATGGGTTTCTTGAAAAATTAAATAATCCATCCAGGAAATGAATAAGGATTTTAAGAATAACACATATACATATATAGAGTAAGAAACATCAAGGGTTTTTTCATTTGATTAATAGAAATACCATAAAAATATTTAAAAAAAATTTAGTAAAATATCCTTTTCATTTTGAAATTAATTTTTTTAAAAATGTGAAAATAATTACTATTAAAATAACCCTACAACATTAAATATAAACATTAAAACAAAGGTTGTTCATGATGGTGTTAAATTTTTTAAATTTTTTAAATTTTATAAATAAAATTTCATTTCAAATATTTTGTAAATGGAATCAAAGTGACCCATCTGGAAAATATTTATAAATTTTATATTTAAAAACATTTTATTTATGATCAATAACCACGTAAAAAGTCTTTAAGAAATAAATTTTTTACATAAATATTTTTAAAACATTTCAGACAACATGGATGTGGAAGAGAAATATTCTCGATAAAAAAATAACTGATCAATATCACATAAAAATTATGTTCTTGATGTTTATTTAATCAAGAAGTGATGAAATAGAAATAAATCTTATTAAGAAATTCATAACCAATAGATAAGTCGGATATGTGGTTTGAAAAATATAAGAGAATATTATTTACTCCAATGTATCCTTGAGAAAAAAAATCCACAAATAAAGGATAATATAGAATAATACCTTTTAAACATTAATAGCAATTCAATCCTAATGCCAGTTAATTAATGACATAAAATTATACAAAAAATATCCTTAAAAAATTATTCATGATATATTATGTAAAAATTGTAGTATATACACCTAATAATATAATATAGGTTCATATAATTAACATATGTCCCAATGAAATGAATTTGGGACAATTAACCCAAATAAATATCACATAACAGAATTAAGATTCAATCAATGTAGTGATTTTGTGTAGAAAATTTAAATCTCCAAAAAACAATTGAAAATACTGAACAAAAAAATATTGTTATCATTTCACACATAATCATATTTCAATGGAGTCAATGAATAATATTTATTACCCAATAAACTAAACTTTTGTTTAGAAACCCTTTTTCTCTTGGTAATATTCAAGTTAAGTTACATTGAATGAAATGATTCAAATGGAATCATTGAATATAATGATGGATGAAGGATTTATGATATTAATTTTATATTGGGAATTTTATGAACCATATAAAATGAATTCGGTGCATAACATTAAAAAATATCTCAATGATGGAAAACTCAATTGTTATCCCTTACCGCATCAGTAATCCATGGATCGAATCATCCTGAATGGGAGAGCCTCATAATGAATTTTAAATACCACTAATTTTGATGAAAATAATGTTAAAATACATTCATGGGTACTATATACTTAACATGATAAAAATAATTTTTGCATATGGAAATGGTCTAATAGAAGTAAAAATGAGATGAGAAACCCTTAACATTGGTCAAAAATTCTTTATAAGTGTTCGAACGTCCTATATAAAAAATTCATATTAATTAATAGATTTAATAATAATATTTTAGAGGTCTAATACATTATAATTAAATAATTTGTTTTATTTCATTCTAATTATATATATCAATACATAATTAGTTAATTCCATGTTGGGGGTTTGAGGACGTTCTGTTAATTATATCAAAACATCAATGGTATGTTGACTGAGGTAAATGATGTCATTATTCTATAACCCCCAGAATAATAATAATTTAATATTAATAATATTTAAAAATTAATTATAACTGTTAATCCAATCGTGGAAGATGTTTATGAAAAATAAATAATGATACAATCATGGAGATAATCGGTCATACATACGCATGAGTAACGTTTTCATATTTCAATGACCTTCCTAGAAAAAATATAATTAATACTCAAACATTAAGTAATTAAAATAATATAATAAATCAAAATTATTTTATTAAAATTTATTATATAAATATATCATACACTTGTTTACATGATGGAAAAAATAATCATATCACTTCATGGAGACGAATGTTCACACATATGCACAAACAACATTACCATTTTAGAGTAAGAAATAAAATTATATAATATTATTTAAGAATGATAAATATGTATTTAACAAAAAAATTATTTAATTTATATAACATGTATTCATTAAATATATCCAGATTACATTCAATTGAAAGTGTTAGTAAAAAACAAATCATGTCGCTTCATGAGGTAGTATCCCTGATTACGCATCAGTGACATTATCGTATCTACCACAAAATCAAAAGTTAGAAGAAATATATGATATAAAAACTATATAAGTATTAAAATATTAAAATATATCATTTATATATCTAAACATTAAAAAAAATATTATAACAATCCATTAGAGTCATTGATTGAATATGAATGGCATCGATTCATGAGGTGGTAGTCCACCGTACTTACGAATGTTGATTTTCTATCCCATTTGATGGAATATTAGAATAATTTATTTTACTACATTAAAATAATAACATATAATTATATTTTATATACTTTTTATATTATAGTATCATAATTGAATACAATTTCAAGGACTTGGATGAAGAAATATAATCAAAATGCTCAGTTAAGCATGATACCTCTTCTATGAATAACCCCTTTAGGTTACCACCAACAACATAACGAAGATGAATATATGATCCAATTAAGAATTATAGGATGAGGGAAGCAAATTAATGAATATATTAGTCTTATTATTGACTAAACCAATGGGATTTGAAGCTGTGAATAAGAGATGAGAGGTGGGGCCTTCATAAGTGATGTGAATGGAACACTCGTAATTTTTCAAAAGAAAACATGATAATCATGTTTCTCACATGAAAAAATTCTCAAAAATACAATATTCACTATCCATAAAAATATATGGTTTAATTATGGGGAAAATATTTTTTAGAAATGTTTTTAGGTAATTTGAACCCCAATCATTTTAGTTTATCCTCCGGTAAATCTGTTTTACCTTAATTATGGTTCATGTTTTTTTACTATTTTCACTATTCATTATGAACAAAAATTAAGTTGGAATTAATAGATAATCTAAAATATTAAAATTATAAAAAGTTAATAAATTTTAAAATATTATATTCTCATAACTAGTAGAGGTAAATTTAAGGTCAAACCTACTGACATGATGAAAAAATGGGTTTTCAAGAAGTGTATTTTTATATAATATAATGATTTTATATTGAATATACGAATAGTAATAATACTTATATAAATTTTAATTAATATTTTCAGTTATAATATAATTTTATTGTACCTGAATCCCTCTTAATTGGTCATGGGTTTTAATCAATTAAGATGGGGAATGATTATGAACATTAAAATAGTTTTCAGAAAAATTTTGTTTTTGAACCCAAATATAATCTTATGATAAAATAAAATAAAAGTTTGAATAAAAAATTATATTTTGGATTAAATATAAAAAGATAATAATTATTTGAATTTTAATCATATTAAAAAAAATTGGTCTTCAAAATTACTTAATAGTTTGAAAAAAATATCATTTTCACAAAATATGTATTTTTAACTTTTCATTGAAAAATAAATATTTTTTGAAAAATAAAAAAATATCACCTATGATAATTTTGACATTATTATTTCAAAAAGAAATTTAATTTTATAAAATTCTTTTTATAAAATACATTTTAATTAGTTATAATATTTATTAACAAGTAAATAAAATTTATTTCTAAAAAACATATTTTTGATGACTAAAATTACACTAATAATATTGATCTCTTAATTACTAATTATTTATAAATGAATTTATATGAATAAGTACATATAAAATCTTTTCAAAACGGCTTAATAATATTCATACCTTCGAATTAAATAGGTTGGTTAGAATGGTCATATTAAAAATAATATTATTTAATGGTTTGTTTAAGATTGGTGTTCTGTAGGTTATATGCTATCAAGAATAAACTATTTTTTATAAAATATTAGGGTGATATAGAAAATAATAATGATTTGATTTTGATTTTTTCTGTTAGTCAATCATATTGTAATATATATTTTTTGAGGTAAAATTTTAGGATGAAAATGGAAATACACAACTTTTATTAAGGCGGTAGCCCCGACATATGCATGGTTGATATATCCATTTATAAAGACTGTATTGTATTTATCAATCGGTCTATATTTTCATAATATTTAAAATTTTTAAATAAATTTTTTTATTCACTATATTCCTCATATGAACTAAAATTGTAAGGTGGTTATGAAAAATGAACTGTGTCTCTTATTTAGTTGGTAGTCAACATGTAACACCAATGCCAATTTCATTTATTGGATGGTTGATAGGATGGTATAAATTTTATATTATATTTGTATAATAATATATTATCTTATTATTAATACTAATGTTATTATACTTTTATTGATATATTAGGTTTTAAGGAGTTGAAGAAGAAAATAAATAAATATGCTTTATTGAGAACATTACCTCTTCATTTGGTTGTTATCCCTTGGGTAAAACTATAAGGCTCCTTATAATGTGATTTTGGAAATAACGCGACATATAGTTAGTGGGTAGAGAGTTTAGGAGAGACTAAAAATATAATTTATATAGATAATACTTTATAATGTATGGATAATTTAGGTGGATGAGGCTGAAATTTTAAATTTAATAAAATTTCATTTTTTATAAGTACACATTATTTTTTTCATTGTTGGCATGGCACTATTTAAGGTTTAAAGGATAAAACATGTAAATAATGAATTTTGGGGTTATCTAAGCATCTGAAATTCTCTAAATTTTACTTTCACAATTGTTTTATACATTTTTCATGTTTTTACTACTATCTTTTTTACTTTTTTCCATTTTGGTTTTTACAATGGTAACTAGTCTATAACCATGTAATTTTTATTTTTCCAAAAAATATAAGGAATCCTTTATTAAAAATAATTTATTCTATTAAAATATATATTTTCTCAATATAATCGAATAAAATTTTGAAATAAGTAAAAATTAACTAAATATTATACATTTAAAATACAGAAAACAATTATTGTAGAAAAATGTTAATTTACTATTAAGTGTTCTTTATAAAATTTATTATTGAACAAAAATTAAATGAGTTTCAATATAAATAAATATAAATTTAAATAATTTATCAAATTATATATTAAAAATATATAAAGGTTTTTGATAATATTGAAAAAACATTAATAAAACAATTTTATGAAAACAACTCTTTCAATATTTTCATGGTCATTAAACATAATCTTATTAATCATAATTGTATACCTAAAAATTAAATTAAACATACCAAATAATATGAATTAGTAAATCTATAATATAAAATCAAATTTTCAAATTTTATTTCAATACGTGAAGAAAAAAAATGTTTAATTGTATGGTAATAAAAATTGTTAGAATAAAATATATATTGATTTTCCAAATATATTAAACATGAGTGTTATAAATTTAATATTGTTTTTTTAAATGATATATTTGAATTTATTAATTTTATATTTCAATATAAAGGAAAATTAAAAAAAATTATTTTATTTTTTTATTATGATAATTTACAAAAAATTTAATATTATTAAAACCAGTAATTTTTTACATTTAATTTTAAATTTTTCTTTTTATAAAAATACAAAGTATTCATCCTATGCTAAATTGGACATGATGAATTCAAAAATGATTTTCATTATAAAAAATAAAATTTATAAAATTAAAAAATTTATTAATTTAGTGAAAATTCAACCAGTTAAACACTTTATTTAATGCAACCAATTATTATGTTTTTGAAAATGTTGAGGGTCAAGCCCCAATTAATAAACAAAAAATGTAAGCCTCTTAAATCTTGGTAAATAGGTAACCCATTACGATAAAGTGAAATATTCATCAAATTAAAAAAACATAGAGAGGAAATATTTGTTCTACAAGCCCAATTGGAAGAAAACGTCATGGTGAGCTGCATAAAAGCCTTTTCAACCCTTTCCAGACCGTCCAATAGTGAGTTCTATAAATATGTTTTGATTCCCCCACTCTCAAGAAGTTGCACCATGCTGGACATGAAAAATGTGGAAGAAAACCTCTACAACCCACAAGACCATGCGGAGGAGAGCCTAATGAAAGGGAATACTATACATTTCCCTCTTCAGATCCAACCACCTGAAAAAGAATGCAAGGATATCACAGTGATGTCAACCTAATACAGTGAAAAATTATAGTTAAAACACTTAGAATGGTTCAATAAAAGGTGAATTTTTGACCATAATAATTGATAAAGGATGGATGAATGATGGGTTTCATCACTCCCATCCCTCTCTTAGGGCTTTCAACCTAGCTATACTTGAAAATTTTTGAATGACCATACAAATGGTATGAGGATTAAACTATTGTATTCAAAGAAATTAGAATCACAAAAAAAAACAAACACAACCAAGATCTTGAAAATTTTTGTTGAACCTATCACAAACCACTGGAATATAGGTCCAACCGCTTACCACATAACCACCACTAGATCATGATTTTCTCTAGCTAATCACTGTCCTGCAGACAATCAGCAACAAAAATCCACACTAATTTAGTTGTCAATTTCCATTCACTACTAGACATTCCCAGTAATCATTATTGGTCACTACCACCCATGCATTTCTATCCAAATATGAGCCTTCATCGCCTATTAAGGTACTAGTAACTTCATTATATTTTCAAAAATCTATGGAAGCCATGGGTTCCCCATCCCCCAACTAAAGAACCACCCACATTACCATGATCATGTGATTCAATTCCATCACATCCACTAAGAAATGAAGACACCATCATCTTCAAATCCCTTTAGTGTCGAATCCACACCAAAATCATTTTTGTAGACACTGTAGCCCTCACCAAATGTTGACACCAAAAATTTGACAATGTAATCCAAACCCATCATCACAAAATGTAGGGAAACCAACCAGAAGATCTATAAAACCACATATAGAACAGATCTATTCGGAAAAACAAAAATCTAAAGAGGGAGGAAAATAATTAAAATGGATTATGATAAGAGATAAAAATGCATAAAAAATATGGATAATATAGCAGGAGATGTTGGAGCTTTAGCCCAAGAATAATGGTCACTAACACCCCATAGAGATAAAAGAATCCGTCATCCTATATGAGGATTCAAGCAGAAAACCAAGAGAATATAGGAGTGTGTATCCATTTACCATTTAAATGAAAATGAAATATTTAATGAAAAAATAAATCTATTGAATACTTATAATATAACATATTATATATCCTTAATAAACTTTTGTATAAATTTATAATTTATTACAAAAAATGTTTTCTATAGGTTTTATTATAATAATATTTTCTGAATAATATTCACTAAAATTTCATGACTCATTTAGGTTTGGGGTTTCATATGAGTAAACATATCATAACAATGTTTTTTAATGGAAAACCATATTGAGAAATAATTGGGGTTTGAATCTTCCTCTTATATTAATTATATCCTCTAAATTGTAATTATGGAATACTAATAAAAATAGATATTGTTATCCATACTATTTAAATTAGTCAATTTGAAATTGATGATGATATATAAATCTCATAATCTTTATAATAATTGAGAAAACATATTTCCTTTATAACAAAAATATATAGTGATTATAACTATTTTCTCCCAATAGGTCTCTTTATTAATATATAAATATTATATTTTATATATAAATATCATTCAAATTTTTATTTTCATGTTTCTTTTTCAAAAAATATATTCTAATAAAAATGGTCCTGATAAAATATAATTAAATAATAACTCTTGACTATTTGAATGTGAAAAAATGGTAAGTTATTATATCTAATGAAACCATAATTTCAACCCATGAATATTTTGGTTCACTTATAATATAATTGGATCCATCTATATCCATTTTACATCAATATCTGTTCTTTTGGGGCATCATCATATTGGGTTTTAAAATATTATTATTCTTCAAATTAAAATATATTTAAATCCTTATTAAATATTCATAAAGGGTGTGTTAATTAAAAAAATTTACTTGGGGAGTATTTATCTAGGTGTGCAGTATTATGACCACTTATCATGAACTATGTAAAGATATAGTTTATACCCACCTATCATTTTTTAAGGATGACTACCCCTTGGTGAATATATGCCAGATCTATACCAACATTTCAATATCTACATAGACATTTAATTACTAGTAAAACCATATACCCAAAACATCTATAATATTTAAAGATGTTATCAAACTCATTGAATTATCCTTATTTTTTCGATCTATGTTATATTACCTTACTCTAAAATATTATTAATCCAATCACCAAAAATGGTTAAACCCTACTATAATACCAATTTAGGCATCCCAATATCTATATATCTTTATTTTACATAATTTACATAATAATAAAATTAAAAATCAAGAAATGATATCATAATATGTGTAAAATATGGTTTATTGTCATTAAGGAATAACAACATAATATATTATTATACAAAACATGTTCACATGACTCCATATTTGATCCAGAATACACTCCCTTTTAGAAACCTCATATGTTAAATCATCTTTATTACCTAAGGAATGGAATAAAAAAATCTTTTATCCTCAAGCACTCAGTATAGAAAAAAGTTGTTAATATATCATCAATATTTAGATTATAAGAATATGATAAAACATGAATAGGGAAAATGGTTTTTCAAAAACACGGAACAATAATATATTACCATAAATTATGATAGGATATGATATATCCAATGAAAAAATATACCATAGAAAAAGAGTATGAAATCATGATATAATAAAAATTATACATATGTAAAATCATAGGCATATGGTATGAAAACGTGACATGACCATGAGAAATTGAATAAAAAATAAAATTTTGAGAAATATAAAAAATAGGGTAACATCATATTCTATGCCTCACTAATAAGTTCCCCCTTTATATTGTGAGCGTAATTAATGAAGGATAACCCATTAATTTGTGAGCAAATAAAAAATTTCCATGAAACATTATCCCATTAAATAAAAACCTAAACCAATATTTTAGAGGGTGAAATTGTATCCCACACATAATTATCCAACAATATTGTTTCTATAGTATATTATAAATTCAACATATTAGAGAAAATTATAATAATAAAATGGGTTTCATGTCATTTCAAAATTTTATTAAAAAACAAAATATTAAAAGTAGATCGGTTAATAAAAAAATTTCAATAATCCATAAGGCTTATTTATTCAAGGATTTTATAAGTTGTTTTATTAAAATTTATAAATAGGATTTAGATCATTAAAGAGGGAAATGAATGAAAACCCATGAAAATGATGTTTTTTAAAATGTTTCAAAATGTTAAATTATATATATTGGGTAAAGAATTAATTTATGAAATCAACATAAATATTATATATATAAAAATTTTGGAAACAAATTTTAAAGAAAAAATGGATTAATTAAAATGATAAAATATTCTACATAGGAAATGATGAGTGGATGAAAAAATATGAACATGGATGGTAAATAATTTTTATCTTTTGAAAATATATTTATTAAAACATATATCATAAATATAGTAATAAATAATTTATTTGATGATAGGTAAATATAAATCTAATGATGGAAAAAAATCATATTTAGCTTCAAGTTATTAGTGAATAACCATAGTTGTAATATTGAATATGGATATGGAAGAAAAAATTTATTATTTTGAAAGAATGATAATTATACATAACATTTTTATCATTATAGAAGAAAGAAGTTCATAATTTGAATTAAAAAAAATAATAAATAATTAAATTTTAATATAATCCTGGAATATAAGAATACTATATTTTAATAACCATAGCGAAAAACGAATCATTTTGGATCAATAGAAGATGTTGAGTCAAGAAAAAACCATTTAGAAAAAACCTCCCTTATAAAAGTGTTATATATCATTTTTTATTATAAAAATAAAAATATTATTCATATATAATAGAACCTTATTCATATATATAATATTTTATAAAAAATTATTTATATTGATTTATTAAAAATAAATATGTTTATTTTATCTTGTTTCCATCACCCGATGTTATATGCCTCGACTATTGGTTAAATAGTCATTCCATATTTGTGGTGTTGATTACTCAAAATATATTCTAGGTTAATAAATATAAGATCATCATCAATATAAAAATATATGTACCATAATGATTTATAATTTTGTAACATCAATTAATATGTATTTTGGTTATGATTTATGATGATTTATTTGGTGAAAACTTGTTTTGTTGTTTTTTAACAAATAAAGAGGATATAAAAAAGATAAGTATAATAATAATATTAAATTTCTAGAGCCATAAAAATTATTTTTTTATTAATTTCTAGTAACATAAGTAGTCTTGTTTCCATAGACATCCATGATAGAAAATTATATCACTATTCAAGTTAGTGGGGAATCCTTCCCAAATAAGGAAAAGATATAATTTGTGGGTGAGTATGATTAAGACAGTGATTCTTTTTAGTAATATAATTATTATATAAGTCTAGTGAAATTATTAAGAGATTTTTTATGATGTGAATATTATTTTAATTAAGTATGAAAAATTATAAGACAATATAAGAAAATAGTTATGTCATATTTATGGATGTTGTGGTCCACACATTTCCAAGAGTGAGTCATTGGTTTGCATAAAATGTGAAGGATGTTGGAATCAGATTATATTTCCATAATCATAATTTTTTAAATGTCTTATTTATTCAATATATTACTACATCAAAATGTCCTTCTATGGTGGTTATAAGAAATATATAATTTCTGGTAGCATGCATTTCACACATACATCTTTTTCTATTTTTTGGATCAATTGGAGGAATATATAAAATAGTTACTCAATTTGTATAATAATATTTTTGAAAATTATTTATTCTATATTTATCATAAATTCATAATTTTTTTAGGCTTGTGGTGGTAGAATAATAATAATAAATAAGATATCTCAGTTGAGAACATTATCTTCCCCTTTATATGTTCTCTTTTGGGTAACAACTTAAGGCTCGTTAGATAGGTCTTTTATAAGGACCGATGATTCTATGATTTCAAAAAATGAGTATAATAGTTACTAGGGTATATTATTGGTGTAAATAAATTTTTAAATGTTTTTATAAGTATGGTGGAAGTGATCTCCTCTTAAAAGTTATGAAAATAGATTTTTTGTAAACACTAATGACTTTTTCGATGACGGAAGGACGCTATCCATGATTCAATGGATAAAAAAAGTGAAATAATGAATTTTCGAGTGATAATTTGTTTATTTAAATCCTATAATTTTTTCCCTCATGTTCTAGACATGCCTAATTACTTTCACCTATATTTTTCTACATTTTACGCTTTGGGGTTTGCACCTTGGAAATTATTTTTTACCTAAGTAATTTATAATTCATTTATGATGTAAGTTAAAATTTTGTTATATATTTGGATTTTATGAAAATGTATTTATAATAAAAATAATCATGTTATATTTAAAAATATTTTATTAATTAATTTTAAATTAAAATATATAATATATAAGAAAACTATTTTTGAAAAATAATTATTTTTACCATTAAGTATTATTAATCATATTCATTATAGACTAGAAAATGAATGAGTGTTAATTTATTTATAAATTTGTTTTAAAATAATATAAACTTAATTATAAAAAATAGAAAATTTTAAAATTTTAAATAAATATTAGACAACATTAGTAAAATAATTCTTTGAAAATAACACTTTCACTATTATCGTGGTCATTAAATTTATTCATAGTAACAATAATTGTATAAAAAAAATGAAATCTACCTTATTACATATTATGATTAATCTTATCTAAAATAAAAAATTCTTTTTTATAATAAATTTCTGTAAGTTATGAAAATTTACTTTCTAAATATAAGTGGATAAAAACAGTTGTAGTAAAATATTACTTATGACTACAATGTTAAAACATGGGTAGTATATATTAAATATAGAATATTTAAATATTTTTTTAATTTAATAAGTATCTAATTTTTATATATGAAATTTTTTTAAATTTTTATTTCAATTTTCATTATGGAAGTACAATAAAAGAAATTGTATTAGTGAAAATGGTATTTTTCAATATTCACCTAAAAAACAATTTCTTTAGAAAATCTCAAAATTTCACCCAAAAATAATTTTGTAATTGTGATTTCAAAAAATATGTTAATTTGAAAATAAATTAATTATAAAAATTTTCAATTTTTTTGTAATGAATATATAATATATAATAGAAAACAATATTTATTGAAAAATTCCATTTTAAAAAATCAAGTATTCATAATCATATTTTCTATGGATTTATAATTGCATAAAATATTTTAATATATTATATTATTTATTATTATAAAATTTTACTAATAATATTCATCTATTATGTCATGGATCATTTTAGTTTGGTGTTTCTTTTGATTCAATCTATTAATATTGGTTTTATTTTAAAAATATTTTATTGCTAAATCTTGGGGTGTCAAAATTTTCTTCCCTCACTCCTAGTTCTCATGTTATTCAATTAATTTAACTCATGATTTACTGAGTTATGAATTTTTATTTTAACATACAATCTATAGAGATATTAAGGGTTTTCATGGCTTTATAATAGCTCAGATGTAATGGTATTGTGAAATTATATATGAAAAGAGTTCCTTGATGGATAAAAAATACTTTATCATTTTATACAACTTTAAATTCCTCTAGTTTTGATGAAGAGTTTATATAAATTTAATAAATTTAATGACAAGATTCTGATTCCACAATGGATAAATAGATTTAAAATATTTTGTAAAAAATGTTATGAAACACCTCATGTGTTTTTTAGATATTTGTATGTGATCCGAAACATGATATTCAAACCCCATAAAAATATCCACAAATTTCAATACAATAGTAATGAAATTATTATTTTTAAGAACCAAATGAATTATCATTTGAATTATAAACCTATTTCATATAATGATAATGATGAAAAATAACATATAAATATGAATTTATATCATGAAAGAAAATGACCATGAAGAAACCAAAAAATGAAATCAATGACCATAAATCCTCATCCACACTAAATTCATTATTTTTCCTCCCTGTATTCTCTATTTGGATTATTAGTTTTGCATGAAACTAAATCAATGAAACAGTAAATTACATTATTAAAAAACTAGAAATTAATTTATTATTTTTTCAGTAAAATATCTTTAATTGGTGTTTGTTAGGCTCAATGCATGACCCCCTTTATTCAACCTTTAAAGACATACAAATAGAATGTCCTTACAAAATATCTAATAAAACTGCTTAAATGCATTTATTATTATTATTTAAAATAATATAATTTTTTATATATTTCATATGATGATATATATTAATTATTTATTCCTTTCATGAAAATCATAAAAAATTATTATACAGTGCGATATATGGTAAAAATAAAATCTAGTAGAATGAGAATGTTTTTTTGGTTTAGTAATATAAAATATATCAATTATATTATCATTATAGATTAATATGGTACAAGTGGTCATCCCCATGTAGATAGTAGATTTTATTTTTATATAAATAACCCATATATCTGGTTACTTCATATTTCTTACAGTGTAAACCAAAACATGTTCAATGGATAATATATTTCATGACACCAAATCTCTATAAAATAATGAAAAATAGTGTCCTACTTTTAGTCTTTAAAAGCTCAAATGAAATTTATTTTGATGGTATAATGTGGGATATGGATGAAATTTGATGTGAAAATGATAAATTTGGATATATATAGTCTAAATTTTATGAAAAAACAACCCACATTGTTTTATTCAAGAAAGACTAACTTTTCATGAATAGAAATTAGTGTGTCGTGAAAATCATACCTCTATAAAAATGGTAATATTCTATTAAATGGATCTTTTTATGATTTTAATGCCAATAAACACTTCATTTCCATCCCAATTTAGGAATATATGGCCTTTTATACTTACAGTAGAAGATTCCGACTCATGAAAATCCAACCCTCACAAACATGATGACTTATGGATTCTAACAAGTAACTATCTTTCATTAATTACATTGAATTATTCCTATTATCAATTCGAGCATGTTTAATACGAGTTCTTATAAACTTTTATCCATGAATAACTCTCTTTGAACACAAAGAAAAGGCATCATTAAACAACAGTCTTTTCGAGACCTCAATACTTCACATAACTATTTGATAGATATCCGGAGAACTCGTCTAGGCTAGAAACCCTGCTCTCGTGTCACTATAATTTTTTTAAAACCAATACACTTCATGAAATATTTATATGTTACCTCCCTAGGAAACCTAAAATCCTAAAAAAATAGTTTAATGAAATATGAATTCCCATAGGACCAATATACACCTAATAAAATATAATTTGTGTGAAATACATGTACTCAACTGGTATCCTAGACCATTATTCCACTGACCTTTTCACCAAGTGTGGCCCATGTGGTATCATATTTTCCTCCAAAATCACATTCATTGTTGATACATCATCCCAAAACATAATACCATAAAGGTAAATCATCCATAATTCCCCTTGAATATCACATGGAGGATCCCTATATGCATCTCTCCACCAATCCTAACTGTGATTCAATTGGTTAATTTATAATCCCCACACACTATATCCACGCTACAAGAGAGAAAACTATTTATCTTAATGTTTTGAATATATTATTTTGGAAAAAATACATTATCCTTAGTAAAATATGGTAAACTATAGCCTTAACCAATGTGATTAGCATATGATACCATGTCTGATGGTTTGAGGATTCCTCTTATGATGAACATGGGATACCTCATGTGATGTGAACGGGATTATTATTTCTTTAATTTGGGAATCTCTAATGTTTACTACCCACACCATTCCTTATTATCACCCCTTTAAAAACACCATTTACCTTACTGTAGATATTAAATAGAATGGTGAGATCGTGTTCAGTAACCATAAACTATAAACTTGAGCTACAGGTCTTCTGATACCTTCCCTCTTATAGGATATTCAAGACATTCCATCAAGGTCAATCTCAACATCCCAATATCCTTGCTTCCCATGTGAAATGTGATTACTTGGACGATGATCGCAACATGAACACACTATCTACAAAAAACATCCCCATACTACATCTGTCCCCTTTAGGAGACGATTTATATGAAGCCTGGTTAAAATTATGGATTGTGAAAAACCTCTCACCAGTCATCACCAAGTATCTATAAGACATTAAAATATAGTGTTCACTCACATGAATATCTCAAATCCCCCCTTATGTGATAAGAATATGTGAGTTAACTACTTGCCTATTGTGCCTTATATGAAGAGCCGATCCACTCATGGAAAGCATATGTGTATTTATCCATACTAGAATCTAAATATGTGTCGAACTATAAGTTATGATAATTTATATAACTATAAATAATGTACTCATAATATGATCTATTCCTTATATGATGAGAATATTGGGTATAATCAATTGTAGACTCTAAATATGTGGTTAAATATCACATAATGAGGGTATTATAGAAAACCTTCACTTTTCATTAAACATTTCACCTAAACTGATACATTAAAAAAAAGTCATACATTTGTGTTGAGCCTATGGATTTATTTCTAATCATCATAGGAATCATATGTGATTAGAATATGATCACATCTCCCACTTTTTAACTGGTGACTCTAATTTTAGGTAACTTGTGGAAAGAATGGTATTTATTATATGATAATCATTAAAAGTATATGTGAAGATAATATGATATATCAACTTATTCATTAAGCGATGAGAAAATATTTTTACGCTATGTGATGAGCATTGGAATCCCTAGGTGAAAATCATATGTTTCCGTATATGATGAAAATATGATACAAAGAAAACAGTATCAAATTCCACACATAATGAATGTGGAATTCCATGTGTGATGATCAAAGGATTCCATATGTGATAACCCTAGGTTGCCTTATGCACTAAGGGATTGTTTCCTTATGTTGATAATAGGATTCCTCAAGTCTTTTTTTGATACACCTTATGTCATGTGAATAATATTCCCTCACAACCTCAAATGAAGAATATAATATTAGCTTCCAAATATGTTCAACTACATCATGAGCTCCAACAACAGGTGGACTCCCTATTATGACACCATGTACAATAATTTAATAGTTTCCACTAGACGGTGGACCTAGGAATAATATTCATGAACATATATTATATCTATAAGGCTGATCCATACTAAGAAAATAAATCCAGAAATGAATCCATTGAATTATGAGATAAAATACAATTATCTTATTTTAATCTAAGAGTACACATCTTCAATCATGTTGGTGAAGGCCACTCACCATTGGAATGTGGGAATTATGGGTAATAGGATCATTAAAATCACAAGGGCACAAAACCCATTAGAGGATGAGTAACGTTTTCACTATATATCATCCTAGGAAACCATCAAATAACAATTACAAAAAATCTTATCCAACCAACAGTATGTGTTTGGTTAGGAGTTCTAATCTTGTTATAACCCTGCACAACTATACCCATTAAGCTACCATTACCTCTCATATGACACCCGAGATACCTCACCATAAATTTCTATCATTTCTCATATAGTAATGTTAAATTATATCTCTATATACTACTGTATGTAGGAACTAGTATCCCCACATTGATGTATGGCGACTAAATCACCCTACCAATATTTCCATTCACATAGAATAAATAGGGTAAATAAACCCTATCTTCACTTCCAACCATTTTAACTATCTCTATATGGAATTCTACATTTGATCTCTCACATAAACTGATGACATATGAGATTTTTAGGATATTCTGGAAATATCCACCACTAGGGGGCATCGAGGAGGGTTCCCACTACCTCCCAACATTTTTGATAATATATGAAAATACCAATGATTGTAGAATGTGTTTATTTAAACCATTTTAAAACATCCCTATAATAAATTTCACAATAACTAATCTAGTTCTATGTCACTAACATGGATCCACGGAATCCTGGTTTAATAGATCTTGTGGCCCCATCCACTACTAATTTTACTAGATGGGGAATAATTTATGACTGAATTATAGTATATGAATAAAATCCCGAGCTTAAAAGTTTTTTAAGATTCACCATCTTATATGGATATGATCTTAAATATTTTTCCACCTTTAGATGAAACTCCCAAATTCAGGTGAAGGTTGGCTGATGTGATGCCTCTTCTCCCTGAAATTCAACAACTAAAAAAATCACTACTCCCTATATTTTCAGTTATCAAATATGGAACACTGGTGTGACCAAGAGTAATATTATCTTCCTCATAAAATATAGAACAATAAAAAATGGAAAGAGATTTTGGATAATGAACAATCAATTGTATAGTTTTTTTCACCTGTAAACCTAGTCCTTCAAGTCATATAATTTATCTCTATGGATCACAAATTGTTCCTTCAAAATATCCAGTGGGATATGTTTGTTCATATTTGGGTCCATTGGATGACCTTTAATAGAATACACGGCTACCTTTAGGTCCTCTTGTATTAGTGTCTAGAAGTTTTCATCATAGTAGTACTATTATCTGAACACCCAAATTCATATGGGTACTTATACTATATTCTATGGGTTTTTATTATAAGTATAAATATGATTGGGTGAATCATGTAAAAGTAATAACCCCATGTACAGATCAGTGGATTTGGATAGAATGATACCCTATAATTCATCCTCTATCATTACGATTATAATCCTCTCAACGATATCCACAAATTAGTGATGGAATTTCTACTCCCCCAACCATTGGCACATTGATTTTCACCATGATAATTTTCTTGAATTACCCAAATAATGATCGTAATGATTGGAAACATTAGAAAGAGAATCTACCTCATGAGGGTTGGTAGTGTGAAACAAAATATATTATTGGGGATTAATCCCATTAGTAGCAAAAGGATTTGGGAATTGGATGTTTGAGAGAGTAACTTCTAAATTGTCATGATAACCTTATAAAAGTTGATTGAATTTCTGATTCACCCATTTTTTTCAAATAGAGAAGGTATTGGAAAATGATTTTATGATCAGAACATTATATAAATGGTTGTATTAATAAAATAAAAATACTATGGAATTTCACTCCTTGAATTTTACTTATATGTAAGACTTTTAGAATGATCACATCGCACTTTGAGAGTAACTATCACATCAAATCATCCTCATTCGATCATCCTAGGATGGAGATGGTGTATTGGCACATCCAAATTGGATAAAGGCTCATCCCACACTTGTTCCAAACATAGTCGATTGTTTAATATTCTTCCCTCTGTTATATAATAGCAATAATTTCAAAAATAATATTATATTAATTCAATGTCATGAGCTAACCATCTATTTAAGTAGGAGATTCTTGTCAACACACCCCTAATGACGTGATAAACACACGTACCTCTCACCTTGAGGCCATATAGAAATATAAAACCTTAGTTAAGCATGATAGGAAACCATATTTGGCATGGTTGGATCAATCAATTACACTCTATAATTTCACCAAACCATTATTCGACTCCTTCAATGGAATAGGTGACCAAGAGAAACCACTTTCCAATTTTCAATATATATTCAATTCAATATTGGGAACCCCAATGTAATTGGAAGTCGATAGTCTCTAGTACAATATCAAAACCTTTTAAGGACACTACATCATTTGGTGTAGGCAATATGTATGATGACCCCTCACCAAATGGGAATAACATAACCAGTAGATCTTCGATCAATTTATAAATACCTTTCATAGAACAAGTTTAACTAACATATAAAATAGAGAAGAAAAGGATAAAAAATATATCAATAAATTCATTACTCTTTAGAAGTTACTGAAATACTTTTATGATGTATAGATTCTCATGGAATGGTTATTTGGAATTTCCATGGAATATTTCTATGATGAGCTAGTTCAAACCCTCATCTCCATGAAATATGCATGTGGTATCAAGAAATTAACGAAGATATTTAAGCTCTGTGAGAAATCCATATAGTGGATAATGATAAAGACACAATGATTTCCATATATTAAAACAATATAACATATTACAAGATTAGAGGAAGCTCTTGTCAAGAAATCTCCATCCCCTTAGCCGAACCATCTTCAGGAGCCCCTGCAGATGCATCAACATCAACAACCACATCATAACAATAACATCACTTTGGGACATTAACAGAGTTAGGAACCTCAAATTCCATTCACATAAAAAAATTAAAGGTATTAATTTTTCATTTATGAAAATATGTTAGGTTTCACCATATGTTCTCAATTGAAGAACATGTTATTGTCGTAAAAAACAATGAAGTCACTAGATTCCAACATGAATAATCATTCCATATATTTCCCCGACCAGAGGTTCCAGGGTTACAAGATCAAAGAGTGTTTCATCATCAAGGATCATATATATGATATTTGTAGAACATTGTGGTGTTGAACTCGAAGATCCTTTGATAAAGGTTATAGATATCTAAATTTCAACTGATGATATTAATTATTTTGGGGATTGATTGAAGTTCTCAGATTGAGGTTCATGGAGATTTGATAATTGGTTTTCCTGAAAGTTGTTCATCCATACCCATGGGTTCATCTAAATATGGTTGAGTAAAAAAGTGATACCCATGGATATATAATTTTCTCTAACAACCCCATTTTCTTTGAAATATTATATGGTTTAGAGGACCTAGTACTAAAAATTCAAGCACAATAATGAAAATTTTCTAAGGGAAAAGTCGTTTCACACTCTCATGTACTTTATGACCCTGAATTGTGATGATGTTCATTGAAATTTCTACACATGGGGAAATCCAATGATAAATGATATAGATATTCCTCTCTCAATGTTGTCATATTAATAGACCATTGAAACCAATTTTTTATTGAACCATGTTATGACTCTCAATGGGTCACTTATGGATGATGCTATTGTGTCAAAGTAGAATTCCATTATGAAAATGATAATTATTAATGACCCATCCATAAAAGGGAGGATTATTACGTTGTGACTATTATAAAAAAATCACCCAAATACCAGTTATAAAAACCTTCTACATATTCACTTTTTAGTATTCCTTGTTTTAATTTTTGGTTTACTATATTACTCAATAATAAAATTCAAAGTCTTAGGAACAACATTCCAATGATCAACCCCATGTATCCAAGGCTCAACCAAAACCACTAAATTATAAAACTCTTTTTTATATCCAAAAAATAGAACTTACTAAGAAACAATTAGGAACTAGATCCTCCTAAAATAGTTCCCATTTTGCATCCTATCATGGAGTTTTTCATTGGGAAAATAATCATTCCTCGATCCTATAAGTGTAATACACTGAAGTGTTTTTCAGTATTTTTAGAATCGATTTAAGTCCATAATTCACAGAACCTATATAGGTAATTTAATGATTATCTTGTCAAGGACTATTAGAGAGCACTTCGGATTGAAATTGTTTTTGATCCTTCTGAGGCATATCGTGAATAAGAACTCCTCAACGAAGACAACTATGAAATCATCTGCTTCATAGAGGATCATAATTGAAATAATATTCTAGGGAAAATTCACCCTCCCTATGTCTAGGGAGAGTTTATTTATTTAGGGATTTATTAGTTCCTTCTGGACTCTAGTTATGAGACCAAACACATGGTAACTCATTTACTCCACATAATAGCAATAACTGAGGTATTGTTGACCCTTTAGAACAAGAAGATTGAGAGATAATTTAAATTTCATCATAACCCATGAAAAAATAACTACTTGAAATAAAATTACATTGATTTTCTATCAAACATGGAACACATGGTTTTATTCCAAGAAACAACCTATAATTTTTTATTATGAATGTATTGGATCAATATGCATGTTGTAGTAACCACTTCATGTCACAAGTGGGTTGTGTACTCACAAAGCAGTCCAGTGGGGATGTATCACATTGATACCACTCTATTTAAATAATGTGAAACCCACTCAAATATCTATTGTAAAAGGAAATATGTAAAAAACATATATGTAAAAAAATTAGATCATTACAATGATCCTAGTGAATGTTCAACCAACACGGAGGACCATTTCAATGGTCTAAAAGATAGTTTCATCACACTTATTCACCACATAGAAGAAATTACTCCATACATTGGAAACTACTTCATCATCCATGATAAAAAATAATATTCTATGATTCCATTGTACTCGTATAAAGGGATGCCGATAATTAAGATAGAAAGTCATAATCCTATTTCATACTATATAAAACATCCCCTAGAAATCAAAAGTTCCATCATCATATATTTAAAAAGGTGAGTTTAATCTAATGGTGTTGGAATAAAACATATAGTTTAGTCATCTATAGAATATTACACTGATGAATATGTCATGGTATTATATCCTCAACTTATATTTTCATGTAATCAATAACTACAAAAGTTTAGTAATCTACTAGTATATATTTTTCCAACGTAAGGAACTATGAATGTTCTGTTCTATAGTATCATGTGGCTGATGAGTCCCCCTCCATCTAGTCCACATTCTTATGAGGAAGAACATGAGTATGAGGAACCTCATTCCATTAAGGAAGGATAATCTAACACCATCTATGAGTTGATATAGGTGAACCTCATCATAAAGGAGGATCAAAGGATGATATTGTTTTGTGTTTTCATGTCTCCCAATGAGCAATATCATTACATTACATTACGGAAACTGAACCATGTCAAGTTGTTCATGATATATATAGTTATGAAAGATCATACTATTTAGGTTTTTATCCATTGTATTGGCCTCCCCATTGGAATTCATGGATTCATAAAGGATCCCTAGAAATTTTATCCCTCCAATAGTGCCTTAGACGATGCCAATGTTTATTAAATGAACTACCCGCTTCATTAGGGAGGTTATAAACCCAATATGGACGACCTATATTATTATAATCATTAAAATGAATAAAAATAATATTGATTTTAATCAACACTCATGACCACAATATTCATTATATAAAGGGGAAAAATTCTTCCCATTTTATAATTTACTGAATATAATTAATGTTGGATTCTAATCCCCATACTTTAATATTGGATATTCTAGATACAATCAAATTTGAATGTCTCTGATATTTAAATAATATACTTCCTATACATCACCTCATGGAACATTCTACTACTGAGTTATCTATTTGTCTTGAATAATGATGAGAAGGCCTATCATTATGTTATTCACCATATCATTCAGGCACTATTTGGAACACTAGTGGAGTGTTGTATCAATGATTTGGAATTGAAATTCAAAATATTCAATGGACACATCAAGGATCATTGAGAATTATTTATTGTACATCATACCCACCACATGACAATGTACCCTATGTATCATGAATTTTTTGATAACTAAGAGATGATTCTTATCGTAGTCTTTACGAACCAATTTATCTTGATAAACCCAGTGAAGATCAATTAAATCAATTGGATTCCTCCTCTACATAATCTCCTTGAATGTTTTGGCCTCTAATTATATATAAAAAATATATAGAACTTTTTCACCAATATGGTGAGAAAATGTAGGTTGTTTTACATTACCATTAAGAAAGGACTAGCTTATCAATGGGGTGTGGAATGTCGTAACACATTGATTGAATTCAATTATTATCTACTTCAAACAATGGTTCTGATTCCACCCGAACTAGGGAATCCAATATAAATTTATTGGACCACCATAGAATGATCCTTCAACACCAACATAGACTATAAGAATAATCATTTAATACAGAATAATATATACTATCTTAGGTATGTGATTCTTGACACAAATACCATATATCTTCCCATTGATAATGACAACATAAGACTGGTCCTCGTGGTCTAGAAACTGTGACATTATCTATATCACAATGAAATATACATGTGTTCTCATGTCTATATCTTAAATTACATCCTCAATAATACCATTCTAGATGAGAATTTGGATTGGTGGAAATAAATCCAATAGTATTTTGACTTTAATTCTATCAATTACATGTAATTAAAGGTCCATGAAATCCATAATTTACTGGCCACACACTCGACCTCTGGGAAATTTCCCATGGATATCGACATCCAAAATGACAGAATTCCCTATTTAAATTAGATGATTCTATTATAGATGATAATATTTAATGGTTCTTCTTTTAGAACAACTAAGAGATTATTCTGTAATCATTTTCTCAGCAAATCTGGAATGGGTATTTTTTTCACCAATACCTCATAGGTTGTCATGTCACACTCGTTCCTCTTGTTAGAATGATGTACCAACAATGAGGATAAGTAAAGAGTCATTATCACTAGTCTCGAGATGGATCTTGAGAGCGAGGTACTATATTTTTACAAGGATATTGTCCTAAAAATGATCATCTAATAGATAAATAAGGATTATATTGTTACCAAATGGGAAATAATCACTCTATATGAGCTCACCAATGATTTAATAACCAATTTCCTTCCAATACAAATATAACCCATGTATTAAAATCTCAAAATTATTGAGCGGGTTCTTGAAAATGTTTTTCTATATCCCTTATGAATCAATACAAGTATTAATTGGCCAATCATGTGGAACATTATATTTTTAGCTTGCATTTAAATCTTAGTGAGGAGAACCGATATGAGAATCTAATAGTTGTTGATACTCCCCAAGAAGGATACTAAAATTTACCTATGATATAATATATATCAAAATGAGAAACATATTTTATTAATAACATCTAACAAATGAATGTAAAATCCTATGAAGACGATCATGAAGAAATACTTTGGAAAACAGACCAGTTCATCCTCATTAATGGCCCCAACTCATAGAAGTTCATATAAAAATGTATCTTTAATTGAATCCTGCTCTTATGAATCCATGGAGTGGAAATACCTTAGGTTCTACAAGTGATCCATTAAAATACTAGGGGGGATCACCATTCATGATTGAATCTCTCTAAATAGATCCAAGGGATGGGTCATTTTGGTCCCACCATGATTCATAAGTACTAATAATTCAGGAATATTTTTCTTATATTCTATATTTATTCCTTTGTTTTATCAATAATATGATATTATCTATTTAATCATGTACTCTTGGTCCATAATAGGGTAGGTTTGGGATATCATGGGTCTCAAATATCTGGGGATTTCTTAACAATATAAGTATGCCTTAAATACCATTGATTGATTCTCAAAATTGAAATAATCCATGCCACTCAAAGTGGCCTAAACACTATCCATGATTGATTTCATGAAAACCCATATCAAAAATTGGTTCATGTTACTATAAATATTTCTCATATACAATGGTACTAACATTCAAGATGCTATGCTATAGTAGATATATTCCATGTACAACATATGGTCTAGCCATACTTCCTACTCTCACACACAACCGAATTGATAGATCAATGAATTAAATAAAACCATATAAAACATTATGTAAAATATGGTAGACCCAAAAAATAATACACATCCTGATTGGCTCTACAATAAATTAAGTAAATATCTGATAACGACCCAAAATTACCTCCAGGTTACCCCATACTCCATAATAAATTTAAAAAATGTAGTCATACCTCTTGAGGTTTAGAATATATCACTTCTAATAGTAATATATAATGTATTTAAATAGATCATAAGGTATCATATTCCTTTAGTTTACATATAATCCATTAACGATAAAAGTATCCATGTGTTTCAAAACCATGAGGTCTATTCGAATTGGGTGGCTCAGACATTCTACCGGAATGTTCATCTTCACTCTTTCATCCATGGATACATGATGTCAAGAATGAGGATCTCAATGATTCCTTTAATGTTACTATGAAAGTAAAATCCCAATTGGGAGGACCCACTTTCTATCCCCAATGTTTAATCCAATGGATCATACTCATTAATCAATAGGTATGCGTAAAAATCACACTATACAGTAATTAACGGTTCCTCAATAAGTACATTACAAAACCTTGACATTTTTCACCCACTTCATTTTTTAACGACATTAAACTAGTTGGTTTCTTCTTTACTTCATTAGAATAAACAACATGGTTTATCCTCATCATATATTTATATACATAAATTTCACCATCTTTGTCTCATGACATTAAACTATATGATATTTTTGTGGGTTATATGACATTAAACATTATAGAAACAACATCTATGATATTCAAAAAAAAATTATAGAACCATTTTCCCAGCTACAAGATATTATAATGTATTGGAAACATCTTTTGGTATGATATCAAAACTAAAGAACCCAACTCCCACTCATCCAAGAGGGAAACCCCTTATTGGATATAGTATTATACTAAACAATACCTATGTGAATTTGGCCTCTAACAAAATATCCTACCTTATATAAATGTGTATTGATTCCAATTTCAGGTGATTTGTATTGATTCTTGGATTTCTAATCCCGAGCCCAACAACTATATCCTTTTTCCCGTTGGATACAATGTATACTATAATTCATAGGCACATACAAACAAACTTCTTATATGTATGAAGGTGTAGAACATATAGTGTTGAAATATAATCAAATATTCCAACACATAACCCCTACACATTGATATATCCTTATTATAGACCCCATTTACCCTTTAATTTTCAAATAGTCTCCCCCATGGTGAAGGAACTATTCCAAACTGTACGTCCTCACATATAGGGTACAAGACCCAAAGAACATTCAATAAAAATATAGTTTTACTCATGTTTTGAAGACATGGTTGTAGATAACCATAATTATTCCCCTTCACTAATAATTATATAGTGAAACCTATATTTTTATTTTTTAATGTAGTCAACATCTACTCATTTACCTCCTCATGACTCAAATCATGGAGGTATTGATTCCCCTCATTCTCACCCTCCATGGTCTGGGTGGATCATCTAGGCCTTCAGCGTTACAACTTTGTGCATTTGGGAAAATCGATAATGAAATTTGGTTCCATGGGTACCTTTATAATCCTTCTTCTATATTCCCCTCTTACACACTCCCATATAACATGTGTAGTCTCCCACTCTTTATTTTCCCCACTGATAATAACACATGTGGACTTAAGAGTTTTTTTGGATTATTACTAACATGAATGGGGAACTAAATTTTAAAAAATGGTATGTCTACTTATTTAACACTATATTAACCTAAAAACTTGTTATCCTCGAAATATAATGTATCACTATATTGAACTATGTGTAGGGGTCTATGATCTATGACCTTTAACTAGTATAATATCTTACTCCAAGCATTATGAACAAAAACTGTGTGTAATAGTCAATACATAGTGACTATAAACTCAAAGAATAATATTGTATAGGCTTCCAAACAATAAACTATGTGAAATTTTCTATTCTATATGACCTTACACCAAGAATAATGAACTAATGTTGTGCTAAATGATTTATACTCAAGGATTATAAACTAGTATCATCCCTTTTTACAATCATTATTATGAAAAACTATTATTAATGGTGAATAATCCATGACCTAAATACGGTATATTCCCTTGGTCCCAAAATCAATAACATTAACGGTGTTTGATAGTCTATGCTCAATGACTATAAACTTGTAGCACTTCTGGGTCTATGCTCTATTAACTTAAAGTAGTAGAATCCTCTCTATTCAATGTTGTAAATCTGTTAACCCTATCCATAATGAGAAAATGGCATAACACTAATCTGCCCTAGGTATGAGACAAATAGGTTCATCAATCCAATATCCCATAATGTGATAACTAATAAAAAATCACACATCTTCTCACTATTTCACTCTTAAAATATTAGGATAATAATTGGAACAAGAGGTATATTGGGAAGGAATCAAGTATTCTATTTCAAGCCACATCAAAATTTAATTTATGCAAGTTTAACACACCATATAAAATAAAATAAAAATAAAATATTTCTCCCATTTCCCCTACTATTGATGCTATAATTTAAAATAAACAACCCCTTTTCCCCATTCATGATCATCCACATGACCTTACAATCTCAAATTCATATTGGGTTCTACCTTAACACCTTTTTTGGATGGGATATCTTATAAAATGGTTAAATATAAACAATATTAAACACTAGAAAACATCATTTTTGTCCTCATTATACCATTTCATGCTTTATGTTCACCGTCCACATGTCAAGACCCTAAACTATTCACACTCCCTCTTTGTGGGATGACTTATATTATAAATAACCCTATTGGACCTCCTATATCACCATTTAAAAAATGTTTGATCTGATATATATAGATAGATCATCCCACCCACTTGAACATGCTACAAAACCATAATCTATTATTCCCCATCATGTTCTAATCATCATTCCCCTCACTATGTTCTTAATCGTCATGTGGATTTCAATGTTATGTCAAGCCCTATGTTCCATTATTCATGTCTCATTGGTGTTTCCATTTCTACTACATTGATTATCCCATACCACATCATTGGTTAGAGAAATATGTCCATATCATTTAACTCTCTATTAATCCTCATCACCATGAAATGTTAAACTATGTGATCAAATCCTAGTTATATTTTGGTAATTGACAACATTTTTTCTTGTTATATATCTTTGAACAGTTCAACTAAAATATTCATGTATGAAAATTTTAACTCTATAATTATCTCATCATACTCACCCAGGAGAACATTTTTTGTACCAGTATCATATAAATCCTCTCTCAAGAGCCAATTTTTCCAAGATTCATTTTTCATAAGATATGAATGGATGCTCGGATCTTCTATCTGGGGCCCAAATATGGCAACTATTTCCACTGGAATATCATTGTATTAACTCTAATCTAACAAGGAATAAACTTTTTTTGGGATATTTTCTCTTGTGGGACACATATATTATTATCTACAAATGATATGGGTTTTTCCATCACCTATACTACTACACCTAATAAATATTCCCAAACACAAAACACCCAAATATTCAATGTGCTCAAGTCTTTAATGATATCTCTTATTTCTACCACACAATTATCCACCCCCAATATAGGTCCCCATCATTCTCAAAATCCAAATGGGATTCCCTAGAGTGGTGAAACAATATATGAATGTACATCCTTGCATCAAGGGTACACTCATTTGAGGACATTTAGTATTGAAATAATTGGTCATGATTTTTAAACACATGGTTAGTGGTTGAAAAAACATTTATTTTACTTTATCCTTGATAATGCAGTTATAGAACCTATATTTCAAAGACATGAATTGTAGTCATCTGTAAAAAAGTTATCACACCCATTATGATTCAAATCCCATTAGTCTCAGTTTTATTGCCATACTTATCCATTTTTTTCATGGAATCTATCACCCTACCAATTATCCCAATCATACATTTGTTCTCTAAAATACCTCAAGCCAGTTATATGAGGTATTTATTAAACCAAATTTTCTTTCTTAGAGAAACAATAATGGGGGATTTTTTTCTAACCACAACAATTCCACCCCATCAATGTGTTCTTAAGTGTCATAAGTGTCCTTCTTCTAGACATTCATTTTTTCATTAATAAAGGCTCACACATAATTAATATTTTTACTATTTTGTTACTAGAAGACCATCACAATATTATTAATATATCTATAAAAAACACAACAATTTTATAAGAATATATATTATAGCATCTAAAGCTACAATTAACATATGATTTTTCATCTTCTTGATGCTATAAACTATCTTGATTGAGTTTCATGATCCAGACCTTATAGTATAATTTACCAAAGAGGTTATCTATTGATAATATACCTCCATTATTTTTGTGTGTCTCATTAATATTCATGACACATTGAATTTATAACCCATTATAATTGTTTCAAGAATATATAATGGGCATCATATCCCTTATCCCCTGAATAATTACCTTAAACGATTTTTATTTGGTCAATGTATGATGAACATATAATTTTATCATTATATTCATGCATCATGAATTTAACATTAATCACTTTCCCACATGGTTATATGTATTAGTATGTACACCATATATACATGTTGGTTTTTTCTCTTTTAACAAGTTTCATATATACAACCTCACAACACTGTCCCTGAATCGTGTCCTTATAATATGTGTATAGTCCCCCACATTTGTTTTGTGTTGAACTATGTCTGTTGCCTCACTATTAAAGTTGGGGTTTCACTACATTTCATTCATTGAAAACTAGCTCACTATATCCTTCAATATAAGAAGAAATCAATAAACATGAAATAGTCCATATTTTATGACCTTAAACTACATAATCCTCAGGATCCTCATTCAGATTATTCCCCCATTAAATAGTTGGTATCATAACACACCACTATCCAAAACAATGTGTGGCTTGATCTCCATTGTTTGAGATATATAGGTGTGTAATGATTCCCCAGTTGGACCCATTAATAGGATCCTTAAAAAAAATTCCATTACTTTTAGTGATGAATATTTAGTTGATTCCAATATTTACATACCCCTATTTTCACAGGATAACCCATCCTTTGTGACACCCCTTCTGTGAGTGATTTTGATCCAAACATAAAACAATTTTTTAATTTTTAGTGATTGAATCACACTATACATTCTTCTAAAATATATTTGTCTTGATTCATATCTCTCAATATATATATATATAGTGATGTTAAGATCCCAAATATATATAATTACCATAGTCCTCCCATAACTATTGACTCATCTTATTTCATTACTTTTTTAGGGTAAATCCATTGCCTTTAACACATTTGGATGGTGTGGTACCTAAATGGAATTATTTTAAGCTGTATGGCCATAAATTGTATCCTTATCAAGTTCCATGCATCTTGATCCTATACTATGTTGATTCTAAATGAAGATCTATTGTATAAGGAATAGTATCTTCATCCATATTGGTTTTTTTATTTCTTCATACCATATAATTTTTCTTCTATATAGGTATATGTATCATAACCATATATTAATATCAATTTTCATTGTATTCATATATATTATAATTATTAAAACTAATATACATTTGGTTTTATCGTTTCTCATTCTTTGTATATCGCATAATCTATGATAAATTCCCAATGACCGTAAATTAGTTGTATATTGGAACAATCATAACAAAAAATTTCTCCATAGAACTAGGAATAATTTTAGTTTCCTAGAGACACATCTGACCATATTAGTGTCACTTCTAGTTTCAACACCTAACTAACATAGTGTACCCCATTATAATGTTCATTGAATGGTAGTTCAACCTCAGGGTGCTTGGATCTCTCTTTGAGTTTCTCATTTCATCACTACACATTGTGTCCCAAGAATTTGAATTACCTTGTTTCTTTATTATTTCAAAAAAGGGATACCCTATGGTGATGGAATAATGATCTGAAGTCCTTTCACCTATCTAGAGAACATTCCTAGAAGGAATCCTTATTGAAAATGGATGTTCCATGTGTTTCAAAGACATGTTTAGATATTAACCACAAATTTTTCTTTTAGACATTATTATGTATTAGTTTTAGATGCCAAAAAATGATCAAAGGATGAAGAAGGTTTGGGTGAGACAAGGAGAAGCCATATTTGGAACCGATGATCCATTCCAGGGGGCTGGCGGGGCAGCGCAAAAATATTTCTAAGTTGTGTGAAAAAATATGTCCTACATGAAAAAAATCTAGGATTAGTGAGATATTTCCACGTGGGCATGGAATGTTTTCGTGCCACGGACCCTCTCGGTTGATCTACGTGCTGCTGATGCCCCAATGTGCAATATTTCACCTAGGCTTGTTTTTCGCGCGGACCCATGATCCTGAGTGCCTATAAATAGAAGGCCACCCCTTCGACTTCCAGGGTGAAGAATATGAACTGTATCCCCTATGAAAAATTCCTCTCCCGTGCATGCAAAAAATATGGATCTCAGGTATTGAATTTTTTTATGCCAGATCTCCTGGGGGGCTGCCTTTGCGCACGACCACTCGAGCTTGATCTTTGTCTGAATCCCATCGATCCCCTTCCCTCATGTGCAATTATTTCCAATTGCGCATGATCAGTTATTCGGCACATAATTCCTTTTGTGTGTCCTTGGCCGTTTCATGTGTGGTATTCATTCTGTGCACCATCCCAACCCATTTTTCGCATGCGCCTCTATTTCATTCTGGCCCAACCCTTTTTCAAGTGTGCCTCCATTGTGCGCCAGCCCAGCCCCTTTTTAACAAAATGGTCCATTTTGCACGTATGTCTCCCACCTTGTGCGCCCGTTATATCCCTCTTCCAGGAATCATTTTCGGGCACCTCCCACGCCCAAAGAACCTTCTCCATATAATAATCTCCCATGAAACCTCCTAGGTTTTCACGAAGTAACTTCAAAATCCCTTGGATGATACCACCCACTGTGTTGCTTTGCATCATGCTTCATCGCATAGGCACACTAACATCTATTGATTCTTCACGTAGCCATGCTAACGTGGACCCCCCAATGGTTTTCTCTATAACACCCTCTATAAATGGAATTACCTATCCTCTCACTTCACTAAGGTGCTGAGTGTACCGGTTATGTAAGTCATAGGGGTGCGATGAAAACCCACCTCGTCCAAGCTGTAGGACGTTAAACTGCCAAGAACCATCGTCCTCATTACATGATGTTAAACTGTGACCTCTCCATGTGCCTTGCACACGGGGTACCCCCACCTTATACATTCTCCACACCCACTGGTCTCCATGAGGATAAGATCTTCCCTCATAGGGGATGATATCCTCCTTTTCGGAGTGGTGTTTCTTCATGGGTAAAGGGAAACCATCTTGGTGTAAGCCCCTAGCTTTTCATGAAAGAGGCAACTTCCCTTCTCATTCTTTCTCGTTCGGTCCCAAGGAACAGGGGGAGGGGGGAATGGACACCAGACCCCTCCTTTATTCGGTGCCAAAGCCCTCTCCCACTGGGTTTTGCGGCCATCGGGCCTCCATCCTGGAGTAAGTCCCAAAATCATCAGGTCGCAGAACATGCGTAAGCCCCTATTCTCTCTATGGGCTACAGACCACGCGTAAGCCCCTATTTCCTCTTTGGGAGGCTAACTACACATAATCCCCACTCTACTTCCTACAGACGTACCTTTCATAAAATGATCTTCATGTCTCTATAGCCTCTTGTTTCTCACACCGGGCATGACTCACATGGGCTTAGAGTAAGCATCAACCATGAAATCCAATCTGGGTTTCCTAGAGTGTAAGTCCCACAAATCCATCCTGAACAATGTGGTCTTTGATTCTTGCCAAGGAAGGGTACGCAAGAAGACTCCATGTTGTTCAAGACCAACACCTACTTGTCCTGACCCCTCCACATTGGTTCACCATCATCCTGCATGACGTAAAGCTGTATCCACTAACCCAAACTATGAGGAATTTGTTCTTTGACAAGAAAGGGTATGTAAGAAGCCTCCATGAGGTTCAGTCCCACCACCGTCCATTGGTCTCGACCATCTTCACATCGGTGCACCAATCCCCCATATCCTGAACTATGTGGTCTTTGATCCTTGTTAATCCAAGGTATGTAGGAAGCCCCCATGAGGTCCAAGACCACCACCCATTGGACCCCAGGTCCTCCTTCACGTCGGTTCACTGAATACCCCATAAACTATGTGTTCTTTGTTCCTTGCCAAGGCAAGGTACGTAGGAAGCACCCCTGAGGTTCAATCCCACCATCCACCTAAACCCCAGGTCCTTATTCACATCGGTTCACTGACTCCTACCCCATAACCAAACTACGCAGACATTGATCCTTTCCAAGGAAAAGTACATATGAAGCCTCCCTAAGGATCTATCCCAACAACCAATGATCCCAAACACTTCACTTCGATCCACCCCGGTCCTATATGATGTTAAATTTTATTCCCCTTTTTTTCTCATTTAGCGGTAAGTCATTGTCAGCCTCCTTCAGCGGTAAGCCGTTGTCACTCCAATCAGAGGTAAGCTGTTGTCACTCCTTTCAGCGGTAAGAAATTAGAACAACAATCGATGATAATTTGTTGTCAAATGAAATATGTAGACTTTGATTGCCTGCCATGGTGATATATTGAAATCCTCTTCGAGGCTCAATCCCAAAATTATCATCATCTTCATGGCGGTTCCACCTCATTCACCATCCACTTCATTCAACCACTCCATCATCTATCCCAATTCTTACCCGGGCCGCCACATACTGGTGGGATCATTCCGCCCCATACCCCATTCCCCTCGATAGTAACCAGGAGGTCAACCATGCATTGGCCCCAACATCAGTGTTCCCTCCAAGGGTCGCACTCATCTCATCCACTCTAATCAGTGTTCTGATCAGTCCGATCTGTCTTCGCTGGATGTTAAACTTGTGGCATACCCTGTGTCAAACATGGGAAGTTGAGGAAAAAATCAGATAAATTACCATGGAATATGATTCCCCATGTCCAATGTGGGATTCCTTGGGATTTCGTGCCCTCGATAATCCCTATAATAAGGGATAGAAGACAGTCGAGACAATGTCCCAACATCCAGACAAACCAGTGATTCCCAACGTGACTACTCCCCTAACCGAACGTTGCTTCCCTAACTGGACCCCTTGGAATGTCCTAATATAAGCAGTGTAATAAACTGGTTTCCATTAAGATATGTATCTAGGAAGAGTTTCATTAACAACATATTAAATCTATAAGGGTGACCCGAAGTAGGTAACGAGTTTTGAGAAGGAATCCACGGAAGGAAGAACTGATATCCCATCATCATATTTCAATAAAGGAGCAGAAATCTCTTAATGAGGATGTGATTCCTCCTACCTTTGGAAACAAGGAATGTGGGGAAATGACTGCATGTACTCCACAGATGGATGCGTGCACCTCGAAAAAAGCGTCGAAAACAGAAATGGTGAACCCGACGTGAAATTATTCTCATCAAAATAGAGACTAGTAGCATTCAGGGAATCAATGTATTAACGTGTGACTGGATCCAGTTATCCAATGTTGATTGAATCCATGTAAATAGTGGACCTAGGATGAAACTCACCAAAATTTGGGGCAGTAAAATGTTGGTCATCCTGTTCTGTGACATTGTCTGCGTGGATCCCTCTTACTGACCACGAACGATGGGATGGTGCTGGGGAACTGGTCATCGATTCGTTTTTATTTCAGCACTGATGAGTTAATCTCCATGATTCTCAATAATCAAGTTACTTCTCTGAGGACATGATCACCTATTTCCCATAGACGCAGGGGTAGGGGAACCGCCAACACGGTCGTTCCACGTGGCTTCAACTCTTCCACAATGGCCTCTACATCTACGACCATGGGGCACCCACGCCCCAACACCCCATCCAAGGTCATCCAAAGAAGGGTGATCAATGACTTCATGTGACGTTATGAGGAGGAGGACATAATCCCGATTCAGGATATGGCCCACCTGGATCTGGAGGCGTCTACCCCTCGTCGTTAACGCCCCCCTGAGGGCTGCGTAGGGAGTCATTTCTCCCCACACCGACATACAACTGTTTCGGGAGCCTGTCCCCGGAGATCTTTGACAATTCCCTACCTTACGCGGACAAGGTAGGTGACATCCGGCCTAGCCCAATTAGATTCCCATTCCACAGGCTCCCAGCAAGGAATTCCACCTAGCCGTGTCAGCACCACCGCCCAATTTTTCTCGAATAGAAGTAGGTAAGCTACGTACATACACCACCGTCCCTGGTTCATCCGACCAGACGCTGGCGTCAGGTGAAAGCTAAGGAGGATTCCCACCAAGGGGAATCAACGTCGGTAGATACTCTGGCCCAAGCCACCACTGACACATATCCTCAGTTCCCTTCATACACAGAGTAGGGGAACTTATACGCACAGCTACGATCGAGGCCCCACCTACCCCACGGGTTGGCTGGGTTAACTATCTTGATCAGCGGAATGTGAAGTGGCTACCATGAGCTAATCCGTAGTGGTGACACTTGGTATAGAGGTCCTCCCCATACAACTACCATGGAATGTGAGGGCCTTCCACACCTTGAGGCTCGACATGGATGTCCGCCCTGGACCACCCCAAACTGAATGAGGGTCTTCCCCGTAGCAGTAATACTCAGTATAGAAGCCTCTTCTGTGCTCATTACACTGGGTATGGAGTCGTTCCTTCTTCCCCCGACTTTCGGTGTAGGGACATTGCAGATTTGGTCTCTCTTCAGCATGGGGATCCTACCCATGTCTTCTTAGCAACCAGTGAAGGTCCTTCTCACCCAGTCAAACAGAGGGATGAATGTTAGCCTCGCTTCAACCACTCTGAGCATGGAGGTCCTACCCGTGTTCATCTTGCCCAGTATAAGGACCCTCTTCATGCTGAGGTCTCTAGGGAAAAAAATCATGGAGCCCCCCCATACTTTAACCAGTTCTACCAGAGGTCTTTACAAGTACAGTACTACCCAGGGAGGTCCTCCCCATGTCCCCTTTGAAATTTTTCCTGGTGATTCTCACACCCTATCTTTCTCGGGTGGAAACCCTCTCCACCCTAGCACCAGGGCGGCCAAAGGCCCTCATGACAGAAATCTGCCATGTCCCGAGGAGCCACATAGGGTTAGGAAGGCGGGTCGTCCCTGCCACAAGAAGAATTCGGGGAAGGCCCAAACGGATATAAAAATGGTCTGCTTCTCATACTCTGAAGCGGAATACGACTCAGCACGAGAACCCTCGTCTCGCTCATCCAAGTCATGGTATGAGGCAGGGAAAAGGTGCATCAGCCTAATACTCCTAGAATGAGAGGTCCATTGTATTCTTGCCAACCTCTAAAGGTATATATAAGAAAATTCAAATCTGGTGACCCTATAGTTTATAATCATTCAATCACTACCATCATCACCATAAGCGCTCTTTACCTCCACATGTGATCATGAAGATCTATTCAGGGGACCAATGGTAGGCGGACAGTATCACGACCTATTGCCAGTATCCCTAGCCCCTGAGTTAAGAACTGCAGCCATCATCCCATCCTATCATGATGTAGCGACCAGGTCTCTATACTCTTCAAAAGAAACCCTGAGATTCTACGGACAGTTTTCCCACCCATCGTACTATCCACCGGCCAGCCTGTCGTCCCAGTGGTCTACCTCAGAACTGCTGCCAGTTCCTCAACCACCCCCAATTGACGAGTGGGGAAATCAAGGTCCAGACCCTGAATCAGAGCCGAGGAGTTTTTGGAATATCCTCACAGTAGACCACATCCCTGAGAAGTTCTGGCCCATGGCAACACTGAATATCTACATACTAGAATCCCTGCCCCTGGAATAAGTTTATTGTTTTCTCCACACTCTCTGGGCAACGCATTTTAGTCTTCGTCATCGGCAAGTGGTTAATCCTAGGAGCCAATCGCATTTTGAAGACATCAGTAAGTAATATCGTCTAATCGATTTGGTTGCACTCCTAGTGGCCCAACGCCCCAAGTAACTAGGCCATCATAAGGCCCTCCAAGAGAAATGTGTTTAGAGTTTCAAAAAACTATACATGATCAGTATGGAGGCTTCCCAACACGCGCCAGTCCATGGCTGGGGGAAGTATGGTGCCCTCCTCTTAAGTTCTATCTAGAGGCAGCCTGACCTGCTAGGTGATATTAAAGACATGCCCCCAGGAAGGGTAACAGTCAACATGGCTGATATGGTGGATGAGGAGGAAGAGATAGAGCTTCTCGATAGAGATTTACCATCCGAGGGCGTGCCACCAATATTGGACTCATCGGGGAGGATTTCTCATCAGTAGAGGAGCCTATGTGTTCTCCCTGTGCCCACCAAGACACTAGTACTCGGCCAGAATTCTGGTAAGGGAAAAGAGCATGTCGAAGCTTCCAAACACTCTGACCCATCTGCCTCAGTGCAGAAGATGGAGGAGGACCATGAGGAAGACACATTGCACCAACAAATTGCTAAGTAGAAGAAGCTGGTTGATGAACTCTTGGATGAACGCATTGTCGAGTGACGGCCCAACTACAACAATCCTAGGCAAGTACAGTAGGGGCAGGAACAACTTCCACTTGGTGAGATGCCCCCAGAAAAACCTAATCATGCTACTCCAGTGGACTAGGATAAAGCCAGGGCTCATGGAAAGGGGGCACGATATGTCCTTTCAAACCCTTCTAAATGGAGTGAAAATCCAAGGAATCTAGCTCGAGATCCCCTGGATGCCCTGAAAGTTGCTCCACCAGCCGCTCCATGAGCTGCTGAGCCTATTTACCATGTTGAAGAACACGACAACGTGCTCCTGGTTAGGGATCCCCATCAAGATAGGGACACCTGCCCAGATGATCCTATGTTGGAACTCATAACCTACCTAGAGGCATTAGAAACACAACAGGTGGCCATCCCACCTGATGGAAAGCCATATCATGCATGGGTGGATGATATGTCGGCACCTCCGGGTTTCGGAAATCCCACCTTCTTCCCCTTTAATGGGACAGGGGACCCACTGCAGCACCTAGCCCAATTCAACTCAATGTGTGGGCCCATGTTTGGGACACTAGCATAACAGGAGTCTTCCAAGCTCTATTATTTTGTTCAGGCATTGGTGGGGCCGACATTTTTCTGGTACAGCCAGCTCCCCGTCGAACCCGTAACCATCTCGGAGGACCTTCACAGGCAATTCCTCTACTAGTTCAGCTCTACCACCCATAAAATGAGCAACACATGCCTCTTCAAGTGCATGCAAAGGCATGATGGGCGAGTCGCATACTTTATCTTTCAGTGGTAGGGGATCACATACTATCGTGACATGCCTCTAACTCAGGAACAATTACTGACGATGTGTGTAGGGAACGTCAAGACAGAACTGGTTCCTTCTCTAATCAACCAGAACTACCCAAGAGGGTTTTGAGATATCTCCAATAAGACCCAGCACCTAGAAGAAGCCCGGGAACATGACTTCTAGGTAAGCCCGTTGCCCCCTATAATTCCAGCAAGGAGGGCTGACAGAGACGAATTTGCAACAGTGTCCCAAATAGAAGCCCCTGGGAAACTAAAATTTCTACTAGTGGAACTAACCCCATAGCCTCGTAGAGGCCCTCTAACTCAGGCGCAACCTCAGGCTCAGCAGTGTCCTCCTCAAAATCAGAAAGCACCTTCGTGAAATGCACCGCCCTGGGACAATCATGGTCCGCCACCTCGACAGGCCCCTCCAGCTCCTCGTCAGGGCTAGGCTCCAAGGGCCCCCTTTTCCGATAGAAGAAACCATACATTCTAGTTAAATGAGTATCAGGTACCCGACTATTTAAGATGTGCCTTAGAATAAGGGATCATGAATTTTCTTGAGTGCAGAAGGCTAGAAGAGGCGAACCTCATTGATCACCCCAACTACTACCCCTATCATCAGATTTTGGGGCACAACCTCAAGTAGTGATATGTCTTTAAAGACTGGATTCATGACCAGGCTGATAACAACATAGTCAGGCTAGGTTGGGCCCCAACACCAGTGGAATGTGTATTTTTAATTCTAGATAGCAGTAGTGACAGTAAAGGTGAGTGGTAGCAGGTTTCTAACTGTGAGTCCCAGAAGAATGATGACTGGATGGCTCAAAAAACTGTTTCTCACGCCCATGGTACATTCTCCAAGCCCGAATCAGCTGGAACCTTCAGAAGCTGTAGCCACCACTTCTGCATCACTATCCCAGCCGACCTATTCGCCGAAAAACAAGCATCGACAACACAAGGGAAAACAAAACGCCTCGCCAATGCCATCATTATCCCACACTCTCGGTGACTTCATGACCCCTGATATGAGGATCCCCCCCAAAAGTTTCCTAGTAATGGATGACTCTTCAAGTCATAGTCAAGGGTACACTTCAGTTAATACCGTGGATTTGGTAAATCCCTATACGACTCGTGACGATGGGGAGTGCTAGGCGATCATCCCCAGTGCCCCAAGCCTACGTCAACGTCGGCAGAGCCGCAACCATATGGGTTGTCAGGGCACATCATTTGAAACCTCTAGCCAGGCCTGGATGCCACTAAGACCAGAAAACATGCCCAATACCAAGCTCAGCACACGTAACCTTTTCATCTGGTTTCGTCGGGCTCGCCTTCCCCACCATTTGTGCTACTGGATCAGGTAGAGCTACCTCGACCATGCAGCTACCATGCTCACCCCGCTAAAGGATGTTCTTAGTCATCTGGTTCTCATCTGGAAGCTACTCTTAGGGATTTGATTAGTGAGTAGTGGGACATGCCCGACACCAGTCAGCCGTCGGCCCAGCTGGTAGGGCCCGCCATGCCTCCCATCACAATGTGGCCACCTGCAAGCAGAAGTTCACACCTGTCATAGAAATATGATGTTCTCAAGTACCTTTCCAGCATCCCAGTGAGGATTTCCATCCTCAAGGCCCTTCGCCTGTCACTAAATATGCATGAGGCCCTCGCTGATGATTTAAGAATCCACCTCTAGTTCGAGACAGAGGTAGTAGTTGCAGAATCCTTTCATGCTGAAGTGGTCGAGAATTATGAGTGTTGAAAAATCATTTAGCTCTTTGGAGAAGATGAAGGCTCTCCCATACAGAGGATCATCCACCCATTTTACATCACCGGACAATTTAATAGCTTGGAGGTTCTCCGTTGTCTTGTTGTCACCAGCTCCAGGGTTAACCTTTTAATGACGCGGACACTACAATAGTTGGGGTTATTAGAAGATGACCTGACTCCCTCAGACATAAGGATCCAGGGATATGACAGGATATAGTAGACCCCAGTCGATAAGATCCACATGAAGACCCAGTTTTGTGGCCTAGTTTCCAGCACCGAGTTTATGTTTGTCTCCAAGGACCCCGCGTACAATGCAGTGATGGGAAGACCATGGCTCTACCTGCAAGTGGCGGTCCCCTCACAGTATCACCAGTGCCTCAAGTACTCCCTTAATGGTCGTGTAGGAGTAATCCAAGGTGATTCATCTCCTTTCACCTCATTGATGCCCGCTACCTAGTCGCTGACTATTACAAGAGCAAGGAAAACCATATTCGGGTGAGTGTGGTTGAGCCCTCCATGGTCGCAATTGACCCCTGGGTAGGTTAGGATGATACCTATGTCTTTCTAATCCATAAATTGGAGTCCACAACCCCCGACAAGGTGCAATGTTATGTTGTCTCTGGTACAATAGGGAAGAATATTCCTAAGTCCAAGTGATGGCGGGAAATCACCTTGTACTCCTATAGGAACGTGGCTTAGGTAATCCCGAAGCCTCCTACCCACGTACGGTATATGGATGTCCTACCCATGGAAATGACAGTACATCATATGTGTCTATTTGACCAGTCTGGAATTAACCCTATCAAGCCAAACTCCACTATTTCTTTCATATCATCATGTGTGGACCCTTATGCCAAAGACTAGATAGGATAGGATCGATTGCCTTCATTGCTAAGGTTTTAGAAGCATGTGAATCTCTTGATGTGTTGTCCACCACTGTCCAGGATGGTACCAACCTCCCGTCAGGATTTTCTGACCTAGAGAAAGCTTCTCTTAATGAGAATCCCTCCTCTTCAAGTGAATAAGAAGATCTGAAGGATGCTCCCTCAACCTTTGAAGAAGGCGTCTCTGCCACAGTCAGTGAACTGGTACAGGTGAACCTTGGTCGCGAGGCAGATTTGATACCCACATTGATCAGTGCCACCATGTCCGTTGAGGAGAAGCAGCGGTACATAGATTTCATGAAGCAACATTGTGATGTGATTTCCTGGAGTTTCGACCAGATTTCAGGACAAGATCATTAGGTATCCATCCACAACCTCAGTATCCCTGCAAATCATCGCGGGTTCAGGCAACCTCCTAGGAAGGTTCACCCTTCTCATGGTGCCATGGTTGAGGCCGATGTTGACAAGCACATTAGATCCAATTTTGTCAAGGAGGTCCAATACCCCAAGTGTCTTGCCAACATTGTGCCAGTCAGGAAGAAGAACAGATATATCAGAGTCTGCATTGACTTCCGAGATCTCAACTATCACCGTCTGAAGGATGAAATTCCCCTTCCAGTGATAGAACTGTTGATCGATGCTACAGCTAGGTTCCAATCCATCTCCTTCATGGACAGTTACTCTAAATAAAATCAGATCCTGATGGCCCCTGAGGATGAAGATTCCACACCTTTCAGGGTTCCCCAAGGTAATTTTTGTTAGCAGGTTGTGCCCTTCGGAGTGAAGAATGCAGGAGACACCTATTAGAGGTCCATGAACCGAATATTCAAGCCAATCCTCGGGACATTGGTGGAATAATATATGGAAGATCGGGTTGTCAAATCTCACCAGTTCCAGGACCTTCTCAAGATCCTTGAAAAAGTGTTCAACTTCCTCCGTTCCCGCCACTTGATGATGATCCCGTTGAAGTGTCCTTCGAGGTCACCTTTGAGAAGTTTTGTGGATTTTTTATCTGGTACTGGGGCATCGAGATCGATCCAGGGAAGATCAAGGCCATCAGTCAGATGTCTCCCCTGATCAATATTCACGAGATTCGAGATTTCTAAGGCCACTTATCCTACATACACCGATTCATTGCGAATATGGCCAGTAAGTGTAAGCACTTTTCTCAGCTCATGAAGAAAGGCTTCGCCTGTGAATTGGACGAAGAGTGCCAGACTTTATTCGAGAAAATAAATCTGTATATGCTCCAGCCACCAGTCTTGATGCCACACATCTCAAGTAAACTACTGATCCTGTATGTGACTACCCTGGAACGATCTCTTGGCACCCTTCTCGCTGATAACAATAATGAGGGGATGGAAAACAGCCTCTACTAAATCAGATGCATGCCCTCGATACGAATACCAGATACTCCCCCATAGAAAAGAGATGCCTTGCACTGGTATTCATAGTACCGATATTACAACATTACCTACCACACCATGAGGTACAGCTGGTGTCTCGGGTAGTCCCGCTGAAGTACATTCTGAACCGCCCCATGTTGACTAGCCATCTAGCACAATGGGTGGTAATCCTCCAACAGTTCAACATTCGGTTCGTTCCTCAGAAATCTATCAAGGGATGGGAATTGGAATACTTCCTTACTGCCCATCCATCCTCCGCAGACCGGTCCCTGGACCTGGATTTTCTCGACGAGGCAATCCTCTTGGTAGATCATGCCATCCCATGTTGGAAGATTCATATTGATGGTTCCTCCTGGATCCCCACCAGCAGAAGACTCAATGATTCAAAACTCAACCGAGTGGGCTTGTGTATTATCTTCATTAACCTGGCACAAGCCATTCTACCATACTTCCTCCTATAGTCAGAAGGCTGAACCAACAATGAGGTGGAGTATCAGGCTATCGTTACTGGCCTCGAGCAGGCCCTTGAGATCGATGTTCCCCACTTTCACGTGAAATGGGAATCTGACCTAGTCATCAAGAAAATCAAAAGTGGCTTTGTCATTAGAAATCCAATGATCGTACCATTATTGGAGCGCACTCTCCTGCTAATGGTCGGGTTCCCATCCCGGTCGGAAGCTACTCATGTCCCTCGATCTCATAATGGTCATGCAGATGCCTTGGCAGGCCTGGCTGCATCGCTTGCAGAACCTGAGAAGGATGATCTGATTATACACAAGGCACATCAGAGAGTGGTTTCTCCCACCCCCTAGATGATGATGACGGCCTTTTAGTATACCATCTTACCACAAGGGAATCCACATCAGGACCCACAGGTTCCCCATATGCAGTGGTTGAAGCAAATCCTGACTGGAGATTCCCTTTTGTCGAGTATCTCCAAAATCGTTGCCTCTCGGCTAATCGGTCCCAGTGAAAGTGAGTCTAACACTGCGCGTTGCGGTTTACCCTCCATAGTGGTCATAATCGTGAAAATATCTTCTAAAAGTGTGGGTTTGATGGTATTATCCTTCATTAAATCCAAGGAGACGATATTTCTCAGGTCATGTAAGGGGTGCACACTGGTTCCTGTGGGGCTCACCAGACTGGGACAAAGTATCCCCATCAGATCCGAAGACTGGGGTACTTCTGGAACTCCATGATCCATGATTGCATTGAGTTTTCCTAAATATGTCACACGTTCCATATTCATGTTAACTTCTTCCATCGGCCGCCAGAACCTCTTCACTCCACCATGTACTCTTGGTCGTTTGTGGTGTTGGGACACGACGTCATGGGACCATATCCACCAGTGACATCTCACAAGTGCAGGTTCATCCTAAGAGCCAAAAATATCTTTTCTATGTGGGAAGAATCAATTCTGCACAAGGAGGTCAAGGATCGTTCTATCATTGACTTCGTGAGATCCAATATCATCTACCGGTTTGGAGTCCCTCACACCGTACTCACCGATAACGGCACCAACTTATGAGCAGCTGAGTTGAAGAAATCATATGCCAAGTACAAAATCCATTCGAACAATACCTCCCTCTATCACGGGAAGGAAAAATGGAAGATCAAGGAGTTCAACAAAACCCTCTCTAACATTTTACCGAAAATGGTTGGTCAGAATAAAAAGAGTTGGTCAGATAAGCTCCCCAACACCCTCTGGAGTTATCAGACGACGACTCGTAATACCACCCAAGTATCCCCATACTCCCTAGTGTACGGATATGATGTCATCTTTCCCATTGAGATCCAGTTACATTCTTTACGCACAAAGGTCTATGACCAGAAAATTCCAAATAAAGTAGCCAAAATTCATCTGGCAGAGCTTGAAGCACTCGATGAGAATAGGTTGTGTGCCCTGCACAATCTGAAAAGGCATCAGAATAAGATATCTATAGCCTTCATCAAAAAGTAACTCCTCCCCTCTTTCATGTAAGGCTACTTAGTACTGGTCCTCGGGGAGCCAATGATCCCTGGCAGGAAACCACCCATGTTGGAGCCCAAATGGGAAAGACCATACATAATTCATAGGGTTTACCCCAATGGAGCATACTCCCTAGTGACCATGGATGGGGAGCATATAACTCCTCCCACCAGTGCCATGTTTCTCAAGAAATGATTTGCATATACAGATGGTTTGGCATGACCGTAAAATGTTTGGTCCTACACGACCTTAAACTATTCGGTCCCACGTGACACTAAACTATTTTGTCCCAGAAAAAGATAAATTGTATATTGTCCTACAAGATGATAAACTGCACCCTTGGAACTATTTAGGTCCTGATTAACATCCTTATGAAATATGTAGGAATACCCAAGAATTTGGTCTTGAGCCCAACCCCAAAAACTTCTCTTTGAATGTTCCCCCTAGGTATAGTTCCCGCGAAGGATCCTTGCATGATATGGTGTAGGTTTCTTTATCCCCACTCATTCCCGGATTATAACGTTCACACCACGTGCCCACTCCAAGTTATTAAATCCTCCCACGTCTTCTCCACATGAAATTAAACTTCATGGCCTTTGTGAACTACATACGGCTTGATTCCCATCCTTATGGGATATATAGGAATGCCTGATCATTTCGTCTATTGGCCCAGAACAAACACTAGAATATCCTTGTGGGTCAAGAAATATTGTGTGGTGCATGCTTTTGACTCAATACACATTGAGTTCATCTCAATTCATCCATAAGTCCCACTCCCTAGAGGATTCCTCCTCTTTCACCTCCATTCTTGACTTTAAAATGTATGGGTATAGTTATGCTTCACCCACTCTGTTGATTGGAACTCCATCATCCTTCCCATCTGGAAGGCCCCCAGAACGGCAGGGATTCTAGGACCAAGGGCTCTCCTACCACTTCAGGCCAATTCCCTTGCAGGTGTTGAGAAACAAATCGATACAAGTCCCACGTTGTGAATATGGTCAGCGGTCTATGCCAATTTATTGTTCCCATTCCGAGTCACTATAAGGATGATGTGTTTCAAACATGGTCAACAGCTATCCTTTGTCATCATTGTCCACACAAAGGTGTCCTAAATACCAAGTGAAGTGTTTCTTTCTTCCCTATTGTATATCCATGTGATGAACTCCCCTTGGGCGATGCCAGCTACTAGACCACTATATAGGAGGGAGAGCCGAATCCGGCTTCTTGTTTCCCACACTGAGCCCTGCTCACGTCGGCTTAGGAGTTGTGATGAGGCGGGAATCGTACAAGAGGTCGTATGGCTTCCATTAGTTGAGATGCCTAGCCTCTGGCCCCTTGGACTTTTCGGGACCCTAGGTCCTTTCTGGCCCCTAGCCCATGTTCTTATTTAGGGTTGTGTGGTGTGGAGAGGGATTATGTCCTCATTCACGTCAGACTATTTCTCCATGCAACACATGTCCCCTTAATGCATCCTTAACTTTGTTTATCATCCATACCATGAACACAGGCCCTGTCATGCTTCGTGTTCCTAGTCTCGGGCCCCGGCCTTGGTTCTCTATTATGGGATTGTATGGTGTGGTATAGGATTATATCCTCATTCACGTTGGGTTACTCGTCGTGCCGTACACATCCCCGTATGAGATACCTTATCCATACTCATCCTCACTGCAAGTTGTTTAATTGAAAACTGGTCGGGCCTTCCTAATTGAGGCCTAGCCTTAGGCCCTCGGTCTTTTCCCGTCTCTTGGCCTTCTCAAAACCCAGCCCAAGTTCTTACCTAGAGTGTACGGTGTGCTCTAGGATTATGTTCTCCTTTAAGTCATTTTATTCACCTCATCATATGACTCATGTATGTGGGTTATCTTACCCATTTGTTCCCTTACTGTATGATGATAAACAACACATTAATCCCTTAAAGAACTACATGTGGCTTGATTCCTATCCTCATGGGATACGTAGGACCGCCTGAACATCTAGAATTCGGGTCCAGCCCCATCTCCCAGAAATATCCCTTTCACCCTTTCCCCTTTGCCTTCCCTTTCATGGGGAGGGGAGTATATGGTGTGGTCTGGGATTATGTCCTCATTCACGTCGGGTTGTAATTACCACGCCATGTACCTCTCCATCCTTGGAGTTCTTGATCCCTGTATTTTATATTCATCCCTTAAAATAGGTTACTCTCAAGTTGATCACCATCCTCAACCCTCGTCGTCAATGCAACAATCTGCGTAAGAGTACTCTGGTGCAGTGTTTGGAGTGTCGGATTTTACATAGACATGATTTTTCCCCTTTTCAGGATTCTTTTACCCCTTCGTTCGGGCTTCCTTAATCTTCCACTCTTGAAGGGTCCCCCAAATGGCGTGGATTCTAGGACAAAGGGCTCTCTTACCATCACGAGACAATGTCCTCGAGGGCTTCAGACAACAAATTGATATAAGTACTGTGTTTGGAATATGGTTAGCAGCCGATGAACATTTTTTTGTCCTCATTACAGGATAACACGATATGGGTGCTGTGTTTCGAACACGGTCAACGGTCATCCTCCATCGTCACACCAACTCCTTTATGTCCGGAATGATGGTTACATGATTCACATCTATGTCCACACCATCATGTCTATGTGGAATTTTGACACTCCTGACACTATCCCTTAGTGTGCATTGGCACGTTTGGAGGACAAAACCACAGTAAAGGCGCCAATCGAGGCTCTGCGCTGACTTCCCTTCTTCGTGGTCGGAGATCTAAGACCATACACTATGATCACTTTTAGAACTACATGTGGCTTGATTCCCATCCTCATGGAATAAGTAGGAACACAAAGAAATCTCTTTTTTGGGTCCAACTCATTTGGAATCTAGTTTCGCCTACCTCTAACCATATTAAATCTATTTTGGCTCCTTGGCCCAAGGTTTATTTCTCGGAATCACGTATGGTGTGGTCTGAGATTATATCCTCATTCAAGATGGGTATGCTTTATTGTACCATGCACATTACCATTTCATCCTTGTCTTTACTATGTCTATGCCACATGACGTTAAAATGCAAGTATGGTCCAATCACATGACCCTAAATTGTGACATTATCATCCTGGATGCATGATGAAAAATGGAACTACATCCTGACATCCTCACTCAAGGGGACACAATATTTGGAATCGGTCAGATGCCACACCATTTTTCAATTCCTGTATATAGCTTGATTCTTCTGGCAGTACCCGTACTTGCTATACTAGGCCTGTCACATCACAAAAAAAACTTCACCTTAACGGAAAAACATGATACATCAAATACCACTTATTTTGGTGCGAGGGCCACACATGCATGCCCCTTTTATCCCTAACAATGGTACCATACTGTGCCACCCCATAGAACTACGTATGTCTTGATTCCCATCCTCATGCTATACATAGAGACATCAAGGAATTACATCTTGGGTCCAGCCCCAGGAATCATAAATCATGCTCCTCATCATTTCCACACTCCTGGCCAGACCCCTAGTGGGGATCCATGTAACTGCAGATTTGCCCTGAACAAGTTCGGGATACCCACGATGACATTGGGAATCAGAAAATCCCTCCACAGAGAGGTTCTGTCTAGAAGTAGGCATGATCCATGATTAAAATGATGCACCCATATAATGTGATTCCACCATGTTGGTATAATTTAAAGAGTGTTGGATTCTGATCAAACAAATCATCACTCCACATTCCATGCTTTGCGTGCCCCTTATTTGGACCCTCTTCCTCTTTCATGTCTAAGGAAACCACCTAAAAGTATGGATTCCTAGCCAATATCGTGCCTATTGTTCTGAGCTAATGTTCTAGTAGACTAATGGATGAAATTTTGAGTCAGGTCCTGTGTTTTGAACGCAGTCAGCAGTCAACCCTAATTTTCTATCCCCATTCTAAGCGGACACAATAAAGATATTGTGTGTTGAATGTGGTCAAAAGTTATTCTATATTGTCATGCCACCCCACAGTGTTCCGAATCCTAGGTATCGTGATTCAAACCTTACATTCCCCTATGTTCAGATTGATTCTAATGCACCTGGTGTTACCCCAATCGTGCACTAGAGCACACTGGGAAGATGATATGTCAATTTATTTGAGGCGCTCTTCCTTATTTGGACCTCCCTCTTCTCTTCTCGGGAATTCGGATTTTCTGTTCGAATCTTAAAACCCCGGATCTTGGTTAATGCTCCAACGATCAATCGATGTAATAGTATGAACATCCCTTGTTTCGTACATTGTGTGTGACCTGCATGAGATTAGGAATGGATTTCTATTTATTCTAGAACTGTGGATGAATGTGTTAAAACAAATGGATGACTAAATAAATTTATCCATACATCCAGTTCAGAGTAAGAAGTAGTAAAGAGAAGTTATTTGACGAGTTCGGCCAAAATAGGACCCTTAAGGGTCAACTTCTTGGATGGATCATTCCATCGCTACTACCTTTTGGCTGGTGGCCTCTAGGATTGCTTCCTGCCTCATGAGGACTCTCTCTTTATCAGTGGTCGTAGAGCGTAGTCCACTGATCCTAGCCCGTGCTTGCGCCTGCTCAGTTTTAGGTGAGGATATTTGGTGACCTGCTTCCACTAGTTGGTCTTGGGTGTCTGCCAGCTGGGCCCTCAACTGCTCCACAAGTTCAGAACAGTTGCAATGAATAAATCATCTTCCCTCACCTGTTATCCCAGGCATCAGGCCTCTAGTTCTACCTTTATGAATGCTTGGGTACTCCCTAACCCCTCCCAACACAGGGAAATGTCGGAGAGTCACCTAATATCATGCAGGTTATCAGCTATGTAGTCACGGACCATCAAAGGAAGGCGTTGAGCTTCCTCCCCTCCAGCATAGAGGAAGCGCAACCAGGTTTGTAGTGATCCTATCTGTTTCAACAATTCTATATGTGGATGACTGAGAAAGCACTTGATGCACTTCAACCCTTTTCGCCGCGTCATTTGGATCTCCTTGGCCACCTCTGAGTCAGAACATTATATCTCCTAGGGGTTTGTAGGCCGATATTCAGGGAAGACAGCTAAGAGACCAGTAGTAGGGTCCTCTTTGATTGTTCTTCCCAAGGGGTTAGGCTCTATAATTCCTGGTCAATATTCCACTCTTTCCTCAGTCTCAGTAGCCCCCTCACCATCTTCCGGCCCTACCCCGACATGAGTACTACTGATGTACACAACCCTTTTCTCACCGAGTGTCGAGGCCAGATCATTTTGATAATTGTGGGAAAACACATTTTCAGTTTAATCGATTTCAAATGACCCGGGTTCAGCAGCCTGACAGGCTTCCAATGCTGTGATTACTGCACAAACAATGAACACCCTGATCAACTGAGATCTCTGAAAATGAATACTGGCATTGAAGTAATGAACTTATAGTAGCCCAAAGCATCAGCCTCTGGTGTTCTAGCCACAATAGAAGCAGCCATTATGGGGGATCCTTCAACGTTCATCATCTCAATAATGGGTGTCGACTCCCCACATTGTTCTACCGGCTCCTCCTCCCCTTTGAATGGAGACCCTTGGTCAGTTATCATATGCACCTGAACAAGGTTATGAGAACTAATTGAGGGATACAATAAATAATCAGTGGAAAGGACATATAAGGGAAGAGATGTACCTCAAGTAGTTTAGTTATATCCACATCAGAGTCGATGATCTTGCCACTCTCCAATAGAATCCCTTGGTGGTATGCCCCCTTATACCCACCACCTTCAGGATCCTTTACTCCATCACCCCCTCCTTCACCTTCTCCTTCTTCCTCCTCTTCCGTCTCAGTGCCCTCCTGCTCATTTTTACTATCGTCATCCTCTGACAACATATTTTATTGATCATTCTCTTGGCTGAGCATAACATTCACCAAGAAAGATGGCTCCTCACGCCGACCTCATGGGCTTGCATACATGTCCATGGTCGTCAGATACTCATGCCAATGTTGAAAGTTCACCCTGTCAAAAACATGAATGAGTCCGACCTCTGGTAGCTAGATTCCACCTCGCACTATATTTTTTCAAAGATCTTCAGTACTCATTAACTGTCGTAGGGTTATCCAGGCTGACAAGAGAGCCGGGAAAATTGTGTCACTATAAGGTTGAAGTAGATACCTTATCTACTTTCCAAGAAGTTCCTTAGCCACTTCACGATATCTTCTCCCCACATGTGATGAGGGCATGGCCACACCATGTGACATCCTCGCCACTGAAGTCACAACCTGTGCGGGCCCAACAACCCAATGTGCTTCCGACCATTGTTCCCTGACAACACCCTACCTTCTCTCTCACTGCCCGGGTTTTACACTGGCTACCTTGAGTTTCCAAACTCACCTCTTCAAAATCCCCTCAATGTAAGCTATTGCCCAATGTTTGGAATATTTAGTTGAGAGGACAGAATCAACTCCAGTGGGAGGAAATGTGATAATTCCTCAAGAGCCTTGAGTCGTGAACATCCGCCACATTTGGAGAAGAACACATGGATGACTTTCCATCGGAATAAAAATTTATCCCTTCTTTGGAATATGCTGGAGGTAGAAAAATTACATGGAGAACCTCAGCGACATGTAGGGCTCACAAAAGATCTTCCCATCAATTAGGGCCATGAGAACGCCACCTCTGAACCTCTAGAAGTATTCCCTTTTCTCTAGTGTGCCTTTCCCAGTATCTATCATCTGGCTAGTTGGGGTGGAGAATATGCTGAAAGTGAAGCTACAATGATTGCCGATTATGATCCATAATCCCTCCTTATAGAGCGTCTACGGCGTGACCCTGGAAATTTTCAGCAAGGAAGGTCGCAAGCAATTAACTAGGGGAAAAATGACATTAGAGAAGGTATATCCGCCACAATGAGCTACGACTGAGCCATAAAATACCTAGAAGGGGCTGCAAATACTCCTCGGTGACCCTCCTCTCGAAATGTGTCCTAAAATGGCATATATATGATCCAACATAGGGACTCCCAGATTGAATATTTGATTGGAGGCCATGATGTCAACCATCACCAAGGTTGCTGGACAAACTCCAATCCTTGCATCCCTCACCCGTAAGAGCCACCCATTCAAAAATGCGGCAAGAAACCAGGAGTATTAGATGTTTGGGCCCCGATTCTCTTTTATGCTAAAGCCCCACGACTGATAGTCCCCCACCACAAGGATCCTCCAGTACGATCATCTTTTTCTCCTATGTACCATGGTCAGACACCGTCTCCCTCACCCCAACATCTTGACCTCCAGATATTTTACTATGAACAAGATAAACCATTTATTTTAAGCGATGTCCTTCAAAAAATACATTACCCCCAGCCTCTTTTTATCTAGCTCAAATAGGTGCCTTGTTAGTATAGGTGTTCGTGATCCGTATCACCAGATGTTCCTCGTTTGTAGGAATTCATCGTAACGGTTCCCATAGAGAGGGATAACCCTGATGAAATGAATGACCCAAAGGCTGATGCCAACTTCCCCATGATGAATATGGAAGGTATTGGTATCGAGGAACCATTGAGTAAATAGATCTGTCCCGAGCTCGGACTAGTGATATAAGTGAAACTCGGACGTCCACACCGCCTCTAACAAATCGATGTGCCACAGTTTGCCTCCAAACTGGTCGCATGTCTTACAAACCCAATATGCCAAAGCCCATTCATAGGTGAAATTTCCTCCAAAACAAAAATCTAAATCCTATAGCCAGCCTTCGGTCTTGTCAGTAACACTCTGATGGAAGGTGCTTGTGTAAAGGGCTAGAGAATTCTCCGCGATAGGGTCACTCCTCAAGATGGTCATGGTCCTGGAATTTAGGCTGTAAACGTCCATATGTCTAGTTTCTCTAGAAATATTCCAGTTGTAGGTGATGTTATACCGGGGTAGGTCATCCGCGCAGGTCACCCATGACTGCAGTGCGTTGAACTTAAACTTTTGCATAGGTACCTCCTCCAAGATACCGAAGTCCCATATCGACAGATTGGAAAACAGTGCATAATCTTTCTGCATTGGGTTCAATATGATGAAGAGAGTATGGTTTTTGGATATGATCCTTTGTGATCCATAAACCTCATGGTTGGAGACCATCTCAGCCCTTCGAGTAGTGGATGAAACTTCCCTCTCAGCGTGATCTTGATTGGCGGCCATCTCCTGCCAGTAAGGTTTTGAGAAGTCTGCGGGAAAAATCAGTGGCTGGTGCGAAAAATCAGTGGTCGATGTGGAAAAGTAGTGGAGGGCATGGAAAATCAATGGTTGACCAGGAAAATAGGATGTTGGCATAAAATATCCTGGGTTGGCACGTAATCTGATGGATGACCTTGGCGAATTATGCACAACCAAAGCATTTTTTTCATACAGGAAGAGGAAAATTATCCATGCATGATAGCTCCTAGCATATCATGCAAAAAAAATCCTTATGAAATGGGGGGAACTTCGGGGTATTTTATAGGCATGGAGAGTGGTTTCCATGCATCTGGGAAAAGCGGATTGCATGCTCCGTCTTGGTTCTTCACGTTGCTCTGGTTTTAAGCACATGATGGCCCCAGGGAGTCCTGTATCTCAGCATTTCCCTCATAATCTGACCATTGTAGCCCCTCACTGATCCAATTCTGAGGGGGGGGGGGGCATTTGCATATGCCACAAAATTCTCAAAAGCTGAATAAAGGTTTAGGCATGACAATGTGAAGCCATATTTGGAACCGGAGATCCATTATGGGGGTCCCGGAGGGGTGGCATGAAACAAATTCTATGTTGCGTGAAAAAATATGTCCTACCCGGAAAACTCCAAGATTCGAAAGAGTATTTTGCATGGGTGTAGAAATTTTTCACGCCACAACCCTACGCGGTTGATCTACGCACTGTCGACGCCCCGACGCGCAATATTTCGTGCCGGCTTGTTTTTCACGTGGACCCACGATCCCGATTTCTGATAAACAGACGGCCACCCCTTCGACTTCCAGGCTGAAGAATCTGAACCATCTCCCCTAAGTGAAATTCCTCACATGTGCATGCAAAAAGATGGTTCCCAGGTACTGAATTTTTTGCACCATATCTCCCGGGGTTCTACCTTTGAATGAGACCACTCAGTCTTGATCCTTGTACGAATCCCATCAAGCCCCTTCCCTCACGCGCAATTCTTTCCAATTGCCCGCGATCAGGTCTTCAGAGCATAATTCATTTTGTGCGCCCCGAGCCGTTTCACGCGTGGAATTCCTTTTGGGCACCGGATTGACCCCTTTTTCACGCATTCCTCTATTGCGCATCGGCCCGACATTTTTTCACATGGGCCTCTATTGCGTGCCATCCCAGATCCTTTTTTCGTAAAATGGTCCCTTTTGCGTGCAAGCCTCCAACCCTGTGCGCCTATGATGTCCCTCTTCTAGGCATCATTTTTGGGCTCCTCCCAGACCCAAAGAACCATCTCCATATAATCATATCCTGTGAAACCTCATAGGTTCACACGAAGTGACTTCCATGTCCCCTAGATGATACCACATGTTGCATTGCTTCACATCATCCTTCTTCTCATAGGAACAATAACAACTATTTATTCTTCGCATAGACATGCTAACATGGACCTCCCAATGGTTTTCTATATAACACCCCCTATAGACAACGTTTCATGTCCCCTCTCATCACCAAGGTTCAGAGGGTACCAGTTATGTATGTCCTATAGGTGAGGAGAAAACCCACCTCGTCCAAGTTGCAGGATGTTAAACTACCAAGGACCATTGTCCTCAGCACATGACGTTAAATTGTGACCTCGCCCCGTGCCTTGCACATGGGGTTCCCCCACCTTGTACATTATCCAAACCCAATGGTCTCCATGAGGATGAGATATTCCATCAGAGAAGATGGTATCCTCCTTTTCAAAGTGGCGTTTGTCTGCGGGGAAAGAGAAACTCTCTTGGGGTAAGCCCCTAGATTTTCTTGCAAGAGGCAGCATCCCTGCTCCTCATTTCTTCTTCACTCCTAAGAACTAGGGGGAGGGGGGAATGGACACAAGAACCCTCATTTCATTGGTTCCAAATCCCTCTCATGCTGGGCTTTGTCGCCATTGGGCCTCAATCCTGGAGTAAGTCCCAACCACTTCGGGATGCAGACCATGTGTAAGCCCTTGTTCCCTCTTGGGGCTACGGACCATGCATAATCCCCTATATTCTCTTTGGGCATATAACTATATGTATTCCAAACTCCACTTCCCATGGGCACAACATTTTTTACATGATCGCCGGGTCTCTACTGCCTCTTTTTTCTCACACCGAGCATGACTCATGTGGGATTAGAGTAAGAATCGACCATGACATCCTATCTGGGAAGCCTAGTGTGTAAGCCCAACAAATCTGTCCTAAACTACGTGGTCTTTGATCCTTTCCAAGGTAGGGTATATAAGAATCCTCTCTGAGGTTCATGTCCAACACTTACTTGTCATGACCCATTCACGTCTGCTCACCTTCATCCCACCTGATGTTAAACTATATCCTCCATCCCGAACAATGAGGAATTTGATCTTTGCAAAGGCAGGGTACATAGGAAGCCTCTCTGAGGTTCAGGGCCACCACCATCCATTGGTCTCAACCATCTTCACGTCACTACACAAATCCCCCACATCCTGAACTACATGGTCTTTGATCCATGTTAATAAAATATTTGTAGGAAGCCTCGACAAGGTCCAAGCCCACCACCCTTTGGACCCCAGGACAACCTTCACGCCGGTTCACCGACGCCCCCAATAACTATGTGGTCTTTGAACATTGCCAAGGAAAGGTATATAAGATCCTCCATGAGGTTCAACCCCACCATCGACCTAGACCCCATGACCTTATTCACATCGGATCACCGAATCCTGCCCCATACCCGAACTATGTGGACTTTGATCCTTTCCAAGGCAGGGTACGTAGGAAGTCTTCCTGAGGTTCAACCCCAACGAACAATTGTGCCAAACACTTCATGTTGGTCCACCATGATCCATCATGACATTAAACTGTATTCACCTTTTTGTTTCTCATTCAACGGTAAGCCGTTTACAACCTCTTTCAGCGGTAAGCCATTGTCACTCCAATCAACGGTAAGTCATTGTCACTCTATTCAGCGGTAATCCATTTGAACCCCAATAAGTGGTAAGATGTATTCATATGAACTACATAGACTTTTATTCCCTACCATGGGGATATGTATGAAGCATCTTTGAGACTCAAGCCCAAAACTATTGTCATTCTCATGGCGATTTCGTCCCACTCACCATCCAATTCATTAAACCGCTCCATCATCCATCCAGATTATTACCCAGGCCACCACAACCCTGTGAGATCATGTCACCTCATACCCATTCAAGTCGATAGTAACTGGGAGTCCAACCATGTGTTGGACCCAACATCAGTGTTCCCTCTCGGGATCACACTCATTTGATCCACTCTAATCAGTGTTCTGATCAGTTTGATCCATCTCTTCTAGACGTTAAACTTGCGGCATACCCTGTGTCCAACATAAGAAGATGAGGAAAACCTCAAATACATTCCCATGGCATATGATTACCCACATCCTATGTGGGATGGCTCAGGATTCTATGCCCTTGAGAAGCCCTATAAAAAGTACATAGACAAACATGTATGTGGCCCAGTGTCCAGACACGCCAGTGATGCCCAACATGACTAATCCCCTGACCGAAGGTTGCTGCCCTGACCAAACCCCTTGGAATGTCCTAACAGAAGTAGTGTAATTAAATATTATCCTTGAAGATATGGCACTAGGAAGAGTTTCATGAACAACGTATTAAATCTCTAAGGGAGACCCAGACTAGGTAACGAGTTCCGAGGAGGAGTCCACAGAAGGAAGAATCAACATCCCATCATCCTGTTTGGATCAATGAGCAGACATCCTTGAATATGGAGTGGATGTCGCCTGCCTTTAGAAATCAGGAATGCGGGGCAATGGCTGCACATCCTCCACAGATGGATACGTTCACCTCGGTGAAAGCGTCAGAAATATTAGTGAAACAATGTTATCAAATTATTCTAATTCACATCATTATCAAAATTAAAAAATACCTTTCAATTTCAATTCAAGAGGTTACAATTTACTTTCATCATATCAGTTTTTCTCAAATGGAGTCCCAACTCCCTCTTTTTTTAATTTTGTGTCTTTTTATATTTTTTTATAATGAATCTATCTATTATAAACATTTCTAAAATATCAACCCCATGTTCATTGGTTTATTAGTTAAACCATTATTCCTACTCTGGCCATTTCATCCTAGGAACTCTTTTGTATTATGGTAATCCCAACACCACCCCCTTTATTTATCACATAAAGCATTATTCGTGCAGAATTAATGGTTTTACATCAATTCTCTCACTTTCACAACTAAAATCCAGCCATTACTCATCACCATATGATGTTATAAATAATTTTCAATTTCCATAAAATATAATTATAATCTACATGGGGTAGTCACTATAACATCAATATAAAATAACATTCTAACACATTCCTTACTCAAGAGGAAACCCCAGGAGTGGGATTGTTCTCCTAACACACCACCTACTACAATTTTGTGTGACGTGGTTCACACTTTATGAGAAACATAGAGATATATGGACAATAATTAAAAAAACTGAGTTTCTTGTAGTATTTTTTTTCTAGGTGTATATGATTCTCAAAAATACGTAGGTTTATCCCTCTCCAATCCTATTTTCTAGTAAATTTCCATTTTAACATGCATGAGCTAGATCAATGTGGTATATTATCCATGTTATGCTTTGTTGAGTATGACATGCCCTAATTCCTTTTAGGTCCCCTTTTCTATGAGAACATCCCATTTTATACAATAAATTAGATATGAATGTAGATAATAATTCACATTATAAGATAATATACATTAAATGTTTCTCCATCTAATTGGATCCATGATAATCTATGGAATAAGATGCCATGGATTCTTTTCTTCACATCAGGTTTCTTTTATTCATACATAAGAATTTTTTACCCTTTTCGTGCTTTGAGCAATATGACATGAAAATAATTGACACACTTGGTCTATCTACAAAAAATTAAAATCCAGAACTCATTTATCCTCTCTATATGAACTTAAACACGATCAACCTATGGTTATATCCCAATGGAATTAATCTAGGAACCAATTTTTGGTTTTTAAAACGATAAAAGTCACAACTATAATAAATGATATATATCAATAAACTAATAATATTTTGAATCACACTTTATATCCTCCATAATTTATGAATGAATTATAATCTTTTATCACTTATACAGTTGTAATTTTAATTTCACCCATTGGATCACGCACATTCCATTATGAGAGTACTAATTTTTTGTTATGTTTAATACATGATGAAGTGAAATTATGATTTCTTGTACTCTTACAAATATTCATTATCCTCCATAGATACACATTATGACCCATGACTTTTATCTATATCAATTATCATTTCAAAATAGTATCCCCTTTGGTGGTTTAATAGTTCAACCATCTAAACCTCACTTCCATGGTATACCCCACAATGGAATCATTTTCATCACCTTATAAGAGACTAATGTACAATAAAGGAACGACACATTGATGGATTAGAGGATATATACTTATATGTACATTCATTGAAACCCTATTTCAAATGTTCCTAGTAGTCATTGTCAACCTATCGTCCTTCACCCTCAATTGGTACAAACTATTTATGTCATTATTTACCTACTTCCAACTCCAATGTGCTGAGTGGAATTCAAAAACCCCTAGTGGTGTGCCCCATTTAATAATTCATGTTTTAATGTAAATTAATCTCATGCAATCCTACTATCATATTTCATTTATCTATAAGAGCCTCTATTGGTGTTCGAAAAAATATCCCAATCCTAACAAATCCAACCATATCAAATTCACTTATGTAATTGAGTGATCTTTTTTTATCTTGTTTCTCACACATGGCATGATCCATGTGAGATTAGTTATTTATAATAATGTATTTAATTAATTAAGTAGATATATAAATTTCAACACTGTAAATAAAAACAAATGAAGAATTAATTTCATGGGAAATAGGGTAATCAATATATCGGTGCATATTCCCCTATCATAGTGAATTCTTTCTATGTATTTTCACTATAGGGGGGATTCCCAATCCTTGTTAACTTCTAATGAGTCTATTAAATTTATCTATTTTATATTTTAATCTCTATTAGATTCTACTCTTCCCATGTATTTAACACATCCATCTAATGTTTATGTTGATAATGTTCATCTTTACACTCTTTTATCAGGAGTAAAATTTGAGTTATCTCTACCTTTTTTATTTGAATTTGAGCCTATAGATTGTTAATAAACTCATATATAATAGAGAAATTGGACTATTATTGGAAAAATTATTTTATTTCAAATAAATCAACTAATCATATATTTTATTTTAGTTCATTCCTTCAGTTAAAAACTCAAGTCTGGGAGTTGAGAAATCATTCCATGCCATGTGTTCCTTCTTGATAAAGAAGTTTTAAGACAATATATAGAGGGTATGGAAATACAACCACTTGACACCCATGTCCAAAAACCATTTTTAAATATATCACTAGAATCCCACTATGTCATCCAACATGGTACATGTGATGAATTTTTAGATTCTCCTCTACACCTATGCTAACTCACATGTTTCTCCTCACTAACATCTAACTCAGATCAATTAATCTCCATCAGGGTGGGCTCATACTGAAGAAATTAAACCATCCCACCATAAGTTAGGTCATCCTAAAAAAATTTTGTTCATATGTTAACACCCGGATGGAAGGCCTCTATAAAATCCTTCTCTAGTGGAGGCCCATGCTTAGTCACATTTAGTGCATAATGTTTTCCACCTCTATCGTCGCAGGTGGAACAACCTGATATCGTAAAATTGTGGACTATGATTCTTAAGAAAACTCTTCGTAAAATGAATATATAACCCCATAAATTATAATATATTCTGATGTTCCACTTTCAACCTCACTAGAAGAGGAAAAACACCCTAGGTATCTTAATGGTCCCTTCATGGATTAGCATCTCAAGGACCCACTAGACCATGAAATCCTCACCAACAGTTGGGGACACTAATCTAAAAAATTTATTTTAAACTTTGGAAACACATTCCATATGGCCATTTACTACATGAGTGGATAAAAACTCTATGAAAGAAACATTTTTATAAAAATTAATTACTTTCTAATGGTCAATATGGATACAAGGAAAATGGGATTTGTAAAAAATATATGTACTTCATATAGAGAAATGAGATTCAATCCCTATGTGTGTTTGAGGTTGGATTCCCTAATAGAGACACATTATATTAATCTAACCAAAAAAATAATTCCAACCCAATCCTTTGTATTGGTTATAATGTAAATGTTCTATGAACTATATTTAGGCGACAATATATATGTTACCTACGTTCTATAGGGAACAATGATAAACATTGAATGATGAATTTTAGTTCAATGTAATGAATTTTTGAAGCCATGAAAGGAATTAAAGTAGATAATATTAAAATATATTTCATAAATAATATGAAAGATGATAGAATGTTACTTTTTAGGCCATAGTGTGGTGTAATTTGTTCCTTGAACGAATGTTTTAACTCTTTAATGGGATTTTTATTTCCCTCAACACATCAGAGGGTCTCCACTTACCTGAAAATTATGTTTTTTTATTTTAAAAAAACTTCTTTGAGGATAACCAGTAACTATAGAAATCAAGCGGGATACCAAAATACATGATTCAGACCGAATTTGAAATTAGAAAAGGGGAACCCAACCCGTGGTGCCCTCAAGCTATGTGACATCCGTGACAACCAGAGTCTTGTCGCCTGCATCCACTATCATCAGCTTGTTGAACCATCATCGTCCTCAGCTCCATCCATCACCGCCAGTGCAAATGAAACCATAGATCTATTCAATCCTAACTGAAAAACATCCAAGAAAACCACTAATAGCATCGTCTTCTATCTACACCTTCATCACCACAATCCAAACACCCCTCAGTAGAGGTTTTCGTAGCACATCAAATGCATAACCATGAACAGAACCCAAAAAAAACAACATCAAACAAATACCATACCTTTCAATGATGATAGGAATATGAAAAAAATAGATCCAAAGTTGACGCTATAATCACCGGCCAGATTCCTTCAGATCAACACACCAAAACCATCTACATTGAAGATCAATGAAGAACATCGTAGCTCGGATCGAGGTATGGAATCGCCTCCTAGAACACCATTTCCATACAAGCACACATCCTAGAGCCTTCTTGAAACCATCACAGCAGTCTGACCTGGAGAGTGGTGAAGGTACATGGGGATTCTAATTCCTTTGCAGGAGAACACCTTCTTTATAAGTATTCTCCTCTCGACCAAGTAGGCCTCAAACCACACCTCCTATAGGCCTCCTTCACTAGGTCACAATGCACAACTAGATTCCTCTTCATCTCTGTATGGTATGACCTCTCTCTTAACAGCATGCATATGCATGAAACAACAATAATGAAATATTTGTAGGAATAAATTTTGTTTTTCCCATTATTCCATTATGGGTAAAAATACACAATAGTAGGAAAAGAGTGATGGGATATAATTCAATTCATACCTTAGTGTACACCATTTTCATCAGTCAAAAAAAATACACTCAAAATAAAGAGAAACCCAGTTTAGGTTTTAGGGTTAGAAATGAACATCATTTTATTTTGTTCCACTAGTATCCATCTTCAAAAGTCCATGATTCATGAACACTACTTTGGGTACCTATATATCATCTATAGTCACACCAATTGAGAGGTAGAAGGTAGAAAATTAACTAATCTACAATATTTGTTCTCGAAATTGCTCAGAATTTCTCAAGATTCATGGGTCAACTGCCAATAATATTTCGTGGTGATGGAATGATGTTGATGTTGGGAGGGTGGATAGTGTTCCGAAGTTAATATCCCCCATTTTTGTGACTATCTACCCAAGAAAAGTTATATTAGACCTAAAAATGTATAGTATCATTTCTTTGATTGATGTGATTCACCATCATATAGATTATACACAATACTAGGACCAATATATTGTTATATTTTCCCATTTATATTATTATCGATGTAATAAAGGATCATGGATGGAACAAAAAGTGGGAATCACAAACAATCAAACACATCCTATAGAGAAATATAGTGATTAATCTATCCAATTTGATTTATATGGAATTTTTATTTTTGTTTTAACCAAATTGTTGTTATTAGAATAACTTCACATGCCCCCTGTATGAACCACCCAACATGTGATATATAGCCCTTAGGAATATACTTCATCTTCCTATAATATATCTATTAGGTGTGTTTTGAAGGATTTAAAACCACCACATCAATGAAACATATATAAATATAGGTTCTTTATTCAAATTACAATTTATGGAACTTAGAAACACCCTGGAAGGCACCATATCGAGGTCCTAATCCTCTAAAACGATCTTATATAGAAAGAATTAAACACACATTTTCCCCATTTGGAGATCCCAATGATCATGTAGAGATACCATGATTGGATTATCAATTCTATATGGTGATGAAATAATGAGTTTGCATCTAATGAACACAAAATAAATAGTTCTAGCATTAGGTATTGGTGATGATAAATGAGGAACTAAATTTCCCTTCTACATCATAAATACTTACCAAATGGAGTTCCTCCTAAAATATATTGAATGGATGAAGGATAAAGAATGTTTGAGACCAAGGTTTAGTGATTTTTCCTCCCTAACATAGGTCCCATTATTTTTTTTAACTATAACAACAGTTTTCTAAAACTATTTCAATAATTATGGACTATTTTGAAGGATATTCTTCTTCGAACAAGACTTCTTTTTGGATTATCTTGTTCAGTTTATTTAATATGAGAATGGTTTTTGTTTTATAATCATATTTCAGGTGACTAATTTCATTATGTTTCACCGAAATGGTCCTTGGGATATCCTTAACCAATATATTATGGAATCATAACTAGAATCATTGATCAGCATGTCATACCTTAGTCCAATGTCATATAGTTATTGCCTCTATGATATTTGGAAATCCATATTTTCTTTTATATGTAGTTCTTGTAGGGTTTTCATATTCTACACAATTTAGAATCCAGGCCAGATTTAAATATTCAAAAGCATATCCCTTAATCTCATGGAAGCAGTATCATCTCTTTAAGAATCAATACATATTGGTTATCTTTAAAATAATTATGATTTTCTTACAAAGGATTTGGTTCTGAAAACATTGGTTTTATGGATGTTTGTTTTCATATAACATTTATCAACAATAAACTATTTGGTTATTGTTTTTGTGGAAGAACCTATCATATAAGTAATTAAAACACCCTAGTATTTTTATTTATATTTTACCTTGAATCATAATGTGTTTTATATAATTATTCATAAACAACACTGAACCATAACAAACAGTATAACAATACTCAAACATTAAATTATACCCCTAAATTCGTTGGGTAAAAATAGTGGATGCCTAGTTGTGAAATATATACATAAAGGAAAATAAATTGCACTATTAATATTAATCCATTGATAAAATTCATTTTTTATAGCTATGTAACTAATAATATTTATTTATTCTTTAAAATACAGCCCTAATAAAATTATATTTAATTATATTCATTTAATGATAATAAATATATTCTAGATAAAAAATATTATTAATATGAATAATATGTTAACAAAAATTTTGATATGTAATTGACTTAAAATATAAATTATAAGAGCTAATATTATAATAAGTATTGTTTCCTATAAAAAAAATTTACATTATACTTTTCAGTTTTTATTTAAAGGTTGAATTATAAAATTTTATAATTTTAATTCTAAAAAATTGCCTTAATTTTTTAATTTATAATAATCAAATTTTCTTAAGTTTCCTTATTGGTATATTATTTTTAAATAATTGATATTTATGTGAATAGTGAATAATATTGTTCATAATAAATCCATATAATTTTCAGAACTATGAAGAATTATTTAAAACTAAAATAATTAGAAAAAAATAAAAGATTAAATATGAATATTAAGAGAAAAACAATACATTTCAAAATAATATTATGTATTCATAAAATTTATGTTTAAAATTTAACAACTTGTGTAATATTTCAAAATAAATAAAATTATTTTCAATCATTTCATTTAAACAAATATTATTTTTCAAAATTTGGGTTTATATTTATTTTAAATGCATGTAAACATTATTTTTTCCTAATAAATGAATTGATTTTAAGAAAACATAAAACATTGTAATTTTTATCTAACGCATAAAATTTCTCCTAAAATTACAGTTTTTCTAAAAATGTGTTTTACAATTGAATGGCCAAATGTTAAAGAAGATTATTAAAATTAACAAAATTATTATTTTAAAAAATATATCTCATATTTATAATCAATATGTTCAATTTATGTTTAAATTTCCATTTTATTTTTAATCATTAACTACATATTACATAGGTCGGAAAATTAATTTCCATTATAAAGAAAATATACTAAGAGTGAAATATCTAAATGTAAAAGATATCTCAGAAGTTTAAAACATGTGTGAAGATGTGTCGTAAAGGAATGTATGATCATATATCACCCCAAAATCTATTTTTTAAAAAATTTAACAATTTACTCTTCAATACTTATATTTTGTTACTGAACAGAAAGGAATGTTTATAAAACTACACTTCTCTTCACTTATAAAATAGGATCACACACACCCTCACAAATTTACAAGTCCCCTTCACAAATTTCATGAATCCTACATAAATGAACTCTCTTAAAAGTACCTTGAATTAAACAAATCCCATAATTACCATAATTTAGCTTATGAAATTCATTTCCAAGAGACATTCAAGAGAAATCTCAATATTCAAAAGTGAGTATTACTTAATCCTTATCCTTTACTTATTATTATTTTTATTACATTCCCAAAATAAGCATATTAAAATAATTATCTCAGTATCACTATTTTATTGAGGTTTTGTTATATACAATTAAATATAATTATTTATTACATATAATCCACATAGAAAAATAAATGAATATTTATTGTGTGTCTGTATAGACTACCACCTCCACAAAGTAAAGTCTTCAGTTTCTCACCACCAAATATATAAAATAGTTATATAGATATAATTGAATAAAAATGTAAAATATATAATGTAATTATAATTATAAATATAAAAATTATAATTCACCTTTATTCCCTCTCACTAATTGGGAAATGAAAATATTAATATTGTATTGTGTGGTCTACCACCACCATGAAGTAATGTATATCTATTTTCATATATTTTCATATATTTTCTTCAATATTTCTTTAACTAAATTATAATATAAACTAATATATTTAAATATATAAGTAACTCCATTAATATTATATTGTTATGATATTATTCTAAAATAAAACAAAATCATAACGATAATTGTCCATTAATTATAGTATTTTTATCCATGGGTAGTCTAACTGCCAACTTCAAATTGTATAAAAATATATCATGGATGAGTATAGGGACATAAAGACTAATATAATTATAATTTTAAAATAAAATATTAAAATTATTATCAGTCTCTATAGGTTATGTAATTTTTTTAGCTTATTGTTAAAATGTATTATTTGATTGTAAAAAATTGTAAAAATAATTCTAACATTGATCCCATTTCATAAAAGATAACTAAAACACTTATATAATGATATAAGAGATGTATAAATAGATATAATTTATCTATTGTAGTAACACATTTGATCTTGTAATGATGAAATTGGTATCACAAAATTGGTACCAATATTGACATTATAAAACATGCATGAAAAAGTTGAAGTTACTAAAACCCAATGGTTAAAATAAGGTATAAAAACTAATATATTTTTTAAATAGTGAGGCAGTTTGACCCTTTATTAAAATAGATGTAATTGTTCAATGAGTAACAAGAAAAAAATGAAAGGATGTTAGGTGGCTCATGAATGAGTATGCATGATACGGTGAGAGGGGCTCCCACCCCAACCACGTAGCAGTTAACCACTTCCACCCATTTAAATATGAACCCAAGGACCCCCATCAATAGCTGGAGGTCCAACATTGACATTGTGAAGTGCTTTTTCTGCAACTATGTTCAATTTGTTTTGATCATCCACTTCATATCTATATAAAAGATGCTAAAAATTTTTATCAGTGTTAACCTGTGAGGTTAATTTAGAATCCACATGCTGAATCTTTCCAGATCATAGAGAAGAAAGATAAATCCTCTCCATCATGGATGATTCCATATTGTAATCCCCATGTCCAGTGCTTTTAATACAAGAACCAAAAACATGAGACCATCCTTCCACATGCTAATTAGCTATAAGATTATCCATGCCATGTCACAAAATCTATAGGTCCATAAGAGTTATAACAAGGATGAAAGAACTCAGACCCACCCAACACGAATGAGGTGGTTCTTCTAGATTTCCCACAGTACATGATGTATTCCTATTTGAAAAAATCACAGGGGGGCTGATAACCTGAATAAAAATCAGGACCAGGTCAGTTTCAGAAAAAACATTTGAGTTGTATATAGCCATAGGAGTATTATGAAATAGTAATGAACTAGAAGATTTATGCCTAAAAATAGGATCGTCATGAAATATCACTATTAAGTTAAAAGTGTATGACATTTTACCCTTGGGTTTTATGAATTTAGTAGAAATAATATTTTATTTTCCCTTTCAGTTTTAGGAAAATGAACATTTTTAATTCCAGAGATCAAAATCATCCTCCTATTGAGAATCAGTTCCTTGTTAGCTAGTCCATAATTATATTCCTATCCAACATTATCATTAATAATACCTCTAAATAAATAATATTTTAATTCCATTCCCTCAATGGGCTAATCCCCCTCTAAAATTTCATCCCAAATTAAGGGCTCTTCTCATTAGTGTGAGGAGGAAAAATAGTACCAAATAATCCTAAGAAGGTTCAAGGATAGGGTGATTGGAATAGCCTTCATTAAAAGAAATTACAGGATCTTGTACCATAGGGGGGATAAGAGTTAGAAGAGGCCCAAACTTATCCTCCTGGAATTGATTTTTGTCTCCAATGGTCTCACTATTACACATATTTCACATATTTTGATAGATTCCCAATGCATGACCAATAATATTACAATTAGAGAAAACCAATTCACCAATACACATAGGTTGGGAAAGTCCAATAATTATTCAGGGGTCACAAAACAAAGGTTTTTCTTCAGATTCAATCTCAAGAATATTTCGTCTTGTGGAGTGGAGAGGATCATCCTTTTGTACAATATAGATCATAAATCCACTTTAGAAATAAAACATTCATAATGACCATAACTAAACTTTTTATTATAATTTTCCATCCTGATAGGAATACTACTCGCAGATGTACAATCATATAATATTTTAGTATTCCATAACACCCAATTAAGCCAGTGTATTCTAGACCAAACATGTTCTTATGTTTCCTTAAATTCTTTAAGATTAAAATTTATTTTCCAAATCATAGATCCTTAAAGTACCCGACATATGTTTAATCAAATATTATCTCTAGGATTTTCTTTTCAGTTCAACTTATGGGAATAGAATGTGGAATAATCCAAGGCCAAGAGAAACACATTTGTAACCATAAAATACACAAAAATAATATAACCAAGGGATCGGGTCTACAATATTCTAGGTCTTTGAGATATTAAATATTAATATATGATAAATAAAATACAATATATATAAATCATGTTGATCTACTATTTCTTAAACTAAATCTAAAACATGTGCGTTCAATCCTTTCATGATGATCCATTTTGAATAATGATTCTTAAGAGAGGAAAAGGATCCCCCCAATATCGAAAAGAAATTTCAAAAACCCTTGAGTGAACCCTCATCACATGAAATAGATCATGAGGAGGATTATTTTGGTCTAGAATCCTATAGATGTGAATTAAACTTTTTGAGATTACGTTCCCTTAGGTGAGCTACGGTAAAAGGGTTGTCGTGGTTCGTTGGGAGAGACGACTCCCACTCTTGTTCCTCCGTCCTTCATATAACAAACTAATATATTAGTAGTAAAAGATTATAAAATACGTATATAAAATGAAATATATATATCAATAAGAATAAAAATTATAATAGAATTATAATTAATTATATTTTATATGAGATTTATGTGCTTTAGTGGATATTGAATATTAATTTAGGTGTTTCTTGTCTAAATTTTCCCCACTTGAGACATATTTATTATTATAAACTATGATTTAATTTTTATAGACTATATAATGACTGAAACATTTTATTTTTATTAATAAATGGTTTTTTATCTTTAACATCCATTAGTTACGAACCATGAATCATTTGGCCAATTTTATTTGGAAGGATTTGTTCATAATACCTCAATTGGAGTCCAAAATAAAATATGATTGATTTATTCTATATAATTAGAGCGTAAAAAATATTGATCTCCAAAAACTATATGGGAAAACCTAGGGAACTCAAAGAAAAAATGGGTGAGCTAAAAATCCCATTATGGGATTAAACATGATAAGAAAATGTAATATGTGAGTTAGTAATAACCTGATATCATAAAATTTAACGTGAATGATTAATCAAATAGAAGCATAATTTAAAGGACATGATATATTAAGATCACATAACCCTAGTAAATTAAGAAAAAACATAGAAAATGAAATGAATATAAGTGAACATTAGTTGTTGAGACAAAATAAAAAGCTGGATAAATTCCCATAATGGATTAGGTTCACTTTTTAATACCGTACAATCCATATTAAGAGAATAAAATATTATTAAATGCATGGGACAGATAAATATTTTTTATCCCACCAGTCACATTAATATATTGTACATGAATATCTATTACCTATATGTAAATCAATCATATAGGATAAATATAATAATTTACCATTGAAATAAATTGCATTGTATAATATTTCCTCATATCATGATCAAATAATATTTAATAAAAAGGAATTAGTGAATTGATTATAGCGAATGTATACCTCAGTGAAGGAATAGAGAGTGTTCAAGGTATATATGTAATATACATAAATAAATAATTTAAAATAATTCAATAACATTATAGCTTGTTGTTTTTAATGAATAAATATACTTTTAAAAATATTGAATACATTTTTCTGGGAAATAACCTTTCCACTTTGTTAATAACATTTTAAAATTAAAAACAAAATAACATTATATAATATATTTTCATAAAACATAACCATGGAAATATAAAATATAGTCATTAATTTTTTTATATTTCACAACGGAGGACAATTATATGCGTGTTATATATGTCTATCGAATCAATCTTTTCACGTTATTACAAATGGGTAAAAACTACCACATTCATAAAATGAAAACATGGTTCCTTTCAACTGATTTAAAAAAAATCAAAACTTTTTAAAAATTTATTGGTTAAATATTTTGGGTAATGATAAAAATATTCTAAAAAGTATTTTTTTATAAATGATTTATATGGAAGAACATGGATTTTTCTCAATGTGAGATATAAGGTCATCTTTTCTTTAAACAATTCTCAATCATTTTAAGTGAAATAGAGATGATAATTGTACTATTACCAGAAAATTTCATGAATGCCTATAATATAAGAAAAAAATAGTATTATTAGACAATTTTGAAATAATTTTATATATTGGAAATTCAATTATAAACAACCCCAATTAAAATGAAATTAAATGATAAAAATTTATCACTTTTGTAAAATTCCAATTATAACATCCTATGAATGAAATAGATGGACTATAAATAAAAAAACCTTAAGTATATAGTATATAATTTTTAAAAAAAAATCATAAAACATCATGTGGCTCTAAAGTTGTTTTGATATGAAACCAATATCATGAGTATAGGTTTTTTTCATGTATGAATTTTATTTCTGATATAAAAAACATATTTAAATTACTTATATACATAAAACAATTTCTTGGTTTAATCCATTATAATTAAACCAGTTATATTATTTATTTTAATTACCTGTTTAATTGCATAATCTATTATTTCCATATTGTTTGTTTTTAGGAGGTTCTGTTCGTAAATTCAAAAAAACATTATTGTATTTACTATGGTCAATAAAGCCATTTTTTCATAAAAAGATGAATAATAATATGAAAAAAATTAAAATTTTTATACATAAATTATAATTAAGAAAACTATGAAATAAGGTGAAGAAAAAATGAAAAATGTTACAATCATGGAGGTAGTAGGTTGTATGTATGCATAATTAATGATTCCATTTTTTACAATCATTATGGAATGAAGAGAATTTTTATTTTATCATTACACAATGATCATAATATCATAAATTCTTTATTGTTTCTTTAAATACACTAACATATATCATACACGTGATGTGGAATGAAAAAAATAATGACATCACTTCATGAGGAATTAGTCTTCTATACACATGACTGGTATTATCATATTCCATTAGATGGTATGGTAAAAGGTATATGATTTTGTTGATTTTATGGAACTATTAATATTTTTTTAATATCATATATAGATAATAAATCCAATATATTTATGTAATCAGCCATAATATTACATTAGACAAAATGCCGTCAGATATTCGAGTAGTGTGAAGTCAATGAAAAAAATATTATTATAATTTACATGAATGACTCATAAAAATATTTCTTAAAGAAGATGATTGTTCTCGGGATTCTATTTATAAAGTAATATATTTTTACCTTATTTAAATCATTTTACTTAAATAATTATGTAAAGTATTACAGATTCTTTATCTAATAATATTAACGAGTGAATTCTCGCTAGCCAAGCTATATTGACCCAAGCTCATGCGGGAGTAACCGCAACCATTCCTATGGAGATATCTTGGATGGATAGAATATTCTGTAGAGGGTGTGATGAAAATCTCACTTGAAGGGTAGCATAGCCATACATTATATCGGGAGTGAAATAAAGGAGAGTGTCGGCCTGGGTGGTGAAAGTAAAGGTGAGGAGAAAATCTAGGTTTTCATTTCTGGAGACCATTAGAGCCATGAAAGAAAACATACAAAAACCAAGCTGATCTAATATTTCTTCACCTGATTCTGAAACATGTGTTTTCGAACCTTTCATGGCGATTCATTTAGAAGAAGGGTTCCTAAGAGAGGTAAAAGATCCTCCCAAAAACCCAATAAAAGTTTAGAAACCCTTTAGTGAACTCTCATCGAGTGAATTAGATATTCAAGAGGGTAATTTTGGACTAGAAACTAGAAGTGAAGAAGAGAAAGTGTAGAGATTATGTCCCCTGGGTGAGTGTGGGTAAAAGGTTCACTGAGAGAGACGACTTGTTCTCATGTTTCCCCATCCTTTATATATCTAACTAATATATTAATATTAATAGATTATAAAATACATATATAAATAAATACATATATATATAAATGAATTAGTGTCAATATTATAATATAATGTTAACTAATTTTATTTGTTACCAGATTCTTGTTATTTATTAGATATCAAGAATTTAAGTAGGGATTTCCTGTCTCAATTTTCACCACTTGAGACATATTTCTTATTATGAAACCATATTTATTTATTATGGACTCTATAATGACAGAAAAATTTTATAGATATTAATACATTTATTTATAAAAATCATCCATTAGCTACAAAAAATGATGCATTTAGCCTAGTTTAATTTGAAGGATAGGTTCATAATACAAAAAAGTAGTCTAAAATAAAACATCATTGATTTATTCTATATAATTAGACCCTAAAATTTTTTGAACTCCTAAAACTATATGGAAAAACTTGGGTAACTCAATGAAAAAATGGGTGACATAAAAATCTCATTACGGGAATAAACATGATAAGGAAACATAAAATGTGAGTCAGTGATAACAAGATATCATAAAATATAAATTGAATGATTAATCAAATAGATAAATGATTTAAAGGACATAATATCTAAAGTTCATATAAGACTAGTAAATTCATAAAAAACATAAAATATGAAATAAATTGATGTGAGCTGTAGTAGTTGAGACAAAATGAAATGCTGGACAAAGGCCCATAAAGGATTAGGTTCACTCCCTAATATCATAAAATTCATATTAAGACCCTAAAATATTACAAAATGAATTGGACGGATAAATAATTTCAGTCCCACCAGCCACATTCATATCATGTACTAGAATATATATTCCATAGGGGTAAACATAAAAATTTACCATTGAAATAAATAGGTTTGTATAATATTTACTTATGTCATAATAAAATAAGATTTCATAAAGAATGAATTTGAGAAATGATCATAAGTCATGTATAACCCGTAGAAAGAATAGAGAGTGATCTAAGTATATATGTAAGATATATATATATACATATATATATATATATTAGAATCATTCCATTACATTATTGTTTGTTTTCATGAATTAATATACTTTGAATAATATATAAAATATTCTTCAGGGAAACAACCTTTCCAATTTGATAATAACATTTCAAAAAATATTATAGAATGTATCTTCATAAAAAATAATCATGGAAACATATAAATTAATGTTTAAATATTTAATCTTTCATGAAAATGGTTAATTATTTAAATTTCATATTAGTTAATAGAACCATTACTTTCACATTATTATAAAAAGGCTAAAAAGTGCCTCATTTAGATAATGAAAACATGATTCCTTTCAACTAATTTTAAAAAGTTAAACATGGGTAAACATGTATTTTTAGAATCTTATGCATAATGATTAAAATATTCAAAAAAATATTTTTTTTATGCATTGATATGGATGAACATGGATTTCTTTCAAAGAGAGAAATGAATTCATCTTTTCTGAAAATAATTCTCAATAAATTTATTTGAAATAGGAAGTAAAATTATACTATTAGCTACAAATTTCATGAATGACTAGAGGATAACAAAAAAAAGTAATATTAATATAAAATTTTCAAATAATTTTCTATAATGGAAATTAAAGTATAAATAATCCTAATTCAAATGATATTGAAAGATAAACACTTTTCACTTTGGGAAAATCAGAATTATAAAATCCTATGAAGGAAATAGATAGACTAAAACTAAAATCACATTTTGTATATTGTGCCTCATTTTAAAAAATAAAATTCATAAAATATCATTGGCTTGAAGGAATTATGTTTTGGGAAGAAACACTTACCTCAAGTTTTAGAGATCCAAAGCTTGACATACATTAATGTTACATTACATTTGAGGAATAATTAACACATAACAAAAACAGACACCCAAGGGCCGTAATAGTTTAGTGTCATTGGAAACTCAGAAAAAAAACATTCTAATCATGGTGAAAGATCTTTAACATCTCTTATAAAGTTCTTACATTTTTTTTCTTACCTAAAACCTTTATTTATATCCTCTGGAAAAGAAAACATAAAAAGGTTGAGCTCAAATAAATATTAAGGGTCAACATGGATAACATCAAACAATCCTTAAACATTTGAATGTAAAAACATGAACATAAAACATGAGTAATGACATAAATCTTGTTAGTACATAAGGAATAGATCAGAAATGTACATTAATCATGATAAAATATCATGGGAATAAAACATGTTATTGTGGAAAACCATTAATCACATGATATTATTTCTATAGTATCAAAGGCATTGATGCCAAGACCATCATATTGGATAATGTCCATTACTGAACTGGGTTTACCAGTCATTCCAGCCCTGTATTACTGAGCCGGATTTTACTTACCATTCCAGCCATATCTATATCATGTGATATGAATCATTACCCAATTCATTAGTGGGAGATATATGTCCCACCCATCTCATAATGAAATCATTTTTACGTGTGCCACAAAATAAACAAATATTATTCATCATAACCCAATGAATAAAATGAGTTTCATAAACATCATCCCATCATAACAAAATCTATATAAAACAAATGGATATCATTTCATCATAAGATAACTCAAACCATGTAAATAATATAGACATTATACATGAAACATAACCATACTAAATAAGGTCATCTTAGTTGAGAAATAGTTTTGATAAAACACATGAAATGATTTCTAGAGGAAAATATCCTTCTTCAAAATCATTTTCATTTCAGAAAATGCAATGGAATTGTAAAACAAAAATATTTTTTTGAAAATAATAATTAAATCATGTTGATTAAATTTCATGAAAATAAGGTGTTATGAAACCGAAAATTTTTTTCATGCCATATAAGTTAAAAAAACATTCTCCTCGTACTTTTTTCGGAAAAGTCAAAAAGTACCCTGTATGGTAAACATAATAAAGATTCCTTCCATACAATGTAGTATAAGTTAGAAAAGGGTAAAAATGACTTTAAACATTAATGGGAGAATATTAAACACTTTTTGAAAACATTTTTATAAAACATGGACATTTATGATAAATATAACCCCAGTAAATACTTACGAATAAACAATCTCAGATAAGAACGAGATTGAAATAATTATCCCATACCATATGTCCAATTTCTTTCGTATGTTTCAGAGACTCCAATATAGTGGGTCTAAACATATTATTAACTTATAAAAGACCCATTATAATATTTATGATATCATATATGATTCACTTACTAGTTTATATTACCATTTCATTTGTCAATTAAATGTTAAAGTAGCGTTTTAGGTGAAATAGTTTCATTTATCGTACGTGTTTTGGCATTTAATTATTCATATGATTACTTAGATCATGATTACTTCCATCCAGAATGTAAAACATGATTTATATATAATATATATTCATACTATATATATATTATAGATCAATAATTGGAATGAAATACACTATTCATGGAGACGGTAAGCCGTACATACACATGAATGATGTATTCATTTCCTTGTTAAATTGAATTGAAGTAAATGAAAAAAATTTATACATAAATTCAGTAGCATTATTATGTAATATAGGTCACGATTACTTATTATATGTACTTTATAATTATTCTTGAATGTTTAACATGGATAATTAATCTCATCGCATCGTGGAGACGGTAATTCGTACATTCGCACGAGCGATGATATCATTCCAATAATTATCGAATAGAATTGGAGTGGATGATATAATATATTCTAAGTTATTATTATGTTATGATAATAATATATAGTAATTATTTCCACCATTGTACCCATCCATGTAAGGTAGGGGTGGAAAATCATATTACACCATGGCATGGAAAGGGTAAGCCGTATGTACTCACACGTGGTGATTTCATTTTTCGTTGGATGGATAAAAGGTGAAATAGGGTTGTTTCATATTTATAATGACATATAAGTATATTATTTATAGATATTTTATTAATTTATAATGAAACAATTAAAGAATTGGATTTATAAGAATAAATAAACTTGAATGATTCAGTAGAAAAGATTACCTCTTCTTCGATGCACCTTATGTGAACTTCCTCTTAAGTGACTAGAGTTGGTCTTTTGAGAGGACCAAAATCTCCAAAATGTTACTAGGGAAGTTGAGAAGAGTAATGGTCAGGGTTTGGCCGAGAATTAAGGCTCAAAATGGAGTGAGGAGGAGAGGGATGATGTGCCATTTTATAAGAGAAGAGAGGGGCACTTTTGGAAACCTCAAAAATGTTTGTTAATAATAAACTCAAAACCCACATTAAAATATCCAAAAATGACATAATTATAATATGAGATAAGATAGGGTTCTATGATCATAAAACAATAAAATTGAGACATTTTTTATGTTTATTTTAAAACTTATCATTTTGATTTATCCTTATTTAATATATTTAATTTTATTTGTGGTAATAATATTATAATTTATAAAATGTTATAAATACTTACTTATGTGTTGTGAATTTTCTATAATTAGATAAATTATTAATGTTTAGAACATATAATTTTCAATTTATAATTTTTAGATAATTTTTTAATTTTTAAACAATTTAATAATATGTTATTTTTATACAATATGAATAGTGTCAATTTTGATACTATACAATTATTTGAAATTAAATTAAATAAAAATAGAATAGAATTTAGAAAAAAAATAATTAATATATACCTAACATTTCATATTCAGCTAAAAACTTTTTGGGGCACATTAATGGTTCATATAATATTTATTTTAATGTTTTTAAAACTATTTTTTTGATATTTCTCTTAATTAAATAATTATTACAACATTTATGTTTTATTATTTAATATACTTATTTGCTTCATAAAAATAAAAATAAAATACTATGATAAATGTTAAATATAATATCTTTCATAATAATACTTTTACTAAAATTTATCATCTTAAAATCTCAACATTTAAATTGTTATATTTCTTAAATTATGAAGGTGACAATTTTTACATCTTTTAAAATTAAATAATATAATTATCATATTCACTTTTATAAAGCTCCAAATGGTCCATAATTAGACCATTGGAAGATTATTGTTTATCTATACATGACCAATATGTTTTGGTCAGGTGTTTGGGCCTTTTAGAAGTATTATTATTTGAGTAAAAACTATATTATTGATTTTTTACCGAATAAATAATTTCTGCATCATTAATGTATAAACTAGTTAGGTAATTGAATATTTTTTAAAAATTAAAAATAAATTACCATAATAAAGGAAAACAATTTAGATTTTAAATATTTATTTATAATAGAATTAATATTCTTTATATCCTTATATTAAAAATAATTTAATTGTTAATGTTTGAGTGAGACATATTTCACCTTCCTTTAAATAAAATAAAATAAAGGTCATAATCGCATCCAAGTGGGATCCAATAGATTCCATTTCAAACCAGGTATGTTTTAAGGATAAATATAATCATCCAATTATATTAAAACAATTGTTAGAGTAAATTTATAATATTATTTTTACCTTTAATTACCTAATTGACCTTTAATAGTGGTAAATAAATTTTACCATAGTTACTATTCATAATGCGTAAAAATAAAAAGTAGCATATTAACATAATTTGGACATATGGATTACAAATATGGAATCCATTTCTTTGAATTCAAAACATAGAATTTGCAGGATATAATTTCAAATTAATCCCCCTGTTCAGAAAACAGGTTTTAAAAGTTAAAACATTGCAAAAGATTAAAATGCTTTTTCCTATGAATTCAATGTAAAATTAATGATAATGACTTAAATTATATTAAATGGTAAAAATATATTCTATTTATAATTTAAAACCATTCAATATTATAAATTTACCAAATAAATTATCTTGATGAAAAAAGTTGTTTTTAATTAAAATTTAGCGTATTTTTACTATTCATCAAAATATGAAAGTTAACAGAAAAATATTATAAAATTATACAAAATAAATTGTTATATACTTATTTCAAATTAATAAATTTATTTTTTCAAATTGAACTCATAAGCATGTCAAAAACTAGATTTAAATTGGGTGTGCCATTAAAAGGTGGAAAAACTGTATTTTTTGAAAAATATTTCATTTATACAAAAACTTTATTTAGTTCTCATAACTTCTTCTATAAAATGATTAAGATGAATTATAATGTTATAAAATTAAAAACTAAGTTAAGATTATTCATAATTGATAGTTCATAATAATATTAGAACAATATATCGTTCTTTATTGAAACTCGATATTGAGTACAAGACATGCTATTAAGGAAGGTCACTTGCGTGCAACACAAGCCAAGAATAGTGTTTGAGTATACTAAAAGATAATACGATGTTACGTATAGTGAAATATAATCTTAGTGTAGCGTACAACACAATACATCAATGAAATTAAAAATAATATTTCTTATAAAATCTTGGGGTGTTATATTCTACCCCCTTAAAATGAATTTATCCCTCGAAATTCGTCGGGGTTATAAATGGGTTTCTACATGAAAGTTTATTTCATAGAAACCCACATTTTAAAAGGGAATACTAAAACTTAATTTTAAAAACTAAAGTATTAAATATAATAGTTACCCAAATTAACTCATCACTGGGTTGCCACATAGGAGAACATAGTTGAAAATATGGATATGGAAGAGAAATCTAACCATCATGTTCTGATGTAGAGTGGTAGAGGACATGGATATGAAAAAATCCCACAATCACAAAGCCATAAATTTGTGATGATATAAGGTACCAACTGATTCATAGTATATGAGGGTATTAGGATAATGTTTTTGGTTTCCAATATCATTTCCCTAATGTTAATGAATTTTTTCAAAAGGATAAATACTTACTTGATGTCAGTGTCATATCATAGTTGGTCATTCCATGCACAATTTCCACTTCATCTATTAATTAATGAAATGAAGTTGAATTTGTCCTTTTTTGAAATGTTAGCAGATCATGTGATAGAATGATTGGTTATTCAATCTGTCTCAAATAAAAAGTTAGCAAAAGTTATTAAATATACATAAGTCCATCTATATTGAGATTAACTGTATATGATACCATAAATGGACTTATACTTCAACTAGAATATCGCTTCATAAAATATGACTAATTTCTTCTAACTAGGTACATCTTGTAAGCCAATGGTAGGGGATAAAGGCATGCCACACTTCACTTGTGGGTTCGATTACCGCATCCTTATCCGACATGACGGGTTGTCACCCGTCCTACAGGTTGTACTTTTTCTAAAACTATACTATTATAACATTTAAGAAATAATATCAAACAGTTCTAGCCTTTAACAATAATATCTTATGTTCAACTTATTCCATTCCAATATTTAGGCTTATCCAAAATACTTCTGTCCAATCTCATAGTATAACCAAAAATATTACTAGAGATGTCATATATAAAGCATGTGATTACCATTATTTTTCCACCATATATCATAAGTTATATATTGGTGGTCATATTCTAAACATTTGAATACCGTACTCATGTATTCTCTTGAAACATGAATTATCATAGAACCTTAGTGAAAGCATGAATTCTGTCAAAAGTTAATTATTTCCACATACCAAAATCCCAAAATTTTTATATACTCAAATGTCACTTTGTCCTTATATCAATCATGAGCTCATTAATACTATCAAACATATTATATTCTCAATATCCCTTCATTATGCCTATATCATCTTCCTTCCTAAAATATTTCAATCACATTTCATTGTTTATGGTACCATACAATTATTGAAAACAAAAATATAGATATTCCAATATCCCATAATACTATAAATGAGATTCCACAACACTATTTTGGAATCCCATTACATATACACTTAATCATTCCACCTCATTATTGTCATATTCAAAATCACCAATAGTGATCGCATGTGACTTCCCATTGTCCTTTTCCTTATAGGTTGTTGATGTCGATCATAATTAACCATTGTATTAGGGCATTGGTTAGCATAATTCCCCATTTCCTAGAACTTGTAGCATTAAAGTGTTGGTGGTGCGTTCTCTATAGTCTTTTTACTATTCACATAATTAGCTATATTTTTCCCATTAAATCGACACTCAGCTTATTGATGACCTTATTTTCCAAAAATAAAATATTTTCTAGTTCCTTTAAGACAATATCCACCATGCTTATTTTCCACACTTTGAGCATAACAAAACACTCGTCTTCTTTTCATCATTGCTTTGAGATTTTTCTTTGAACTCCATCATTCGTTTCTTGTCAAAACCATGAGATGGATATGCAACAACAACTTCCAGTTCTACCTTGATAGCACACCATACAATTTATTCATAGCTACTGAAGTCTCTTATAGCTAATTCCATTCAAAGACTTGGTTTTATGCCACTGAAGAATCGATCATCTTTACTTTCAAGTTGGATGATAATTCTAGGTGCATACCATTCAAGCCTTGTAAAATTCACCTCGTATATACTAACAGATTCATCATCATTTTTCTTATGCTCAATGAATTCCTTTTATATATTTGTTTGAATAATATGAGGGATGTACTTATTGAAAAACAAGATCTTGAACTAGTCACATTCCATGGATTCAATTTCATCTTGGGTCCTTGTATTCTTAATTAGAGTCCACCACTGGTCTGCTTCACCTTTTAAATGGTAAATAGCCAAAATAAATATTTCATGTTCTTAACAGCGATGTGTTGTTAATATCATTCCAATGGCACCAATCCATTTTCAGCAACAAGTGGATCAGAAGACCTATTGAAAGAAGGTGGATGTTGCCTCATGAAGGACTCAATATAATTTCGTTCTTTTCTCTGCTCATTTGGAAGTCCAGAATGATTCATTGTTTGTGTAGGTATAACAATATGATTTTCCACTCCATTTCCCATAACATTTGGTTGTTCAGAAGGGTAGTCATTACATTGCCCAGTGCATTGATCATTAACATGGTTCCTTCAGTTTCCTGCCATTATCTAAAATCCAAAAAGAATAGCGTGAGAGGAAACAAATCATATTAGGAAAACAAAATAATCAAGGGGAGTATATTAAATATCTAACATATTAGGTTTAAGCCTAGGTTATTCATGATAATTATCATAATTCTAGGATTGTAACCTATACTTATACTTAACATTAGGGACTTCCCTAGACATACCTTAGAAATATCTCTAGAGATCTCACTAAACATTTCTCATCCTAGTTTCCAATGGCTAACTAAACCATTCCAATGATACCAACTTTAGAGACCCAAAGCTTGAAATACATGGAAGTTACATTACTTTTGCAGAATACTTAATACATAACATAAATAGACACCCAAGGACCATAATATATTAGTGTCATTGGATACTGGGAACAAAATCTTCTAATCTTGGTGAAAGATCTTCAACATCTACCTTACTGTTCTAACCCTTTTTTTCTTACCAAAAACATTTATTTATATCCTGGGAAAAAGAAAACATAAAAATTGTGAGCTCAGTTTCTCAGTAAGCATAAACATGGAGAACATCAAACAATCCATAATCATTTGAACGTAAAAACATGAATATAAAACATGAGTAATGACATAAATCTTGGCAGTACATAAGGCATAGATCAGAAAGGAAAATTAATCATGATAAAATATCATGGGAATAAAACATATAAATGTGGAAAACCCTTAAGAACATGATATTATTTCTATAGTATCCAAGACATTATGTCTAAGACCATCATAATGGAAAATGTCCATTACCGAACTGGGTTTACCAGTCGCTCCAGCCCTGTATTGTTGAACCGAATTTTACTTACCGTTCCCGCCATGTTTATCTCATGAGATATAAATCATTACCCAATGCATTTGATGGAGATATAGGTCCCACCCATCTCATAATTAAATTATTCTTACATGTTCCACACAAAAAAACATAAATCATTTATCTTATCCCAAACAATAAAATGGGTTTCATAAACATCATCCCATCATAAAATAATCTATATAAAACAAATGGATATAATTTCCTCATAAAAAATATCAAACCATGTAAATAATCTAGACATTATACTTGAAACATAATCATACTAAATAATTTCATCTTAGATGGGAATTTTTTTTTGATAAAGCACTTGAAATGAATTCTTGAGGAAAATAACATTTCTTCTTCAAAGTAATTTCTTTTCACAAAATGACATGTAATTTTAAATAAAAAGGATTTTGCAGAAAATAATCAAGAAATAATGTATAGGATGATTCAGAAAAATAAGCCATTATGAAACCATAAAAATCTATTCATGTCGTATAAGTTTAAAAACATTCTCCTCAAACTTTTACCAGAAAAGTAAAAAAAGTACCTTGTATGGTAAACATAAGAAAGGTTTCTTCCATAAAATGTGGGGAAAGTCAAAAAAGGGTAAAAATGACTTTAAACATACATATATGAATAGTAAACACTTTATGAAAATATTTTTATAAAACATGGACATGGATGATAAATATAACCCCAGTAAATAATTACGAATAACCAATCTCAGATAAGAATGAGATTGGAATAATTATCCTTTACCTTATATCCAATTTCATCCATATGTGTCTAAGACACCTATATAGTGTGTTTAAACATATTATTATCTTATAAAAGAACCATAATAATATTTATTATATCATATATGATTTACTTATGACTTTATATTACCCTTTCATTTGTCAATTCAATGTTAAAGCAGCGTTTTGGGTAAAATCGTTTCATTTATCTTATGTGTTTTGACATTTAATTATTCATATGATTACATAGATCACAATTAATTACTTCTAGAATGTAAAACATGATTTATATATAATATATATTCAAAATATATATATATATATGATAGATCAATAAATGGAATGAAATACACTATTTATGGAGATGGTAGGTTGTACGTACGCATGAACGTTGTTATCATTTCCGTATTAAATTGAATAGAAGAAAATGAAATATATATATATATATACATAAATACAGTAGCATTGTTATTTAATATTTGTAATGATTATTTATTATATATACTTTATAATCATTCCTTAATGGTTAACATGGAGAATGAATCTCATCAAATCATGGAGACAGTAATCCATACATACACACGAGCGATGATATCATTCGCATAATTATTGAATGGAATTGGAGTGGATGATATATTATATAATATTTTAGTATTATGTTATAATAATCATATATTTTTATTATTTCCACCATTATACCAATCCAATTATGGTGGTGGTGGAAAAATTGATCACACCACGGCGTGGAGACGACAATCCGTACGTACGCACGCGCGGTGATTTCGTTTTCATAGGATTGATAGAAGGTCAAATAGGGTTGTTTCATATTTATAATAACATGTAAGTATATTTTTTATACTGATGTTATTACATTATAATGAAACAACTAATGAAGAGTAAGTAGAAGAATAATGAAATTTGAAAGAATCAGTAGACTAGATTACCTCTTCTTCGACGCAGCTCTTTTGAACATCCTCTTAAGGGAATAGAGTTTGTCTTTTGAGAAGCCCAGAAACTCAAAAATGTTACTAGGGAAGTTGATAAGAGTAATGTAGAGTTTTTTTCCGAGCTTGAAGGCTCCAAATGGTGTGAGTAAGATAGGGATGAGGTGCCCTTTTATAAGAGAAGAGTGGGGCACTTTTGGAAACCTCAAAAATATTAGTTAATAATAAAATCAAACCCCACATAAAAATCTCAAAAAATGAATCAATTAGAATACATGATAATATAGGTTTGTAATCTCATCAACACAAAAAATTTATATGTTTTTTATGTTTATTTTAAAAATTATCATTTTGATTTATCTTTATTTAATCTATTTAATTTTAATTGTGGTAATAATATTCTAATTTTTATATTGTTATAAATAATTACTAATGTGTTGTGAATTTTCCATAATTAGATAGGTTATTACATTTTAGAACATTTAATATTCAATTTTTAATTTTTAAATATTCTTTTTTATTTTCAAACAATTTAATAATATGTTATTTTTCAAAAATATCAATAGTATCAATTTTGACACTATTCAATTATTTGAATTTAAATAAAAAACACACAGAAAATATATTCTAACAAAAATATTTAATAGATTTATAACATGTCATATTAATATAAAAAATTAATTTAGCACATTAATGTTTTCATATAATATTTATTTTAATGTTTTTAAAACCATTTATTAGATATTTCCCTTAATAAAATAATTATTACAACATTTCTGTATAATTATTTAATAAAATTATTTATTTTATAAAAATAATATTAAAATACTATGATAAATATAAATCTAATATATTTAACAATAATACTTTTACTCAAATTTATCATCTTAACATCACAACATTTAAATTATTAAATTTATTAAATTATTAGGTGATAACTTTGACATCTTTTAAAATAAAATAATATAAGTGTCATAATCACTTTTATAAGGCTCCAAGTGGTCCAAAATTAGACCATTGAATGTTTATGATTTATAGATACACGACCAATAAGTTTTTGTCTGTGGTTTGGCCTTTTATGAGTATTATTATTTGAATAAAATCTATATGATTAATTATTCACAAAATAAATAATTTCTGTATTATTAATGTATATGTTATTTAGGTAATTAAATATTTCATAAAATTACAACTAAATTACCATAATAAAAAGAATTTTAGATTGAAAATGAGTATTTATAATTGAATTTATATTCTCTATAACCTTATATTAAAAATACATTAATTATTAATGTTTTAGTGAGACATATTTCACTTTTCATTAAATAAAATAAAATAAAGGTCTTAATCACATCCAAGTGGATTCCACTAGATTCCATTTCGACCAATGTATGTTTTAAGGATAAATAAAATCATCCAATTATATAAAAACAAGTGTTAGGGTAATTTTATAATATTATTTTTACCCTTAATTACATGATTTACCTTTAATAGTTGTAAATAAAATTTACCATAATTATTATTCATAAAGCATAAAAATAAAAATTAGACTATTAAAATAATTTAGACATATTGATTCCAAATATGGAATCCATTTTTTCAAATTCAAAACATAGATGTTGCAGTATTTAATTTAAAATTGATCCCGATGTTGAGAAAATTTGTTTTAAATGTTAAAACTTTGCAAAAGATTGAAATGTTTTTACCTATGAATTCAATGTAAAATTAATGATAATGAGTTATATTATATTTAATGGTAAAATATATTCTATTTATACTTTAAAACCATTCAATATTATAATTTAACCACATAAATTATCTTGATGATAAAAGTTGTTTTTAATTAAAGTTTTGCGTATTTTTACTATTCATCAAAATATGAAAGTTAACCGAAAAATATTAAAAAATTATCAAAAGTAAACTTTTATATAATTATGGAAATTAATAACTTTATTTTTCCAAATTTAACTTATAAAAATGTCAAAAACTAGATTTAAAGTTGGTGTGCCATCAAAAGGCGGCAAAACTATTTTTTTGGAAAAATATTTCCTTTATATGAAAAATTGATTTTCTTCTCATAACTTGTTCTAGAAAATGATTAACATGAATTATAATGTTATAAAATAAAAAATTCAGTTAATACTATACAAAACGGCTTGTTCATAATAATATTAGAACAATATATCATTGTTTAGTGAAACTCGGTATTGCGTACAACACACGGTATTAAAGAAAGGTCGCTCTTGTGTGCAACACAAGACAAGAATAGTGTTTGCCTATAATACAAGATAATACGGTGTTGTGTATAGCACAAGCTAATCATGGTGTAGTGTACACCACAATACATAAAAGAAATTAAAAATAATATTTCTCATAAAATATCGGGGTGGTACACGAGTTCAGGATTTTTCATGTATGAATTTTATTTGCTATATAAAAAACAATTTAGAATTATTTACGAACCAAAAATAATTTTCTATGTTTAATAAATTATTTTTAAACCTATTAAATTATTTAATTTAAGGATCTATTTAATTACATAATCTATTATGTTCATGTTGTGTGTTTTTAGGAAGTTAGGTTCATAAATTTAAAACTGTATTAGGTTATTGACTACGGTCAAAAAAGCCATATTTTCATCAACACTTAAATAATAATCATTAAAAATTTATAATTTTTAAGCATGAATTATAATTTTAAAAATCACAATGATATATGGTTATGAAAAATTAACTATGTTATAATCATAGAGATAGTGGTTTGTATGTATGCGTATGTAAGGTTTCCATTTTTTAACGATCATGAAGGAATTAATGGAATCTTTATATTTTCATTCCATAATGATCAAAATATCATAAATTCCCTATTATTTTTTAAATAGACGTATATATTTTATCCATGTGATGCTATAAGAAAAATATAATTACATTACTTTGTGAGGCATTTTTCTTCTATACACATGAATGATATTATAAAATTTCAATATAAGGTACAGTAAAGGGTATATGATTTTATTGATTTTATGTGATTTTTATTATTTCATAAATATCATATATAGACAATAATTCCAATATATTTATGTAATAACCCATAATATTGCATCACACACAATGTCAACAGATATTCAAGAAGTGTTAAGTCCAGGAAAAAGTATTAATATAATTCACATGATGGATACATAAATATATTTATTATAGAATAGGATTTTCGTTGGGATTGTCTTTATAAGGAAATATATGTTTTTTATTATAATAATTTTACTCTATTAATTATTCTATGTATTATAGATTCCATTATCAAAATTTATTGGCCAATGAAGGCTCTCTATCCAAGAAATATCAACCAATCTCATGTGGGAGTAACCTCAACCATGCCTATTGAGATATATTAGATAGATATAATAGGATATAGAGGGTGTGCTGGAAATCTCACTTGAAGGTTAGCATAGTTGTACAATATGTCAGTAGGGAAACAGAAGAGTGTGTTAGCCTGGGGTGGTGTAAGTGAAGGTGAGGAGTGGACACTCATAGTCATTTCTAGAAACCCTTAGAACTATGAATGAAAAATTACATAAATAAAAATGATCTACAATTTCATCACCTGAATCTGAAACTTGTGGAGTTGAACCTCTCATGACGATTCATTTTGAATAACTTTTTATAAGAGAAGAAAAATATCCCCCCAAAAACCCAGAGAATGTTGAAAAAACCTATAAATAACCCTCATCTATAGACTTATATCACGATGAGGTTGATTTTGATCTTGTAACCATGGGAGAAGAAGTGAATATGTCTAGATTAAGTCCCCTGGGGTGAGGTAGGCTAAAAGGGTCACTATGGTTCATCAGGAGAGATGGCTCCCTCTCTTGTTCATCCATCCTTCATATACCTAACTAATATATTAATAGTAAAATATTATAAAATATGTATAAATAAATAAATAAATAAATATATATATGAATAATCTTGAAAATTATAATATAATGACAATTAATTTTCTTTTATATGAGATTGAAGAACTTTAGTGGATATCAAGAATTAATGTAGGGGTTTCTTGTCTAATTTTTCACCACATGATACATATTTCTTCTTATAAATCTTTATTTGTTTTTCTGGAATATATAATGACCAATATATTTTATATATATTAATACATGTTTTTTATATAAACATCTATTAATTACAAACCATGAATTATTTGGCCTATTTACTATGGAAGGATAGGTTAATAATACCTCAAAGTGAGTCCAAAATAAAACTTAATTGATTTATTATATATAATTAGATCTAAAATAATTTTCATCTCCTAAAACATTATTGGAAAACCTGGGGACCTCAATGGAAAATTGGGTTAACTAAAAATCACATTAAGGGAATAAACATGATAAAGAAACATAATAAGTGAGTCAGTTATAATATGGTATCATAAAAGATAATGTTAATGATTAATAAAATGGAATAATAATTTAAATTAAACGGTATATTAATATTATAAAAGCCTAGTAAATTCAGAAAAAACATAAAAAATGAAATAAATGTAAGTGAACTCTAACTATTGAGACAAAATTACATGCTAGACAATGTCCCATAATTGTTTAGGCTCACTCACCAATACCATGGAATCTGCATCAAGAGACTAAAATATTACAAAATGAATTAGATAGATAAATAAATGTGGTCCTACTATTGATATTCATATCATGTACATTATTATCTATTCCACATATTTAAATCAATCATAAGGGAAAAACATAATAATTTAACATTAAAAAAATTGGTTTGTATAATATTTCTGCAAGTCATAAGAAAATATGATTTCATAAAGAAAGAATTTGAGAAATTATCATAAGGATTTTATAATTTGTAGAAGTATTAGAGAGTGATCTATGTATATATTAAGACAAATAAATTAGAATCATTCCGATACATTATAAATTTTTTGTTTTCATGAATAAGTATACTTGTAAAAATATTGAAAACATTATTCAAGAAAACAACATTTCTACTGTGATAATATAATTTTAAAAAATAAATAAAAAAACATTATAGATATATTTTCATCAAAAATATCCTTTGAAACATATAAATTAATCTCTAATTATTTTATCTTTCATAACATATGTTAATTCCTTATATGTCATACAGGTGAATAGAAACATTCCTTTCACATTATTAGAAAAAGGGTAAAAAGTGCCCCATTCAAAAATGAAAACATGATTCCTTTCAAAATATTATAAAAAAATGTCAAACATGTGTAAAGAAGTATTTATTAAATCTTTTGGGTAATGAAAAAAATATTCTGGAATCTACGTTTTTAGAAAAAATTGATATAGAAGAACATGGATTTTTTTTGAAGAGAGCAATGATGTATGCTTTTCTTAAAAGAATTCACAATAATTTTAAGGGAAATACAGAAGAAAATTATACTATTTCCATAAAATTTCATGAATGACTATAGGATAGGAATAAAAAATAGTATTATTTTAAATTATTTATATAATTTTATATAATGGAAATTCAAATATAAAAAAGCACTATTAAAATTATAATAAAGGATAATCAGTTATCAATTTGGTAAAATTACAATTATAACATCTTATTAATGAAATATATAGACTATAACTAAGAACACATTATGCATTTATTATATCATTTAAAAAAATAAAATTCATAAAACACCATATGGCTTGAAGAAAGATGTTTTGAGATGAAACCCTTACCTCGGGTTCGTCTTTTTCATGTATGAATTTTATTTCCTATATAAAAAACATAGATAAATTTTTTTCATAACTAAAATCATTTTCCAGGATTAATCCATTATAATTAAAATATTTACATTATTTATTTTAATTACATGTTTAATTATATAATATATTATAACCATGTTGTGTGTTTTTAGGAGGTTCAGTTCATAAATTCAATACAAAATTAGAATGTTTACAATGGTAAATAGATCCTTATTTTCATAAACACGTGAATAATAATCATAAAAATTATAATTTTTATATATCAATTATAAATTTAAAAATATCCATGAAATACAGTTATGAAAAATGAAGTATGTTACAATCATGAACATAGTTGTTTGTATGTATACATAAGTAACATTTCCATTTTTTAACGATCATGATGGAATGAAAGGAATTTTTATTTTATCATTCTATAATTATCATAAAATCACAAATTCCATATTATATTTTTAAATACACTTACATATTTCATCCATATGATTTGGTAAGAAAAAAATAATCACATCACTTCCTGAGGCATTACTCTTATATACACATGAATGATATTATCATATTTCAATATATGGTCTGGTTCAAGGTATATTATTTTGTTGATTTTATGGAATTATTAATTTTTCTTGAATATCATATATAGAAAATAAATCCATTATCTTAATTTAATCACCCATAATTTTATATCAGACACAATGTCATCAGATATAAAAGAAGTGTTAAGTCCAAAAAATATTAATATAATTCAGATGAAGGAATCATAAATATATTTCATGAAGAATAAGATTTTTCTTTAGATTATATTCATAAGGTAATATATCTTTTGACCTTATTACATTCATTTTACTTAAATAATTATTCTATGTATCATGGATTCCTTTGTCCAAAAATATTGGTCAGTGAAGGCCCCCTAGCCAAGCCACCTCGACCCAAGGTCATGTGGGAGTAACCTCAACCACGTCTATGAAGATATAATGGATGGATAGAATAGGCTATAGACAGTGTGATAAAAATATCACTTTAAGGGTGGCATAGTTGTATAGTATATCAGCAGTGAAACATAAGAGAGTGTTGGCCCTCGATGGTGCAAGTGGCGGTGAGAAGGGAACCCTGGTATTTATTTAAGGAGACAGTTAGATGCCTGATGATTTATTAAGAACTACCCATACACCTAGAAAATAAATTTTGGTTGCGATAATTTTCACAAAACAATTATTCAATGAAAAAATAATCATTAAACCTATTCCATCTCATCAAACTGATCTAATTCGTCTGATCCTTATCCTATATTGTCTTCAACCTCTACCCACCAATTATTCCCTCCAACACCTCTGATTCAACAGATATATTCACATATAATTATCTCTAGACCTCAATGATTGGTGGCCGCAGTGACAACCTTCCCTTTTGATATAACCGAAACAAGGGACATGTTCTTTTCATTCCTAATCCATACTTTTGAATTTATTTAACATGAACACATTCATTCAAAGGAATAAGATTTATTTCATATTGTAATTCAATAAAACATTATGAATCCATTTCAATGTTTTATAATTATCATGATACAATGTGATGACACTCATGAAAATCCATTCATACGTCACCAATTATTTTCACTAAAAGAATGTAAATTTTCATCATGGGAGAAACACATCATCCAAAAGATTATACGAAGTAGGATTTATAAAAATCATGAAATCACATAATTCCATCAAATGATGGTATGAATGTCATGGAAAGCCTCCAAAGACATCATGTGAATTCATTGGTGGGTGTCTTTTAGTTTTAAATTTAAGTGTCACATTATCATGTGATTCTCTCAATGATAATATACAAACCAACCATAGTTATCAAGTGGTTTTCTGCGAACAAATACAACATCATATTATGTTGGTCATGTTATCCATGAGATTACATCATGATGAATATATGGTTATTCTGATGTGATGATGAAAAATTAGAACATAAATTTTCTTCTCAAGATCTTCCCATTATTTATATCTTTTAAATTTTCATGTGAAACTAGTTGAGCCAACTGTGAGGCGATCATGTGATCAAAATTCTATATTTTTGATATTAAGAGTCCTCATGGGATTATATAAACATAATATGATGATCTTGTAAGGCTCTACACCACGTCAAGCCCGTGAACTGGGAACCATATACATGAAAATTGGCCGAAAACATGGTCACCTCATCCTCTATAAACCCATGATCCGTTAAAAATATGAGACACATGTAATGAAAAAATGAGTATATATTAGATGAATAGTGGAGTTGATAATGAAAAAAGAGTGTAATAGGATTTGATATGACCATTAGAAAAACTATGTAGGTAATTATTTCAAACGCTTTCGCCGGGGCGCGCGTGCATCCGTCCGTCTGCGAAGGAGGATGCGCGGCATTTTTTGCCCCGAATTCCCGCTTTAAAAAGGCGGGTGACATTTTCTCCTTATTCAGGGACGTCTACTCCTTGATCGAAACAGGATGATGGGATGTCGGTTCTTCCTTCTGTGGATTCCGCCTCAGAACTCGTCCCCATGTTTGGGTCTCCCTCATAGATTTAATATGTTGTTTGTGAAACTCTTCCCAATTCCATGTTTCTATGGATGTCGGTTAATTACACTACTTCTGTCGGGACATTCCAAAGGGTCCGGTCAGGGCAGCAACCTTCAGTCGGGGGAGTAGTCACGTCGAGGAATCAGTAGCGTGTCTTTCTGCTTGGGAACTGGCGTGTCTGTCTTTTGTCCCTTGTCATGGGGCTTCTCGAGGGCGTGGAATCCCATGGCATCCCACATCAAGCGCAGGGAATTATATTCCATAGACATATATATGAGGTTTTCCTCAGCTTCTTGTGTTTAACAAGGGGTATGCCGTAGGTTTAACGTCCAGCAAGGAAGGATCAGCCCGATCAGAGTATTAGCTGGAATGGATCGGATTGAGGAATTTCCCTTGAAGGGGTGCCGATACCGGGACCATCCCATGGGCGGTTGCGAAGAGGAGCAGAATGGTATGATCTCGCTGGGATATAGCAGTCTGGGTGAGAATCAGGATTGGTGATAGATATTTGAATGAAGTGGAGGGGGGATGAAAGGGGACCATCGCAAGGGCGACAGTAAAGTTGGGCTTGTGTCTCGAAGAGACCTCCTACGTATCCCCATTGCAGGGAATCAAAGTCTGCGTAGTTCGGGATGGTTTCGGTGGACCGACATGAAGGTAGAACTTGGTCCGATGGATGTCGTCAGCGAACCAACATGAAGGTGAACCCGTGGGTCCACTGGTGGTGGGATTGAACCTCATGAAGGCTTCTTATGTACCACGCCATGAAATGGATCAAAGACCTCATAGTTCAAAGGGGCTTTGTCGGTTAACCGACGTGAAGGTGGACCTTGGTCCAGATGGTGTGGGGCTTACACACTAGGTTGTCCAGGTGCTGGTGACCTGATATGAATGTGGTCGGGATGACCAACAGGTGGTGGGCATGAACCTCTAGGAGGCCTCTTACCTACAATGCCTTGACATGGATCAAAGACCACGTAGTTCAGGTTGGACGCTGGAAGGCCAACGTGAATGAGGAGGACTAGGGGGTCCTAGTGGTGGTGGGCTTGGACCTCGTGGAGGCTTCCTACGTACCATGACTTAGCACGAATCAAAGACAACGTAGTTCAGGTAGGTCAAAACGACTTGCTGCTGGACCGGAATGCAGTTTAGCATCGTGCGGGATGAAGATGAACCCTGACGTGAATGAACGACGGGTGGGCTTGAACCTCGTGGAGGATTCCTACGTACCATGTCGTGGCATAGATCAATGTCCTCGTAGTTCAAATGATGGAATTCATCAGCGAACCGACATGAAGGTGGACCTTGGTCCAATGAGATATGGGCTTGAACCTCTAGGAGGCTTCCTACGTACCATGCCTTGACGTGGATCAAAGACCTCTTAGTTCAAAGGATTTCATTGGTGAACTGACGTGAAAGTAGACCCTGGGGTCCACTAGTGGTGGGATTGAACCTTGTGAATGCTTCCTACGTACCATGCCTTGACATGGATCAAAGTCCTCGTAGTTCGTAGGGTGGGTGTCGGTGAACCAACGTGAGGAAGGGACCTTGGTCCGATGGGAGATGGGATTGAACCTCGGGGAGGCTTCCTACGTACCATGTATTGACATGGATCAAAGACATCATAGTTCGGTTTGGTCACAACGGCTTGCTGTCGGACTGGAATGCTGTTTAACATCTTGCGGGACGAAGGTGGAACTTGATGTGAATAAATGATGGGTGGGCTTGAACCTCGCGGAGGCTTCCGACGTACCATGTCGTGACATGGATAAAAGACCTCATAGTTCAAAGGGGTGTGTAGTTTAATGTCATCCAGGACAAAGGCATACATTTTAATGTCATATTGGATGACACAGAGTTTAACGTCATACTGGATTTGGTGTTGTCATGGGCAATGCTTATTCTAAGCCTACGTGAGTCGTGCTCGGTGTGAGAAACAAGAGGCAGCAGAGACTCGATGATCACGTCGTGAAGGGTGCATCCGTGAGAGACGTAGAGGGGATTACGCGTTGGGAGGCCCATGGTGTAGGGACTTACTCTCGGATGGAGGCCCGAAGTGGGGCCAAGCGCGGCGAGAGAGGGATTTTGGACCAATGATGGGAGGTGCCTCGTTCCCTATCACGCCCTCCACTGACCTTGGTAGTGGGGAAATACGGAGGTTCATGGGTGCTACCATCCGCAAGATAGGATAGGGGGATTACACCAAGGTAGTTTCCCTTATCCAATGGACATACGCTACCTCGAGAAGGAGGATATCATCCCTTGTGGAGGGGGTGACCCCGTCTCTGTGGAGACGGGTGGCGTAAAAAATGTCCGAGCTGGGGGGGACCCTACATGTGAAGCACGGGGCCGGATCACAGTTTAACATCATGTGTGGAGGACGAGGTGCTTAGCAGTTTAACGTCCTATAGCTCGAACGAGGTGGGTTTACTCCGCACCACTAGGACTTACATGATTGGCACCCTTTGCTCCTTGGGGGAGGGAAGGTACCAGTAAGGTCATGGTCAAGGGGGGTCATAGAGTGAACCATCGAGGGGTCCATGTTATCTTGGCTATGTGAAGAAGTAATAATCGTTAGCGTGCCCATGCGAAGAAGCATTAGGAGATTCAACTCTATGAGTGGTTTTGTCCATGGGACTTTGAAATTACATCGTGCAAACCTAGAGGGTCTCATGGGGAGAGTAAGTGGCAAGAAGAGGAGTGTACTTCGCGAAGTGGGGTGCCTTGGCCTTAGATTGGGGCAAAGGTGTGAGTAGAGGGTGCTTCGCGAAGTGGAATAGTATTCGCGGAGCACCGCCTCGTGAAGAAGAGGTGCCTCACGAAGCAAGGTGCTACGAGGCAGTGTGCTACGTGATATGTAGTGATCCTGCCTTAGCATGGAGATCACTAATACATGATGGGTGTTTTGTGAAGCATAAATTCTCCGCGGGTGCCCGGGTTCCCTTGGGAATCCCCCTCCTTCGCGAATGCCCTTGAGCTTCGTGAAGGGAATCCCTCTCAGAATAGGGGCTCAAAATGAGACAAATCGAAGGCGTCAAATGAAGTAGAAGTACCTCGCAGACCTCATGATTCCTGGGGAAAAGGGTGCTTCGTGATTCGAGAGGGGACAGGCGAAAGGTCGGATTGTCCGTCTCCTGGGCTCAGGGGGAACCCAGTATTTATAGGAAAGGGGCACCGCGAAGCAGAACTCACGCGGCACGAAGGGGCAGCGGTTGCTTTGCGGTGGGCTCGCAAATGTCAGGAAGTCCGCGGAGAGGTACCGCCTCCGGTGCTTCGCGGCGGGCTCACGAACGTCAGGCCCTTCGCGGAGAGGTACCGCCTCCGGTGCTTCGCGGGACCGCGATGCTCGGGGGTGCATCGCGTCGGTGCTTCGCGAGGCAGCGTGCGTGGATTCTTTTTCTCTCCTTCCTTTCGTTCAATATTTTGGTGCCGAAAAATGTCCCCCAATAGACTTGGAGCCGTGGAGGGATGTATGGTCAACGTCTAAAGGAAAAATCGCCAAAAGTATCGGCGGTTCGCGGTGCGACTTTGCGAAGGGGTCCCACGGTGCTGACCGTGGCCACGGGATCCCGACGCACCGCGATGCTTCGCGCGGGCGGGACGCACAGCGAAGCTCCGGGGTCACCACCTATAAGTAGGGGGACGACCTCTTTTGTCTTCATGCGATTTTATTTTCTTTATTTTCTCTCAATTTCATGAAGCTCCGGGTACTCCACGCCTGCTCTTCGCGAATCGAGCTTCGCAGCGAACCGTGGGTCTCCGACTCTGCGATCGCGCCAAGCTAACTCCTATTTTCCATCCTAGTTCTGACTCCGCGGCTTGGTTTCGCATCCAATATTCGTTAGAGATCTTCACGAGACGGCTTCGTGACCCAGCTTCACGATCCATTTTGAAAAATTCTTTTCTGAGTGTTGGAACCGAAATGGACCATCGAGAAGTTGTGTTGGGGGTGATTGCCAACGTCGCCCGGAGGGACGAGATGGCCAACTATCTAGGCCTTGGGGAGATGGTCCGAAGCCACTCAGACCATACCTATTTGACAGAACTTCTATCGTAGGGTCAGAAGAACTATCCACAATGCAAGCAACTACCCTTGTATGGCTTCCGGCTGAGGGATGATGTCTTCATCCCTGAGGCGAGTAGGGACGAACTAGCTTGCAGGTTTAGGATCACGCCACGTCAGCACCAATGGTTCAGGGCGGCCGATGGTCATGCTCATGAGGACTTCACACCCATCACCGCCGACTGTCTCTACAACCATGTGAACAATATTGATGGGAAGCCACTGCAACCGGAGACGTCCCCTCCACTCCACCGTACCATGATGAAGGCGACATTGCAAGATTCAAAGAAGGGGTGGTCCGATGAGTGGGACCGGCGCCAGGGCAGCAACATTACTGTTGACTGGGTCTGGGCCTACTGGGTAGGCACCTCATGCGAGGAGTTTGGGGACGACTTGAGGAGAGTGGGTTTATATGAGGCGGCATGGGCCTCCCAATTCCACATTTACAAACCGAAAGAACAGATGACGGAATTTTTTGAGTAGATGGTCGTCTAGGACCAATACCTTTCACCTGCACCACGGGGAGGAAGGCATCAGCCTGTGGGATGTCCACCAGATTTAGGGGGTTCAGATCTTGGGGTCCATGTATGATGAGTTCCTCCACGTCATGAGCACGTGGGAGGATACAGATCAAATGTCGTGCCTGGCGTCATTGCTGATGGAACTTGTCCCTGGAGAGGACATAGAGGCAGTGAGGGATGTCCACTTTAAGAAGTGGTTCAAGCGCTTCCTGAATTTCCCAGAAAATAGAGAGTTCCCTCCAAGGGCTCGAACTTGTCCGAGGGCGGACCAATGGGGAAAGGAGCACTTGTATTAGCAGGTCTTGGAGGACAACCAATGGAAGACTTGGGGTTTCAGCGTCAGCATTGAACAACAGCCGATAGTCAGGCTAGCAGTGTTTATTGCGGCTCTCATTTGCGGTTGGATCCTACCGGTGAGGGATACTAGCATGGGGGTGCGGCCCAGCTCGTTCATCATGGCGTCCATGCTGGCCATGGGGCAGTAGGTCAATCTGGGGATTCCCATGCTAGACAAGATGTACAGAATTCTGCGGCACATTAGCGAGGGAAAGAAGCCGTCAAGGATATGTGGGCACTTCCACCTCTTGTGTAGGTGGGTTGCGGCGCACATCAGGGGGATCTATGAATATCCAAACCCTATCTCGCCACTGGGATCAAACATCCACCCCTCCATCCTGAATGCGGCCGGGAGATTCCCGTTCAGATTAACCGTGCCGACGGTGCTGAACCGAGTGTGGAGGGTGGATGAGTTTAGTTTCCACCCCTTCCCATTACTGACGTGGATACTCACTGACGATGGGCAGAGAACGGAAGAGCACCGGGTTTACTACCTGGCCTTTCGAGGCGGTGTTTTTGTGGCACGAGTGGATCATGAGCCGCTCTGCGAGCCATACACCTCGCATCAGTTGGCGAGGCAGTTCTGGTACCTCCAGCGGCTGACCCCACAGGTCTACTAGGAGGTGCTTCACGAGGAGAACTCGTGTGTGATGAGGCAGATATGGCTCATGTTGACACGTGAAGATGGGAAGATGTGAATTGAATTTCCTCCATCCACCACCGCTTCCGGATTGGTGAGGGAGTATGCCATTAGTTGGGATGCTGCTTACCCAGGGGAGATGCTGAAGCAGCCAACTGTTTGGGTTGCCAACGGTGGGCCTCCTCTATCCCGAGGTCGGGGTCGGAGGGAAGCTAGGGCCTCTCGGGGTGGCGGGGCTGCCGTGGCAGCAAGACCTGCACTGGCCGAGGTTGTGGCAGCAATGGAGGATCCAGTGATTTTGGAAGAGAAGGGCCATCCAGAGGGTCGATCACCGAGGGGATTTCGTAGGATATCCACTCAGGCTCCAAGGAAGTGGCTGCGTCATATCGACATGGCAGAGGACGTCGTCTTCCCGGAGGCCTGGGACATTTGGGATGTCAACCTGCAATTTCTCAGTCCACCCGAGATATGGGCGCACTTGAATCGCCTCAAGATGGAGTTACCGGACATAGGCCCAGTCCGGGATGGTTTCATGGCATCTCTGGTGGAGGCAGATCAATACTTGTATGAGATGGAGGATTATATTCACTCCAGTGGTGTCCCTCTCCCAATGATAGACCGGGTGAGGGTACTGCTGGATCGAATGGTCCCCCCACAGTTTTTAGTTGCCAATCTGAGGGAGCGCTTCCCCCTGCTGGAAGAATTAGAGGACTCCTCCCGGGAGGATGAGGCTGGAGGAGGGAGCCCGTTGGAGGAGGGTGAGGTCGGAGATCAAGGCTTAGATTCCTGCGATTTCGCAGAGGCTCTCGAGGTAGAATTCTGAACTTCTTTCCTCATGGTCCGTTCTTGGGCCATTATGGACTTCTCCCCAATGTTTGAGCCATGCATGAGGTAATTGTTTAAAGGCCTCGTTCTCGCCCCTCAGCGTGTGATGATGCAGGACCTTCAGAACCCGTCCCTATGGTTGCGTCCATTTCTGTGTCTGGTGGGACCAGACCACCTGAGGTGGATCCTCCAGAATCTCTAGACCTTCCAACAGTATACAGAGGGCCTCACCTTGGGGTCCCGTCAGTATCGGCTCAAGAGCAGCACCAGGTGGTTGATATCTGTAAGTTTCCTCTACCGGTTTCCTTTTCATCATATGTATACTATGCCAACTAACGTTTATGTCCCTCTCTGTCGTACAGTTCTTCGACTGGCGTGGGCTGCTGCGGCAAGGCTAGTCGGGATGTCTGGTGGCATCCATCCTAGGGGCATGCTGGTGATGGTAGCGATAGTCCCCCATTTCCCCGAGCTGTAACACACATCATCATTGGCGGGGCCACTAGCAGGGTTGTGCCCGAGGCCATTGAGGTGGACACCGATGAAGAGGATCGACCGGCCGGTCCTAGTCCTGTCGCGCCTACTTCGGCGCCAGATGTCGCGCCGGATTCAACACCATATGGAGATCTTGCCGAGGACTTCCTATAGGCATATCCTGTGTATGAGCCTGCCAATCATGCAGACTGGGAAAAAACGGCCTCCGACGAGGAAGACAACATCATAGTCTGCCGCCAGTCGTGGAAGCTAATCACGAGCTTCATCAAGGACACCCCCAAGTGCTATGGATGGATGAAATGGAAAGACTTCGCTCGCGGCTATGCGAAATGTGCGCTGAGGGAGTTACTACACAATGTCCTCATGCGCTCGTCCAAGATCTTATAGCTGAGAAGATCCGCGAGCATGATCATGGACTCAGCATGGGCTGGAAGCGGAGGAAGGCGACAAACATAAAGAAGCTCCAAGAGGCTGAAACTGAGGTTCAATAGCTGCAGACCTAGGCAGATGGGCACTCAGCCTCTCTTAATGCACAATATAAGCTGATCTCATGGTTGAAGGCCCTGCTAGCAGAGGTAGAGGAGCATATGAGGCATGCTTCTGGAAAGATGGTTACCATTCAAGCTGGGGTAGAGAGGGCCAGAGCCATGGGTGAAGAACTGTGCCCTGCTGCTACTCAGGATGAGCGGGAGCTGATTCAGCGGTAGAAAGTCTTGGACGCCACAAGTCGAAGGGTGGCGGAGCTGCAACGCTCTTTTGATGGGGTCAACCCGTCCATGGGGGGAGTCGACCACCGGGTACTGTAACAAACTAATGAACTTTTATTGGTACTTTCTCACTTCAATTTCTTCCTTCTATGTTTTGAATGTCGTAGAATGCACGATTTCCACTGTTTGAATCGGTTAGTTACATCCCTATAATGATTGGGGGGCGTTCGGTGATAATTCCCCAAGCTCACGTGGGTCATGCCCGATGTGATAAATAGGAGATAGTTGACTTCTCGTCCCACCTAACATAGGAGTGGAGACTAAGCTCCAGGAATCCGGGATTTGGATTACCAGTCCGAATTTCGGAAAGATGGGAGAAGCTTGGCCGGAGAAGAAATTTCTCAAAACAGCAGAATTACCATTTCTTCAGCATGCCCTCATGCACGAACGGTGTAATGCCAGGGGCACTAAAATCGGTCCAAACAGACGGAAACAGAAAGCATGAATTATGATGCCCAAGATTCGGAGCACTGTGGGGATGGCGTGACAATAAAGGAAAGCCGTTAACCATGGAGGAGAAGTGGTATCCTTACTACGTTAGCCGAAAATGGGGAAAAAAATGAGTTTCGACCGTTGAACATCTTCGAACCACAGGACTATGTTACAAATGTTGTCGGTCAATCTTTCGGGACGTTGACCCAGGACAGTTGGCAGACCCTGGGTCGAGCATCCATACTGTTAGGGGGTCCCTCCAAACATGACCAGTCATCCGGAATGTTGGCCCAGGATGGTAGGTGAGCCGATGCGGCATGAGACCAGGCCGTTAGGGGGTCCCTTCAGACATGAAAGGGGGAGACGGTCCAAATACGGGGCACGCAAAGCGTGGAATATGGAGTGATGGTCTGTCTGAACAGAATACAACACTCATGTAATAACATCGCCATGGCAGGAACACGCAGGATGGGTGCATCGGCTTGGTTATGGATCCGTCCTTCTTTGGGACAGGGTCTCTCTAGCGAGGGGTCTGGCCAGGGGGGGGGGGGGCGAAAAGGGGAAGGATATGATCATTTATTCCTATGGGCTGGGCCCTAGGAAAAATACCAGGGTGTCCCTACGTATCCCATGAGGATAGGAATCAAGCCGCACGTAGTTCTGGAAGGACAGTGTAGTCAAAGACCAACACTAACAGGGGAAATCCTCTTTGGCAGAGGCTCTAGTGCATCCCATGATTAACATTGGGAATCCTGAACTTGTTCAGGGTAGAACCACAGTTTAACGTCATATGATAGGATATGGAGTGAAAGAGAAGAGCCCACGGAGCATATGGTGTGGTAGTTATGAAACCGACGTGAATGAGGACTTGGAGTCTGAATCACACCACATACCCCCGGAGGAAACTCTCCAGGTCGAGGGACCAAGAATGAGAATTAGGCTGGGCCCGATGTAGAGTGGTTGGGAATTCCTACATACCCCACGATGATGGTAATCAAGCCATACGTAGTTCTGAAAGCGCAGTTTAATGTCATGCAGGACGAGGAGCAGCCTAGCCGTGTTGGTACACATCCCGCCAAAACTACTAAGCCCACGTGAGTCATGCTCGGTGTGGGAAACAAGAAGTAGTGGTGGGACGTTCCCATCATGGAAGGGGGGAAGGTTAGGGCGGAGGGATGCTCAGTGAATACCGGCCAAAAAACACTAACACGACCATGTAGCGCACCTAGATGCGCGAAGAGATAGAACTGAATATGTTGGAATTCCACTTGAACATGAGGAAGTGCAAATGTGTGAATCATGATGCTCAAGATTTGGATCACAATGATGGTGGCGTGACGATAGAGGATAACTGTTAACCGTGGCGGAAACACAACTTCCATATCATGTTAGCCTAGAATAAGGACAAATAAACGAGGTTTGACTGTTGACCATGTTCGAAACATGGGACCATGTCACAAATGTTGTCAAAGATCCTTAGGGACGTCGGCCCGAAACAATTGGAGGTCCCTTAGGTCCAGCATTCATAGAGATCCCTTAATCCTAGTATCCATGTCATTCGTGGTTCCTTTTGGATGTGGAAGTGGATGAGTATCCAAATAGAGAGCTCACGAAGCTTGGTCATGGGATGAGGAGAATGTCCCCATGAAGATTCCACACTTCAGGATCATTGTCAAAACACATCTGAATACAACAACGAGACGTATTAGATAGAGGGAGAAGAGTCCTTTCCCATAGGGAGATCATAGTTTAGGGTCGTAAAACTCAGACCATAGGTAGGAGGAAGCACGGGAGGCACATGACGGGTATTTAAGAAAACCCGACGTGGATGAGGATCGGGGTTCCGACTAACATGTGCTTCTCGGATTATTTTAGGTTGAGAGACTGGAGACGAGAGTTGGGTTGGGCCCGTGGAGAAATTCCCGGGCGCTTCTACGTATCTCATAAGGATGAGAATCAAGCCTCACGTAGTTCTCGAGAGAGTCTTTGTTTATGATCTTAGAACTCGGACCATGAACAGGTAAGGGGAGTAGGGGACACACAACAAGGCGGTTAAAAAACCTGACATGAATGAGGACCTAATCCCTATTTACCATGTGTTATATGGGGAAATTCTCAAGTCGAGGGACCGAACATGAAGGTTAGGCTGGGCCCGCGGGGAAGTTCTCGGGCGCTCCTACGTATCTCATGAAGATGAGAATCAAGCCATACTATTTCTGAAGGTTGACATGGTAAGATACCATTGCCAGGGGAAAACGGGAAGTGTGGGCGTGGACCTTGCACTAAAAGAAGCGGAATTTGATAAATCTTTTTTGTCCTTTAAGGTGAGTGTTTTTTTTGTGAAGCGACAGGCATAGGGTAGCATGCCCTGGTGTCTCCACATGAATCATGCTGTGATAGGCGTTGACAAATGGCATGGCACATGACCAATACCCAACGTGATTCCCTCTACAAAGAGGTCATCACAATGCAGTTCCTTTTTTCATCATGCGGCCAGGACGATAATGTCACAGTTTAGGGTCATATGATAGGACCAAACATGCATTTTAATGTCATGCAGCATAGACATAGTAGAGGTGATGCTAGGCGGGGAATGTGTGTAGTGTCATGAAACACAATTGATGGAGACATGATCCCACATCACACTGTACGCCACTCCGAGAGGGAGACCTCAGGCCGAGGGACCTATATAGAGGTAAGAGGTGAAAAGAGGGGGGGGGGAGAAAATATCTCCCTAAATGGGATTGACTCGAAGACAAGGCATCTGGGCGGTTCTACGTATCCCATGAGGATGTGAATCAAGATGAACGTAGTTTTATATGGATCTTAGTTTATGGTCTTAGAGCTCGGAGCATGAATGGTGAAAACTTCCCGAGTAAGAGCAGACGTCAACCTGATCCCTAAGCCCACATGAGTTAAACTCGGTGTGGGAAACAAGGGGGGGGGGGAATCCTTATCTTAATAGTTGGGGCGTCCATCAAAGGGGAATTAGCAGAGAGCCCCAAAGGACACATTTGACACGGCTTGTTCCCCCAACGCACAGACGTGCATGGAGGAATAATACCAAGAGTTCCGAGACTCTACTTGGACGTGATGAGAATGGAGAAGGATGTGAATTGGGTAACCGACATTTTGGGCTTAATGGGGTTGGTGTGGAGATAGAGGAAAACAGTTAACTATGGCAGAAAAAATAGTCTCCGTATCGCGTTAGCCTGAGGTGGGAACAACAAACGAGCATCGACCGCTGACCATATTCGCAACATGGGATTTTATCGATTTGTTGTCCGCAGCCCTCACGGGCGTTGGCCCATAATGGTAGGAAAGCCCTTGGGCGTAGTATCCAGGCCGTTCTTGGGGGTCCCTCCGGGTGTGAAAGATGATGGAAGCCCTGATGCAGGGATACACAAAGCCTGGAAAGCAGGTGCGGACGTGTCCGAGTAAAGTTTTTCATTCCAGGTAACAAACCAGAGTACCCTTAGGCACATTGGTGAACTGCTGAAAAGGGTCGATGGAAGAGCTTGGTAGGGATAGGAACATGGCATGGTCATTACAGGACTAACGTGAATGAGGATGTAATCCCACACCATACCATATACACCCCTCGTGGAGGAAGGGTAGGCCTAGGAGCCAAGATGGGATAGAGATTCCCAAGAGATGGGGCTGGACCCAAAGCTTAGTCATTCGGGTGGTCCTACATATCCCATACGGATGGGAATAAAGGCACACATGGTTCTAAAAGATACCTAGGGTGAAGGATACCCTAACAGGGATGTGTACGATGCGGAAAGTAGCCTGACGTGAATGGGGACGTAATCCTGCACCACAACACACAATCTTGTGGGAATGAACCTAGGACCGGGGGCCCGGCAAGGTTAAGGGGACGGAGGCTGAGCCTTGGTCAGGAAGGCCTGACAAGCTCGTAGTTTAACGTCTTGCAGTGAGGATGAGGGTCGGGGAATAGGATTCCCTGGACAGAGGAGGTGTATGGTACTGACGTGAATGTGGACATAATCCTTCACCACACCATACACTCTAGGTAAGAGCTTGGGCTGGGGCCTGAAAAGGCTAAGGGGCCTGAGGCTAGGCCTCGGTGAGGGAGGCATGAGGCTGGGCCTTGGTCAGGAGGGCCTGACTAACTGGCAGTTTAACGTCTTGCAGCAAGGACACGGAAAGAGATAAGTGTATCTCATCTGGGGAAGTGTACGGAATGGAAAGTAACCTGATGTGAATGGGGACATAATCCTACACCATGCTATACATTCCTTATAAGAGAATCAGGGATATGGGCCCGACCGCTGGCACCACCCGGAGGGAAGTTTGTCGCTTCAGGATGGGGCAGAACGAGTTAATGCACTCGATGTTTGGGACATCTCGGGGAGGACGCGAAGTTCCAGGACACTATTGACCATTTTCAAAACACAACGTCCCTATGGTGACCTGATATGGGAGCAACAAATGAGCATCGACCATTGACCATATTCGCAACGTGGGACTTGTATCGGCTTGTTGCTCAGAAACCCTCGGGGGTGTTGGCCCATGTCGGTAGGAGAGCCCTTGGGCGTAGTATCCAGGCCGTTCTTGGGGGTCCCTCTCGGTGTGAAAAAATGATGGGATCCCAGTCAAGGAGTGGGTGAAGCATAACTGTATCCATCCATGAAAGAGGCAATCATCTCCAGGGGACGTGCAGCCGGGTCGAGGCTTGCTCGATATGAGTTGGGGCGGAAGTGTGCACCCTGCCAAATGTCTCGACCCGAGGGGAAGATTTTGGCATTTGGGCTGGGCCAATGGACGAAATGTCCGGGGATTCCTATGTATCCCATTAGAATGGGAATCAAAACATAAGTAGTTCTTGAAGGATATGCAGTTTAACATCATGTGGTAAGGACGTGGGAGGATAGAAGAACGAGAGTGGGCACATGGTGCAACCCTTACAATTCATGTATGAGTGGGGTTGTATGAGAAGGGCTAAGAAATCCTACTCCTCGCCATGCAAGGACCCTCCAAAGAAACTATTCCTAGGGGGGATAGTGGGAGAGAAGAGCTTGGGGTTGGGATCAAGACGAGGCATCTGAGCGTTCCTACGTATCCCATTAGGATGGGAATCAAGATGAACGTAGTTCTTGAAGCGCAGTTTAATGTTGTTCTGGACACAAAATGTTTCTCAACTGGGTATATGTATGGTCTGACGGGTAACCCGACAGGAATGAGGATGTAATCCCACACCACACCATACAATCCCATAGGAGAGTATGAGTCTACGAAGGCCAAGGGGCCCGAGGCTGCGCATTGGTCAGGGAGGCCTGAATGGATTGCAGTTTAACGTCTTGCAGTAAGGATGGGGGCCGAGGGCCCGAGGAGGCCAAGGGGCCTGAGGCTGGGCCTCGGTCTGGAAGGCATGACTGTCTTGCAGTTTAACATCTTGTAGTAAGGACGGGGGCCAGGGGCCCGAGGAGGCGAAGGGGCCTGAGGCTGGGCCTCGGTCAGGAAGGCCTGACTGGCTTGCAGTTTAACGTATTTTAGTAAGGACGGGGGGGGGGGAGATCTTATTTTAAGGTAATAGAGCTCGGACCATTTTTCATTTTATCATCCTGCGGAACGATAGTGTAGTTTAAGGTCGTGCTGGACCATACAGTTTAAGGTTTTGCTAGACCATACAGTTTAAGGTCGTGTTGGACCATATAGTTTAAGGTCATGTTGGACCATACCGTTTAATGTCATGCTGGACCATACAGTTTAAGGTCGTGGTGGACCATACAGTTTAAGGTCGTGCTGGACCATACAGTTTAAGGTTGTGTTGGACCATACATTTTAAAGTCGTATGGACCATACATTTTAAGGTCTTGTTGGACCATATAGTTTAAGGTCGTGCTGGACCATAAAGGATCAGGTGAAGTACTTCTTGAGGAACCTGGCATTGGTGGGAGGAGTTACACGCTCACCATCCGTGGTCACTAAGGAGTACGCTCTATTGGGGTAAACCTTATGGATGATATAAGGCCCTTCCCATTTGGGTTTTAGATTGGGCAGTTTCTTACCGGGGATCATTGGCGCTCGAAGGGCCAGTACTAGATCGCCCTGTAGAAAAGAACAGAGGCGAACTATCTTGTTGAAGGCCCCTATTGTCTTATTCTGATGCCTTTCCAGATTGTGCAGGGCACGAAGCAGGTTCTCGTCCTGTGCATCTAATTCAGCTAGACAGATTTCGGCCACCTCATCTGGCGCCTGTTGCTCATAGACTGTAGTGCATAATGATGGAAGCTGGATCTCAATGGGTAGGACGACCTCATCCCTATACACAAGGGAATATGGGGTCACCTGGTTTGAGTTGCGGGTTGTTGTCCGATAATCCCAGCGGGCATTGGGGAGCTTGTCCGACCAACTTTTCTTGTTCTGAACAACCATATTCTACAGAATGTTAGAGAGGGTTTTGTTGAACGCCTTGATCTATCCGTTTTCCGGCGCGTGATAGCGGGAGGTATGGTTCGAACGGATGTCGTACTTGGCGTACAATTTCTTCAGCTCAGCCACTCGGAAGTTGGTTTTGTTATCAGTGAGGATAGCATGAGGGACCTCGAACCGGTGGATAATATTGGAGCTCACAAAGTCGACGATGGAATGGGCCTTCACCTCATTGAGTGGAACTGCCTCTTCCCACGTGGAAAAGAAATCTGTAGCAGTCAGGATGAACTAACACTGGTGAGCTGTTTCCGGTGGATGTGATCCCACTACATCAAGTCCCCATAACAAAAATGGCCAAGAGTATTTGGTGGGTTGGAGAGGCTCTGGCAGCCGATGCAGAAAGATGGAGTGAACTTGGCACACGTGGAATCTCTTGGCATACCCGATATATTCGTGGATCATAGAGGGCAATAAGTACCCCAGCCTCCGGATTTGATGGGACATCTTTGACCCAACTTGATGGGCCACACTAGAACCGGTGTGGACCCTCTGCATAAATTGAGGATTCTCTACTCCTTGAATGCAACAGAGGAGAATGCCATCGAAGATCCACTTATAGAGGATCTGCTCAAGACTGGGACCACTCTGGAGGGTAAATTGCAGCGCGCGACATTGGATTCTCTCACGTTCGGCCCGGTCGTCTGGGAGGAAACCATTTTGGAGATACTAGACAAAAGGTTCCCTCTAGTCGGGAGTGACTTCAACTATTGTGTTCGACAAACCCGGGACCCCTGACGTAAAGGGCCCGGCGGTGAGATGACTTACCCGCAGGCCATCATTTTCCTCTTGGGTGACGGGGGCAATGACTCTTCTGTTTGCAACATGTATGATCAAATCATTTTTCTCGGGTTCCACGAGCGAGGTAGCTAAGCCGGCCAAAGCGTCAGCTCGACCATTCTGTGACCGAGGGACATGTGTGACCTCTGGCCAAGAGGGTACATGGGCCATTAGGTGGAGGGTGCACTCCAGCAATGGCACAAGCTCTGGCTTCCTAACGACATAATCCCCATTGACCAGCTTGATTACCAGCTCGAAATCTCTTTTCACTTGTAGATGGGGCGCATCGATCTCAAGGGCCAACTCGAGGTTGGTGATGAGAGCCTGGTACTCTGCCTCGTTTTTGGTACAGCCTTCTGACAATAAGAATTAGTATGGTAGGACGGCTTGCACTGGGGTAATGAAGACGATACCCAGTCCCACTCTGTTGAGCTTAGGATCATTGAGCCTCCTACCGGTGGGGCTCTGGGAGGCACTGTTGAAGTGCATTTGCCAACATGGGACGACATGATCGACTGAGAGGATCGCCTCATCAGGAAAATCCAGGTCCGATAACTGATCTGCGGAGGTTGGGTGGGCAGCTAAAAAGTCTGCCAACGCCTGTCCTTTAATGTCCTTATGAGGTATGAACTTGGAATCAAACTGCTGGAGAATCACTTCCCACCACACTAGTCGGCCGGTCAATAAGGGGTGGTTCAGGATGTACTTCAGTGGGTCTACCCGAGGGACCAATTGTACCTCATGGTGCTGCAGGTAATTCCGTAACTTCTGTATGGAAAAGACGAGCACAGGGCTGCTCTTTTCGATAGGGGAGTATCTGACCTCCGTATCGAGAAGAATGCGATTGAGATAGTAGATACTGTTCTCATTAACCTCGTTATTCTTCTTGGCGAGAAGTGCGCCGAGGGACAGTTCTAGTGCGGTTACGTAAAGGACTAGTGGCCTTCCGGAAACAGGTGGCATCAAAACCGGAGGTTGTAGTAGATACTTCTTGATTTCCTCGAAGGCGGTCCGACACTCTTAATCCCATTCGTAAGTGGTTCCTTTCTTCATGATCCAGTAAAAGGGCTTACACTTGCCATCCAGATTCAGGATGAATCGGCGTATATAGGCTATGTGGCCTTAGAGACCTCGAAGTTCCCTAATATTTCTCGGGGGAGGCATTTGGATAATGGCCTGGATCTTCTCTAGGTCGATTTCAATGCCTCTGTATCTGAAAACAAATACAAGAATCTTCCCAGAGGTGACCCCGAAGGCACACTTCAACGGGTTCATCTTTAGGTGATGGGAACGGAGGAAACCGAACAATTTCTCAAGGTCTTTGAGATAGTCCTGGCGCTGACATGATTTGACCACTAGGTCATCTACATAGCATTCCACCAGCGTCTTGGGGATTGGATTGAATATGTGATGCATGGCCCTCTGATAAGTGGCACCTGCTTTTTTCAAACCGAAGGGCATGACCTGGTAGTAAAAGGTACCTTGGGGAGCCTTGAAGGTAGTGGACTCCTCGTCCTCAGGGGCCATCCAGATCTGGTTGTACCCAGAATACCTATCCATGAAAGAAAGAGCTTGGAACCCGGTCGTGACATCAATCAATAACTCAATCATTGGGAGGGGGAAGTCATCCTTTGGGCAGTGGCGATTAAGGTCGCGAAAGTCGATGCAGACTCTGATATGCCCATTCTTCTTCCTAACTGGCACAATGTTAGCAAGACACTTGTGGTACTGGACTTATTTAACAAAGATGGATTTGATGAGAATGTCACTGTAACTCCATGCAAACATGTCACAGTGTTGTTTGAGAATGTCTACGTACTGCTGCTGCTCCTCGGGGGACATGGCTACACTGATCAGTGTGGGTCTTGGATCTACCTCGCTACCGAGGTTCACCTGTACCAGTTCATCAACCATGGTAGGGATTCCTTCCTCAAAGCCGGGGGGAGAATCTTCCAGGTCTTCCTCCCCTCCCGTGGGGGGATTTCCCGCAACGAGAGATACTTCTGGGCTATCAAATCCTGAGGGGCAGTTGGTGCCGTGTTGGGTAGCAGTGGTAATCATATCAGGAGGCTCACTCTCCATAGAGACCATAACAATGAAGGAAGTCTACCCTATCCCATCTGGACTTCGGCCTAAGGGTCCAAGTTTGATGATATCAAAGCAGTGGTGACGTGTCAGCCTGAGTCGGTTGATTCCATCCCGGCAGAAGAAACACGTATGACGTACTGTCGTTGTCATAAACTTGACATCCCGGTACCGCACAGGGGTAGGAGGCTCTGAGATCACCTGATCCTGGTTCATGTAGCAGTACGAGGTGATTTTCTGCTGTTTCTTGGACATGGGAACATGCCTTTCTTTCATACTTGAAATAAAAAAACATTTCCCCATGTCAGGGGTCATGGCCTCCAATCAGTGGATTGGGAGGATGTAGGCATCATCCATGATTTCCCAAGGATCACTTGTGACTGGGGTGGGTTCATCCTCACTTACTAGGATTTGATTATCCTTACTCTTGTAATAATCAGCATCCATATAGCGGGTCTCACAAGAGGCGAAAGGAGATGCATCTCCTTGGAGCACGCCTACTCGACCATTGAGGGAGTATTTAAGGCACTGGTGATACGACTAAGGGACAGCTGCGGGTAGATGGAGCCATGGCCTAACCATTAACGCATTGTAGGTGGTGTACTGAGAGATGACTATAAACTCGGTGCTGGAAATTAGGCCACCGAACTGATTCTTCAGGCGGATCATGCCGACTGATGTTTTCTCGGTCCTGTCATTTCCCTATATTCTGAGGCCAGAGGGAGTTAAATCATCTTCAGACAGACCCAGCATTCGCAGTGTCTGAGTCGAGATTAGGTTGATTCCGAAACTCGTGTCAATGAGGTAGTGGTGGACTTCCACACCATTGATGTGGCCAGTGATGTACAGCCGGCAAATATTCCCTGGTATAGTAGGGTCCTCATTATCACTATAGAACGAGATAATCGCCTGAAATTCGGCATTCTTAATTGCCTCAACATTGAAGTCTTCCGCAGCTTCTACCTCCATCTCAAACTGAAGGGGGCTCCTTAGGGCCTCGAAAAGTGCCACGCGCATTTCAGATGATAGGAGAAGGGCCTAAAGGATAGAAATCCTTGCCCGAATGCCAGCCTGGTGCTTCAGGACATCGTACTTTCGTGCCAAGCTTGAACCTCTACTTACAAGAGGTCGTTCGGCAGTTGGAGGCATATCAGGTCCTGCCGATTGAATCAGCGGTTTGCTAGTGCAGGGCATATCCTGTTGCCTACTAGTTGAAACCTTGAGAGTAGTTTCCGAACCAGGATCAGATAGCAGAGGCAAGCCCTTAGCTGGGAAAGACGTACTGTGATACAAATGAGGTAGCTCTTCCTGATCAAGTAGCACAAATGGCGGTTGAGGTAGAGCTGATGGTGTCAGATGTGGTTGTGCGTGCTGAACTCTACGCTAAGCCTGCGGTCTGGTCTCAGTAGCTTGCACGTCTTGGATGAAAGTTCCCACTAACGTGGCTTGACAACCGTCGTGGTTGTGGTTTCGTTGACGTTGACGTCGTTTGGGGACGTTGGGGAGGCTCGCCTGGCGTTCCCCTTCATCAGGAGTCATATAAGGATTTACAAGCTCCACGATGTTAACCAAAGCATACCCCTGGCTTTTTCTCGATGAGTCATCCACTACCGGGCGGATTCTGGGAGGAATCCCCATTTTAGGGGGCATAAAGTCATCGAGAGTGCGGGATGACGACGACACTGGCAGAGCGTGTTGTTTTTTCTTGCATTGTCGCTTCTTGTTCTTTTGGGAAGAGGCCGACTGTGAAGGCGATGTAGAGGTACTGGATACTTCTTCTGAAGGTTCTGGCTGCTTCAGGCATGCCCAAATGATACCATGGGCATGGGAGATGGTTTCTCGAGCCATCCATTCGTCGTATTTCTGGGACCCACGGCTGGGAACCTGCTGCTACTCGCCTTCGATGTCGCTACCATTCTCTGACCCTGCAATGACACATGCTACTTGTGTTGGTGTCGGGCCCAACCTGGCTATGTTGTTATTGACCTAGTCTTGAAGACGGTCTTTAAACACATGGCATTGGTTGAGGGTGTGCCCCATAATCCTATGATAAGGACAGTAGTTGGGGTGATCGGTGAGATTCGCCTCTGCAGGCCTTCTACAATTGGGTAGGCGCACAATCCCTTACTCTAGAGCACTTCTGAAGTACCCAGGGACCTGATTTTCGTTGAAAAAATAATTCTAGTGCCTTCTTTCCGGATAGGGGGCCCTGGGGGCCTGGCCCTGATGAGGGGCCAGAGGGGCCTTCCGAGGAGGTGACGCCTGATCTTCTCGCCTAGGTGGAGGTGGCTCATTGCACAGGGGAACCTGTCGATTCTGAGGCGGTCGTTGCTGGGCAGGAGCCTGTGCTTGAGGTGGAGGACCTCTGTTGGGTTGCAGGGATGGTGCTACTGGCGGTATTTCTAGCTGACTTGGAGCCTCTATTTGGGCCACCGCGGTAGGTTCGGCTCTAGAAGTCCTCCTGGCTGGGATCATAAGGGGAAACTATCGTGCCTTACTAGCCTATTGTAGAGCCTCTCAAAGCACTGAGCCTTATCTAAGAAATCCCAGAACCCTCCAGGGTAGTTCTAGGTAATCAGGGAAGGTATCAGCTTCGTTTTAACGTTCCCTACACACATCGTCAGTAATTTCTCCTGATTCAATGGCATATCGAGGGAGTATGTAAGTCCCTTCCACCGGGCAATGAAATCTGCGACTCACTCATCAGGCCTTTTCTTGCACTTGAAGAGTTCTACAATGCTGGTCTTTCGCGTGGTGGAGCTGAACTGGTATAGGAACTGCTGGAGGAGATCCTCCCAACAGGTCACCGATCTGATAGAGAGCTGGCTATACCAGACGAATGTGGGACCTTCCAATGTCTGCAAAAAACATTGGAGCTTGGCGGCTTCTTACTGGGCCGGAGTCCCCAGCATGGGGCCACACCTAGAAGATAAATGGGCCAAGTGCTGCAGTGGGTCCCCTGTCCCATTGAAGGGTGAGAAAGTGGGGTTCCCAAATCCTGGGGGTGCGGGCATATCATCCACCCACGCGGGATACAGCTTTCCATCTGGTGGGACTACCACCTACCGCTTTTCCAATGCTTCGAGGCGAGCTATGTGTGCCTCTATAAGATCATTCGGGTGGGGGTCCCTGTCTTGATGGGGATCCCTAATCACAAGTGTGTTTCCAGGTTCTTTAACACGGTAGATGGCTTCGGCGGCTCGTGTAGTGACTGGCGGAATGGCCTGTGGGGCGACTGGGGGAACCCAGACTGGATTCTTCAGATTTTCCCATCGTTCAGGAGGGTTTGGCGAGACGTATCACGCCCTCTTACCATAAGTTCCGGCTAATGCCCTGTCCGCGGAAGTAGGATTATCAAGGTTACCCAGAGGCATCTCATCGGGGGGAAATTGTTCCTGCCCCTGCTGCCCCGACTTGGGATTACCATAGTCGGGTCATCGCTCTGCAGTGTGCTCGGCCAAGAGTTCTTCAACCAACCTCTTCTGCTCAACAAGTTGATGGCGTAACGTGGCCTTCTCAGGATCATCATCTGTCTTCTATGCAGAGGTGGATGGGTCGGAGTTCTTGACAGTTCCAACGTGCTCCTTACCCTTACCGGAATTTCAACTGAGTACCAGCGACTCGGTGGGTAGAGGGAGGCCTAGAAGGTTCCTCTGTTGATGGGTAACCCTCCATGATGGGTCTAGCAGTGGAGGTACGCCCTCGAAGGGTAATTCTCCATCAAGAAATTCAAGCTCATCTTCCTTGTCCACCACGTTAGCCATGTGGACCGCGACCCCTCTAGGGGGAATGTCCTCAATGTCGCATAATGAATCGGGCTGCCGTCAGATAGGGATGAAGAGGAGAGCGGTAGAGTGTCCCCAGCCACGAAATTTCACATGGGGTTAGCTTCCCTGATGACTCTGCAGAGTACAGTGAATCTCTGAACACATTTCTATTGAAGGGTGCTCTGATGGCATGGTGACTCAGGGTGCTGGTCCATAGGGAGTGCGGCCAAATCGATCAGGCGACATTGCTCGCCGATTTCTTCAAAGTGCTCTCGACTTCTAGGGTACATCACCCACTCGTAATGAAGGCGGAAGTGTGTCACACATAGGGTTCGGCAAAAGCACCCCACTTCTTCTGGGGTAAGGGACTCTGGTGTGCGAAAGTTAGGTGCCGCCTTCAGCCAGAACTTCTCTAGGAAGTGATCCGCTGCGAGGATGATCCAGAAGCTCCTGGGTTCGGACTCGGGGTCTGGCCTGGTATTGCCCCACTCTTCAAACGGGGGTGGCTGAGGGACCGGTAGCGGTATTGAGGCGGACCGCTGGGGCAGTAAACTTGGCGGCGGAGAATACGGCGAACGAGCTGACTGGCCGCTGAATTCTGGGCCATACTCTAATGAGTGAGGTGACCTGACCACGATATCATGATATGATGGGCTGATAGCCATAGCTTTAGGCACATGAGTTTCTGTTGCCAGCGATAGGTCATGTCATTGCTCTACCGTCGTTGGTCCCCAAAATAGCTCTCCGTGATCTCTGGTAGAGGTAGAGGGTGCTTCTGGTGACAACGGTGGTGATTTCATGGTTCTGTCACTGAGTTGCATTCTGCTTCAGAATCTGAGAAATGAGCCATCTTGATCTCCACCAGCTCCCCCCATAATTCTTCTTGTGGCGGTGACAACCCGCTCTTCTACCCCGAGGTGGCTCTTTGGGAGAGGGTTGATCCTCAATATGTAGTGTTGGGGCAGAACTGGCACCGTGATGGAGAGGGACCCCGCTCGAGGTGGTCGGGGTGAGAGAGGCACCAGGGAAAATGTCGAAGGGCACAGGGGGAGGGCCTCCATGGATGGTGCGGGCGGAGCGAGGCTGACCTTCACTCCTCAAGTTGTCGGGGCGAGGAGGACCTTAGCCAGTTGTAGAAAGGATGTAGGGAGGACCCCCACATTGGATATGGACCGGATGGAAAGTGCCTTTATATCGGCGGTCGGGGGCAGGAGGAGGGACTCCATACCCTGTATAGTGGGTGCGGGAGAGGTTTCCACGCCGAGCGTCACTGCCGCGGGGAGGGTCTTCCTTCGGGATGGGGGTTGCATGAGGCAAGCCTCCGTGAGGAGCTTCGGAGCAGGGGAGGCCCGCGCTCTGTTGAATGGTGATATGGAGAGGACCTCATATGGAGTGACGTTACCGCTAATTGGTTCGTGGTAATCATCGCTCGAGCCTGCGACCCCGAGAGTCAACCCAGCCTGCCCATGGGGTGGTTGAGGCCTCAATATCGGTCAGGTGAAGGAGTGACCCTACTCAGTGTATGCAGGAACTCCATGATGTACGTCGGCGGTGGCTTGGGCCATAGTAGTTGTTGACGTCGACATATCTTGGTGAGCATCCTCAGCCCGGGCCCGGTACTGACATCGGGTTAGACGAGCTGGCGCAGGTGGTGCATGGGCATAGCCTACATGCTCTTACTGCGGAGTCGGATGGAGGCGTTGACACAACCAAATGGGAGCCCGTGCCTGGAGCCCTTGGATCGGGACTCTGAGCGAGCCGATCCGGACATCACCCATCTCATCAGCATAAGGCGAGGACTCGTCGAGGCGTTCCGGGGACAGGGTCCTGAAACTATTGAACGTTGGGGTGGGGAGTAGGGGCTCCCTGCGCGGGCTATTAGGGTGTTGCTGATAGTGGGGCCTGGATGCCTCCATGTCCAGGCGAGCCATATCCCGAGTTGGGATTACCCCTTCCTGCTCGTACCTGCGTACAAGGTTGTTGATCACCCTTCGTTGGATGATCTCTGACGGGGAGAGGGGACGTGGGCGCCCCATATTCACGGATGTGGAGGTCGTCGTGGTGGTAGTAGAGCCATGCGGGTGGTTGTGCCGGTATTTCCCCTACCCCTGCGTAGGCGAGCGGGCGGTGATTGTGTCTCCATAGCAGCAACCTGGTTCCTGGGAAATGGAGAGATCAACTCATCGGCACTGTGAGGAAAAGGATTGACAACCAGTGCCCCAGCATCATTCCCTCCTCCATGTTTCTAAGAAGGATCCACGCCAACACGTTTCAGAATGAAATGCCCCACGTTCTACTTCCCCAATTTGTGGTGAGTTTCACGCCAGGACCGCCATTGGCTTGGCAGGACCCGGCGCCAGATATCTGGATCTGGTGACACGTCAATCTACTGGTGTCTCGAACGATACTAATCTCCACATTGAGGAGAATAATTTCACGTCGGGTTCACCATTTTTGTTTCCAACACTTTCGCCAGGGCGCGCGTGCATCCGTCCATCTGCGGAGGAGGATGCGCGGAATTTGTTTCCCCACATTCCCTCTTTACAAAGGCGGATGACATTCTCTCCTTATTCAGGGACGTCTGCTCTTTGATCGAAATGGGTTGATGGGATGTCGGTTCTTCCTTCTTTGGATTCCTCCTCAGAACTCGTCACCTAGTCCTGGTCTCCCTCATAGATTTAATACGTTGTTCATGAAACTCTTCCAAGTTCCATGTTTCCATGGATGCCAGTTAATTACAATGCTTCTATCGGGACATTCCAAAGGGTCCGGTCAAGGAAGCAACCTTCAGTCAGGGGAGTAGTCACGTCAAGGCATCGATAGCATGTCTGTCTATTGGGGAACTGGCGTGTCTATCTTTTGTCCCTTATCATGGGGCTTCTCGAGGGTGTGGAAGCCCAAGGAATCCCACATCGAGCATGGGAAATTATATTCCATAGACATATATATGAGGTTTTATTCATCTTCCTGTGTTTAACATGGGGTATGCCACAAGTTTAACGTCTAGGGGAGACGGATCAGCCCGATCAGAGCATTAGCTGGAATAGATCGGATTGAGGAATTTCACTTGAAGGGGTGCCGATACCAGGACCAGCCCATGGGAGGCTACAAAGAGGAGCAGAATGGTATGATCTCGCCAGGATATAGCAGTCCGGGTGAGAATCAGGATGGGTGATAGAGATTTGAATGAAGTGGAGGGGGGATCAAACGGGACAATCGCAAGGGCGACAGTAAAGTTGGGCTTGAGTCTCGAAGAGACCTCCAACCTATCCCTGTGGCAGGGAATCAAAGTCTGCGTAGTTCGGGATGGTGCTGACAAACCGACATGAAGGTGGACCTTAGTCCGATGGATGTCATCAGTGAACCAATGTGAAGGTGAACCCGGTGGTCCACTGGTGGTGGGCTTGATCCTCAAGAAGTCTTCCTATGTACCAGGCCTTGACATGGATCAATGACCTCATAGTTCAAAGGGGCATCATCGGATAACTGACGTGAAGGTGGACATTGGTCCAGATGGTGTGGGGATTGAACACTAAGCTGCCCAGGTGTTGGTGACCTGACCTGAATGAGGTCGGGATGACCAATATGTGGTGGGCTTGAACCTCTGGGAGGCCGCCTACGTACCATGCCTTGACATGGATCAAAGACCACGTAGTTCAGGTTGGACGCCAGAAGGCCAACATGAATGAGGAGAACCAGGAGGTCCTAGTGGTGGAGGGCTTGGACCTAATGGAGGCTTCCTACATACCATTTCTTAGCACAAATCAAAGACCACATAGTTCAGGTTGGTCACAATGACTTGCCGCTGGACCGGAATGCAGTTTAGCGTCGTGCAGGATGAAGATGAACCCTGACGTGAATGAACGACAAGTGGGATTGAACCACGTGGAGGCTTCCTATGTACCATGTCATGACATGGATCAATGTCCTTGTAGTCCAAATGATGGAAGTCATCAGCGAACCGACGTGAAGGTGGACCTCGGTCCAATGAGAGATGGGCTTGAACCTCGGGGAGGCTTCCTACATACCATGCCTTGACGTGGATCAAAGACCTCGTAGTTCAAAGGGTTTCATTGGTGAACCGATGTGAAAGTAGACATGGGGGTCCACTAGTGGTGGGATTGAACTTTATGAAGGCTTCCTATGTACCATGCCTTGACATGGATCAAAGTCATCATAGTTCAGAGGGTGGGTGTCGGCGAACCGATGTGAGGAAGGGACCTTGGTCCGATGGGAGATGGGCTTGAACCTCGGGGAGGCTTCCTACATACCATGTCTTGACATGGATCAAAGACCTCGTAGTTTGGGTTGGTCACAACGGCTTTCCTTCAGACTGGAATGCAGTTTAACGTCTTGTGGGACGAAGGTGGAATTTGACGTTAATAAATGACGGGTGGGCTTGAACCTCATGGAGGCTTCCTACGTACCATGTCATGACATGGATCAAAGACCTCGTAGTTCAAAGGGGTGTGCAGTTTAATGTCATGCGGGACAAAGGCATACAGTTTAACATCATGCTGGATGACACATAGAGTTTAATGTCATACTGGATGGGGTGTTGTCATGGACAGTGCTTATTCTAATACCACGTGAGTCGTGCTCGGTGTGAGAAACAAGAGGCAACAGAGACCCGACGATCACGTCATGAAGGGCACGTCTGCGAGAGACGAAGAGGGGATTAAGTTTTGGGTGGCCCATTGTGTAGGGACTTACTCTAGGATGGAGGCCCGAATTGAGGCCAATCGTGGCAAGAGAGGGATTTGGGATCAATGATGGGAGGTTCTTCGTTCCCTATCACGCCCTCCACTGACCTTGGTAGTGGGGAAATACGGAGGTGCAAGGATGCTACCATCTGCAAGAGGGGCTAGGGGGCTTACACCAAGGTGGTTTCCCTTCTCCCATGGACATACGATACCCCGAGAAGGAGGATATCATCCTTTGTGGAGGGGGTGACCCCGTATCTATGGAGACGGGTGGCGTAAAAAATGTTCAAGCTGGGGGGACCCTACGTGCGAAGCTCGGGGCCAGATCACAGTTAAACGTCATATGTTGAGGATGAGGTGCTTGACAGTTTAACGTCCTGCAGCTCGGACGAGGTGGCTTTACTCCGCACCCCTAGGACTTACATGACCGGCACCCTTTGCTCCTTGGGGGAGGGAAGGTACCAGTAAGGCCGTGGTCAGGGGGGGTCGTAGAGAGAACCATCGAGGGGTCCACTTTAGCGTGGATATGCGAAGAAGAAATAGTCGTTAGTGTGCCCATGCGAAGAAGCATTAGGAGATGCAACAATATGGGTGGTGTTGTCCGTTGGACATTGAAATTACATCGTGCAAACCTAGAGGGTCGCACGGGGAGAGGAAGTTCCAAGAAGAGGAGTGTGCTTCGTGAAGTGGGGTGCCTTAGCCTTAGCATGGGGCAAAGGTGTGAGTGGAGGGTGCTTCGCGTAGTGGAATAGTATTTGTGGGGCACCGCCTCGCAAAGTAGAGGTGCCTCACGAGGCAAGGTGCTGCGAGGCAGTGTGCTTCGCGATATGTAGCGATCCTGCCTTAGCATGGAGATCACCAGTACAGGATGGGTGTTTTGCGAACCATAAACGCTCCGCGGCTGCCTGGGTTCCCTTGGGAATCCCCCTCCTTCTCGAATACCCTTGAGCATCATGAAGGGCATCCCTCTCAGAAGAGGGGCTCAAAACGAGACAAAGCAAAGGTGTCACGTGAAGTAGAAGTACCTCATGGAGTTCATGATTCCCGGGGCAAAGGGTGCTTCTTTATTCGGGAGGGGAGAAGCCGAAAGGTTGGATTGTCCATCTACTGGGCTCAGGGGGAACCCAGTATTTATAAGCAAGGGTCACCGTGAATAAGAACTCATGCGGTGCGAAGGGGCGGCGGTTGCTTCGCGGCGGGCTCGTGAACGTCAGGTCGTCCGCAGAGAGGTACCGTCTCCGGTGCTTTACGGCGGGCTCGCGAACATCAGGTCGTTCGCGGGAAGGTACCGCCTCCAGTGCTTCGCGGCGGGCTCCCGTACGTTAAGCCGTTCGCGGAGAGGTACCGCCTCTGGTGCTTCGCGGTTGGCTCACGAACGTCAGGCTGTTTGCAGAGAGGTACCGCCTCGAGTGCTTCGCGGGACCGTGATGCTCGGGGGTGCTTCGCGTCGGTGCTTCACGAGGCAGCATGCGTGGCTTCTTTTTCGCTCCTTCATTTCTTGCAATATTTTGGCGCCAATAGTAATTTAATTCTCCATTTTGTGATACTCGGTATGAGATCTCATGTTTCACTGAATATCTAGTGACAATTTCATGATAAAACTATCTTTTTCACATCCTCATGTAAACCCCATTTCATGAAAATAATTCTCACAATCATTTTTTCCCGTAATATTTCATTCTTAATTAGAGTGTTCGAGATAGGAAAACTTCAACATGTATCCTCTACACACATGATGCTTTCATTCACATTGTATTGACTCCATAGGTAATGTGATTACGCCATGTTCTTGTAATCATGTAGCTTTAGAACTGTGACTTGAATTACCTGACTCCTATGTGTTTGCATCAACCTATTTTATACACCCTGTTCATTAAAATGTGTTGATAACTCTTGAAAATAAACCCTCATCCATGCACAATACTCTAATATGAAACATTTTTACATGTTTACAGAACCCCTTATATAAACCTATTGTGGTCACATGATCTAATGAACAATTTAGTATCATTATATTCTATCATGTGGGAACATTTCAACAATTATATGTTCCAAAACATGTGTACCATGGAAATAATTTCCCTTTCATACACGCAGTAATGTAATATGGATACACATAGGTATGAATACCTATATATGAATGTGGATGTGAATGTGAATGTGTTCACATGCCCCCCATCACCATAATATCATTATGGTGTGTTCCCTCAACATAAATAGCATATAATTCACTCTTATATACATGAACATCATTTCACATGTATCCTTAATCATGATACTCTTTAACATGAGTCTTCATCCCTCAAGAATGCATTCGTTTTCATGCACATAATCATGGACATGTTAGAGTGTCCCCAAAACATGAAATTCTTAAGATCATGAAATTGATTGACTCTTCACCAGTATCTCGATACCCCCATGTGGCCTTGGATTTGTCTGTCTGTTAATGAGACAAAACATGGACTAGATAGGTTGATCTTCTGATGATATCCTATAGAATTATGTTTGATCATTTGAAGGAAACTTGGAAATGTTAGTTTTATCATTTAATGACATGTGTGGCATGTGTGCCTCAATAATTTGAAGAACATTGGAAATTTCATAATATATTACATGATGAAATTAAGACATGTCTTTATGAGACACTTGTTTATGTCTACCGCATAAGGAAGACACCATAAGACATGTCAGCCAAATGCTTAAGACATGTACATAAGGAAATCAGTACATGTCGATCCGATAAGCAGGAAATGTTGGAAGGTTACTCATTACATGTCAGGATGAAACACTAAGACATGTCAACCTTATCTTGATGAAACACAAGATCATATACAATGTAGACTCTCGGTCATGGATGTTCAGTGAGTATATCCCTTATAAGAGTTTTATCCTTTCTAGGTTATAGTTTTTTACTTATGATACCCTATTTATATCATGATCTCAAATGATTATCTATTTTGTACCATGAATATTCAACATTCCTTTCATGGTGATCATTTCTCTTTATCCTCTAAAGGATAGATAATGAAAATTTTTAATGGGAATTCATTATGGTTTAAGTCCCTAGCTTTCCTTAAACTTGTGGATTACTATAAATCCTTTGAGTTTAATAACCTATCCAGAACCATCATTTTATTGGAAATAAATGATCTACAGTTAATCTAATTCCTATCCAAACAAGATGGGTAGGACACCTTTATATGTTTTTACTATTATTGTGTATCCACACAAGTATATGTCCCTCTATATGTCAGATATATTAAACTTATGGGATTTAATTATCCTATAATTATACCATATTACCTCATCCATTAGTGGATTACAGGTGGTATTATACACATGAAACCTTTTATGTGTAATCCCTGATCGTGACCTCAAGTACTTTAAACCCAACCATGGGTTATGGATGAACTGAACTACAGGGAATTTGATTCTTTTTATAAAGAGGATACATAGGATTCCATCCAAAGGATTGATCTCCATATCATATTCTCAATGAGATAGGTAATCATGTCACTCTAAGGTAAAATTTAATGAGTAAGACACATATTAATTCATTCTCATGTGATGTTTCTAATCTTCCACAATCTCTATCTTCCCTCACAGAGCATGAATCACATGTGCTTAAAGACTGGTAATGATTGTACTAATAGCATAACGGGGATTACTACAATGTTTTCTCTGATTTGGGATGTTATACTAATTATATATAATCTTAACTCAAAATTTAATATTCCGAGTGATTTAATTCATGTTATCTATACATTCATAAGTCTTTATCAATTCCTCTGTAGTTTCATATTTTATAATGCAAAAACTAATAACAAAAACTACATGGACTCTGATTCCTCTCCTAATAGAATATTCAGGACACCTCTTTAAGGTCATATCCCTATATTAACATTTCTATTATAGGACATTAAACTACATGGTATATTCCTATCATATGAACATAAACTAAATTATATAAACATTGTGGGTTCTTTTACTATTCTCATGTGATTGTAGGATGCGACGTAGAGGATCAATCCCATCTTCTAGAAAACATCCACCTCCCGAGATGGAAATAAACTATATAGTTCCTAAAAATGGATATAATCTAAACCATCATACTTGAATAATATTATAAAGGAAAACTTGTGAAAAAACAAAGAATTTTTCCGTTAATACGTGGTCATGATCTAGTAATTACTATGGGGGTAACACATCCCATATCAGTGTTTGGTAAAGATTCCACAAACATGTCATAAATAAAAAAAAAATATAATAGAAAATAATTTTCCCTAAAATTATATGATGAATCGACCACCCATTATCTTGATCAATTTGAGGTACTAAATTTCATTGGGTTTCAAACACAAGTTGACCATCATTATTATGAAAATAGGTTTGTGCCCTATCACAGATGTGGGAACTGTAGATAATTTCTTTGAATAAACCCTATGGAAATAAAATTTGTAGATATATTATACGATCACTAGAAAAGATGGTAATTGATGTAAAACACCTTAGGATACAATGAACAATTAACTGGTACCCTAATCATGTGCAACATCATCCATGAAACCCCTTGCCCCGAGGCCCTGACATACTCTATCACCAATTAAACACCTCCAATTTCGATAAATAACATTAATAACTATAAATTTATATTTTTATTTAAATTATAATTCAACATTTATTTCTCCAAAAAAATTCCATAATATTCTATTTACATTAATTATATAAATATCCCAAAAGAGTGAATGTCTTAAGAAATAAAATTAATCAAATAATCACAAAATTATTTTCCAATATCGAGGTTATATATTTGAAAAAAAAGATATGTTCCAAATAAAAAAATACTATTCTCCATAAAATAATTTAACAAAAAAATTTCAAACTAACCAAGACTTCTCATTATCCCTTCATATGTGATGTTACTTTTTAGACCATCGTTTGTTTTTTCAAATATCATGACTTTGTCGGATTCAATGGGTTGTCACCCATCCTACGAGTATTACATTTTAAAAAACTATTAATTTTTTATATCACTACCAAAATATGATAAAATCTGTATGAATAACCATAAATATTATACACTTAAAATATTTTCTCAAATATTTCATTTTTCATATAAAAAATTTAATAACCCATAATTACCACAAAAAATATTAAAAAATACTATTATTCACCTTAAAATTTAAAAACATAATGCCTCAATGAAGGGTTAATAATACATTGAACAAAAAATAAAACAAAAAGTTATAAACCCATGATAATATCCCTAATAATTAATAAAACATCACAATCTCCATGTATTTCTAATACATCCTCTGATACTAATTGTAATGACGTGACCACAAACATTAAATATTCTAGTGTTTTTTAATTAGAATAAACATTCAAGTAACATTATAGTTTAGAGTTTTATAAAATGGGGACAAACTCTTAAAAAGTGAATGCATACATTATATGTAAAAACATATAATTTGTTTCAATAATTCCCATAAAACAAAAATCATTAAAATAATACATGATTTCATATGCTAATATATCTTTAATATTTTTCCCTGATCACATCCTTGAACCAACACTTCCTCAAACCCTGTGAATTGTATTTAATCATGGTATGAGCATAAAATATAATAAAGAGACTTAAAAGATAGGAAACTATTATTCCAGTGAAAAATCATTAAAATTTTCATTAAAAGTATTCCTTTTTACCTTGAACAATTTATCATCATTTAAAAAATATCATTATCTTACTTTTCTAAAATCATACAATTTTCAGGAGAACTCAAAAGAGGCATATAATAGTTATGTTTGTAACATGGGAAATAATTAAACTAAAATGGAATAATTATGTGGTCAAATTCTATAAATTTGACTCTTACAAATGGAATATCCATATTCTCTACTTCCATATGTGTCAATTTTACAAATGGAATAGCCATACAGTCAACTTATATATCCAATACATCAGTGGTTATAACATAACCACCAATCCTTGGTTTTTCATAGATCCGTCCATTTTTGTTTTTTCACTTAACCATCAATAAAATGACTGAGTGCCATTATATAATCACCAGAAATAACATTTTCCAGTTTCCCTATTAAAATTTTATTTTCACTCATAAAAAACATTTAAAATTATTTAAATAATCAATCAATTTTTAAAACACATTTTAAAAATTTTATAAGGAATTTTTAAATGAATGTGTCCCATATCACTTTGAATAATTTGAATGAAAATTTATATTTTTTAAACATTCATTTCCATGAATATATATTTATAATAGAATATTGTTTAGAAACATTAACATGAAAGAGAAATATTTTATAAATAAATCATTTAAAATTTTAAAACCGGTATTTTTATTTAAAAAGTCCCCTATCATGAGTCCAACACTTCATGTACAATATATTAATTTATTAATAATAAAAATAATTTATTTATATACTTTAATTATATAAATTTTAATGTTTAATATTCCTTTTATATCTCTTCTTATAATTTTTTTATAATTATTTATTTTTATGTGATACATTTTGTTGATATTCAGTAGGTGAGTCAAAAATGTATTTAATAAGATATCAATAGTCATAGTGGTAATTATTCCCTCATATAAAAAATAATATTAATGAAATTAACATTATTTTTATTATTATAAATAAATTATTATTCTTCATCAAACCATTATTTCGGGTAATGAAAAATGAACTATATTATAATCATTGAGAGGTAGGTTGTACGTACACATGACTACCATATCCATTTTTTGATGATCAGTATGAAAAGAAGATAAGTATTATTTCTCTTTCCATAATAATAAAAATTTCATTAAGGTAATTTTAATAATTTAAAAATACTTATATATATCATCCATGTGACATGGGGATGAAAAAAATTTCAATTACTTTGTAGAGGTGATAGTCCATATGTACACACAAATAACATTGTTATTTTTATGCGTATGGAATGGTAAGAACATAAATTATATATTATTATTTAATTATGATAAATAATTCCTAACTATCATATATAAACATTAATTCCTTCATTATAACCACTCATTAGAGACATTGATGGAAAAAAAATTATATCGGTTCGTGGGGTGGTAGCCCGCTGTACACAAAAATGATAAATTATTTATCTATTTGATGGAAATGGATATAATCTGTTTTGATAATAATAACATATTAAAAAATCAGTGTCTTAAAGATATTTGAGATATTATTTCATTATTTTTTCGGAATATTTGGTGGAAATTTATAAATAAATTATATAGTTTCACTAAATTAAAAATGATATTGCTTACTTAGACGATCTCCTTTGATTAAGACCTTAAAATATCTAATGTGGGTGGTCTATGTAACCTAAGGCCTCTAGAATCTATGGATAGATTTTAGGAAGTATTTTGGGAAGATGTTTTCTAAGCCAAATATTGTTTTTATGTGTGAAGAGGAGAGAGTAATGGTTCCCCTTTTATAAGAGAGGGAAGGGATACTCTTAGGATTTTTCAAAATATTAATTTAATATAAATAAATATATATTATTAAAAAAGATTCCAAACTGATTTATTTATATTATATGATAATATTGGGCTAAATACCTCTCATAAAAATAAATTTACATAGGTTTTGAATATTATTTAATCCTTATCTTCAAAACCCTTAATTAACCTTTTTAATTCTTACAATGATATCTTGTAATTCACACATAGAGAGTTAATATAATTACTATAAAATGGATGAAACAAATAAATGATTAACTGATTATATTTTTTGAATTATCCTAATTATTTTTCCAAATTTAATATTTTTATGAATTATATATCATTTAATAAAATATTATTTATTTTAAGATATCATGAATGTTAATTTCTAGACTATTAATACCTTGAGTTTTCAAAAATATTAGAAAAACATGATATCTTAGAATTAACTCACATAAATCATCCCAAACATATAAAATTCATCAATAAAACTTGTGGATGTCATTAATTATATCAAATTATATTTATTCTAATATTTTTCATATAATTTTATTGATTCCTCCATTAATTAAAAAATTTGTGTAACATCATTGTGTCATAATTTATGATAATTATATTATCAAATAAAAAAATAATTACATTTTGATGAATTAAATAAAATTATCTGTCAAAATAAAATTTAATGTTGATCAATCCCTTATATAACCCCTTATTAAAAATATTTCTCATTTTAAAAACAAATGTATGACGAAATAGACTATCTTTTGAAAATAATATTATTAAGGTTATTTTCAAATGGCCATAAACGGTAAAATAACATATCATTTAATGATTACGGATGAAAATACTCATCCAATAAAAATAGTTCAATTGTTAGTGTACTTCTGTAATATTTATAAAATTATTTTTACCCTATTTCCCCAATTTACCATTAACCATGGTAATAAAAATTACCAATCTTACTTTTTGTATTGTCCAAAAATTAAATGAGCATATTTACTAAATTTGGAACTTTTTATTCCAAATATGGAATAAATTTTTAAATTTTAAAAACTAATATATTTATGAAATTAATTAAAAATCAATATTGTTGACAGAATGAGAAAATGAGTTTCTTAATGTAAAAAATTTTAAAAGTTTGCAAATTTTGTATATCAAATTTCGATGCAAAATTAGTTCCAAAAACCTTAATTTGATTAAATAATAAAATTTTATCTAATAATACATTTAAAAAAATCCAAAAATAATTATACTATAAATAAAGTTTATGAAAATGTAGTTTTCTATTAAAATAAATTATTTTTCCACTATTCATCCAAACATGAATCTTCTCAGAAAAATTCCAACAATTCAACCAATATAAATTTTGATACCGTTAATTAAAATAATAAGTTTATTTTTTCATATAAAAATTTTAAAAGTTTCATAAAATATATTTAAAACATGTTCTCCATCAAAAGGGGACAGAGCTATATTTTTTATAAATACTTTATTTATTCATAAAATTGGATTTGTTTTTATATCAGGCATAGAAAACATATAAGACGAATGATTGATATAAAATTAGATAATATATATATATATAACAATAATTTAATCAAATATGTGTGATATATTAATTTATTATTATAGAAATTACTTGTTCACATTGAAATAGTTTTTCATAAAATTATTTTCTTTTACATTACAAATGGTTTTATATTAATTTATAATTCTTTTTTATATGAATAATTAATTATATATACATGTGTAAAAATTATTTTCATAATTAAGTTAATAATATTCATTAACTCCATTTTAATTGAATTGATTTAATAGTAACATTTAAATATTACTTAGTTGTTCCCTAAGATTGATGTCGCATATCATGTATGTTATCAAACGTCTTCTTTCCTTTTAAAAAGTCTGGATGTTAGATATACTTTTTAATTGTATCATGGAATTATGACACTCAACTAATAGTCTTCGATGATTTATCATGTATGAAATTCAATTCCAAATCATGGATCTGCAATAATTATCCAATCATCATCACCTATATAAACAAACACATATTGACATATTGATAACAAGTAGAACAAAAAAATACCCGGTTACCAATAAAATATGTTTATCTTTGTAATTATTTAGAAAAAATAAGAGAATAATTGTAATATCATTTTATAAGGAAATAAATTTTGTTATAATAACAATTTTATATATGTTATCATTATGAATCATGATTATAATTTGATCCAGAAAAAAATATTTATCAGAAATTGTTCTTATATAAATGTTTTCAAACCTCCAGTATTAAAAAACATCATATCCAAATAACCTATTTAATAATAATATTCAAACTCATAACTATTTAAAAACATCAATTATTATCCTTTTCTACAAATACTTATACACCTGGATATCACACTTCGGTAAAAAGTTAAATATCATAATTTTATCTGTCCTTAAAATGTTTTCTTGAGGTGTAGTCTAGGCCCAATTTATATTTTTGTGATTTTACTGATCAGTGATCATTTTGGAATGGAAATTTCTATTGATTGGGCATGGCATGTTCAAAGCCATGTGGACCCTCTATATCATCGTTCAGCCTACCCAGGGCGCAGTAAGTTAATTAATTAACAGAATGAACTTTAAAGTGAACACACAAAATTAAGTGGGAAAATTTAAATTATTTAAGAGTTGTTTTAATAATAACAATATTATTATTATTATTATTTTTATTATTCCTTTCAATATTTTAATTAGGTTGTTAATATTAAATTATTTTCATAATTATGAAATTATTAACTTATTACTATGAACATTTTTATTATTATTATCATTAAAGATGTCTTCATTAACTTTTTATTGGGTATTTTTTATATTTTCTATTGCATTTTTATTTTCATTACATTTTTTACTTTTATTTTTCTATTCTCTTTTCTCTCCCCCCAAACATCTATTGTGTTACAGTCCACCACCCTCAAGGTTTCTGTTTTGCACTGGCCTTCCTAACCCTACCCTAGTTGGCGCTCCCTCCCTCCATCTTACTTCTGGTGACGTAGTTGACTGGTGACCCTCCTCTCATCTAGTTAACCACCACACACCACCCAATCTCCATAGTCGCATGAATCCTTCCTTTCGAGGCTGTACTTGCTGGAACAACTCACCTTTGGAATCCCCTTTTCTTTCTCGACCAGTCTCCCGCACCCCCACCATAGGTTTGTTCGTATTTGGTTGGTTGTTTCTTATTTTGGGAAGGATTTCAGTGGGGGATTCATTGTGAGTTTGGTAATATTGTGATATTTTTTGTTTGATGGTTTGAATTTATGGAACAATTTTCGTTTATTATGGTGATATTGGTGAGTAATTGGAGATTCACAACAAATTATTAGAGCTTTCAACACAGAGGTAGGTGGTTCCACATATAATTATTAATTGATGAATTAAATTTATCATTTAGTTAATTTATCATATTTATTAGTCTGTATACGTGGTAAAAATTTGGTTTTTTAGGTTTAATATGAATTTCCTTTTCTAGTAGCGTGTATATGTGATATGAATTCATTTTTCTATAGAAATTCATGTTGTGATATTAATTAGTGTATTATAAGATGTGTAGTAAAATTGTTATAATGTGACAAGGATATAGATTATGTTTTGGTGTTTTGTTAATATTTTTTTTATGTATAAATATTTTTAGTGAGTTTTTTGTGTGTTAAGTCATGCGGATTTTTTTGAATTTGTTTTAAAAAAAGTGGTTTTTTAAATCGTGAAAATAGTTTATTTAATTGTGTTGATGGATTATTTGATTGTGTGAGTGATGAAAATTAAGTTTTAAAAGGGTTCTGGTGTGTGTATGTTTTCAATATACGGTTTTTGTATTCAAATAATGGTATTGTGTGTGTATTTCACCTTTTTTTGTTTGGGTGCATTAATATGGCTTCTGATGTGAACATGGAATTTGAAAAAAGCATAAAAGGGAAACCAGGGTACTAAGTGGCCTAACCATGACAAGTGTTCTAGTGATATGGTAGTGTCATTATCCCAGTTTCACATAGTAGGATTATGATTACAACATCCACTAAACATTTAAATGATGAATGTAGACCACTAGGGTTATGGGGATTTCCCCTTCTATTGGCTCAAGCACGAGAACATACGTTGTCATGGTTTCAATACCACATTCATTGAGACATGAGGTTCTAGGGTCCCACTATTTGCTAGTACCTATACAACCTCCCCAATAGTTAGTGATCATTGATTACTTCATAGTCACCATCATGACATGGTGTGAAATTTTAAATATTTTAAAAGAAAGAGAGTATTTATTTAAAGTCTACATTCCTTTAATGTTATTTTCCTTAAATCTATTGTTATTAAAATTGTTCAAATATTTAATTATAATATTTTTTTAAGAAAATTTCAAATATATTTTTCATTTAATATATATACATGGAATATTTTCTATGTGGCATCATAATAAGATTTATCTCACACCATACATACTCCTTTGGGTGTAAGCAAATTTGGTTATGTCTGATATAGTTAAGGGTAAAGCCTTTGGAAATGGTAGTTTAGGTGGCTGGTTGTCTTCTTGGTGTGGTATAGTGGATATGGAATGATAGTGGTTTCCTCTTTCTATGTGGTGGGTTTAAAATTATTTTTTTTTTCACCCTACATAGTGGTAGTTGTTTTTTGGGTTTTAGTTTAAATATGTATCTCAAATTATGGTTGTTCTCTAAAGGCATGTTTAGTTGTGGCCTCAAGTTTTGGTTTAGTTTATATTGTTTGTTGTTTTACATTTATATATTTATTCTTGTAATCGATTACCAAAAATTCATTTTGATACCTGGTCACTTGATCCATCCCATGGGGATAGAAAACTCCCTTCGGGCCTTTCCACAGACCAAGTCGGGCATTAGTTGGATGGATACCCGACTTGGTTTGTGAAAAAATGGTATTAGAGGAAGGTTAAGGCCTCATAGTTATTTTATTTGGGATGAGTCTAGTTAGACTTGATCTAGGAATATCAGAACATAGGGATCGAGTTTCGAGTAGGTTGAATGGCCATCACCCCTCATGACAGACCTCGAGTCACCATGAGAAGTCGGTATTCTTTCTTCACATCTCCTCTATGTGTGATGTGCAGAATGTAGACTATATATGGTTATCAGGTGAGAAAGAAGTGGTCTAGTCATTGGGTTTCTTCTGTGTGTTTGGTTTACTAATGTTTAATGTTATTGATGAATTTTTATCATTTCAGTGTATTATTGATGTTCTTATGTGATTTTTTCTTCCAAAAATAGCATTCCTCCCTGGAGAGCTCTCTTTAACACATAGGTGGAATCCTGAGAGTGTTCTCCCCTACTAGTTGATAACATGTTGGTGGAATCCACCGTCTAGGATGTCCAGGCTCCAAGAGAAGGAGAGACTCTTTCTCCTACTCCTACACCAGTTATAAAAGATGATTCTATTCCCAAGAAGGATAAAGCTCATTATTTTATAAAAAACAAGACACCTACATTTCAGGGAAATGCAAAGTTTCCAGAAGTAGAGGATTGCCATGAATAGATAGAGTTCATTTTCGAATTCCTTGACACGCCTTAGGAGGTTAGTATAAAATGTGCCTTATATCTATTAAAGGTTCCCATTCATAGGTGGTGGGAATTATTGCTTCATGCCCGGAAGCATGAGCATATGATATGGATGGATATCAATATCATCTTCAACGATCAATATTTTCCTTAGGTCCTGGCCTATGCTAGACATCAGGAGTTCATGGATATCTCTGTGGGTGATCAGTTGGTGATGTACTATGCTAATCATTTTGCTGATATTATGCGGTATGTTACTAATATTGTTTCTAATTAATCCATGATATTATGGTGGTTTGAGAAGGGGTTGCGACACTAAATTTACTCTTAGCTGTTCTTGTTCTGTTTGGGTACTTATACTGAAGTGGTTGATTGTTCTTGCATGGTTGAGATTGATCAAAAAGGAAATTTGGGGTTTTCTAGAGTAGTGTCTACTATGGGCAGTGGTATTTCGTCCATGAAGAAAAAGAAGCATGACGATAAATGGAAGAAGGATGGTGGATACTCATGCCATATTTCCTGGAAGACATTATTTGTGGATTCCAGTGCAGGTATTGTCATGTGACATCAGTTTGGAAATGTAGGACACCTCATAACACCATGTCTTCAACCCCCTGGGATATGCCATCTATCTGGTATTTTGGAGAACAAATAATAATTTTCAAATACAACATCCCTTTAACATAGTGGGGAACAATATTTCGATTATAAGGGAGTGTATGTTTCGTTAGAGCGGACTAGGACGATGAGATCTCAGTTTGGTGGTAATATAAGTAGGACCAGATTACCGTCTAGGAAGATCCAAATCAAGGAATAGTTGAATTATGGTAGATCCATAGGTGAGTATAATTCTTTGGAAGGGACTAGGCATCTGCATGATATGGATAAGGCACCAGTCAGATCTGATACATGACCTTTGATTATCTGAGGTACTATTTTGATTGCATCTTCGATATCTAATATATTTTTTATAAAAGTTCATCTTTATCATTTATGTCATCATGTCTTGTCAATCTATTGAACCTACAAAAATATTTGTTGCCTTTTTCAATGGAGTTCGTTACACTATTAGCTAAAAAGAAATAGAAAGGTCTTAGGTGTTTTTCATGTGTGACTTCCTTCTGAGGAGTTTTGATGGAATGATATTTCTTGGCCATGTATATGGACCTGTTTTATGTGTTCTTTGTCCTAGAAAGGGTAGTATGCTTTCATGTGAACATTTATATCTATCGGTGGTGAATTATTTTTGTGTAAATTGATGGGAGTCCTCAGGTATTTAATGGGGAATGAGATCCTTAGTCGGTCACCCCGGACCTCGACTTCCAGAGTTGGTAAATCGTATATACTGGTTATCTTTTATCATGTGAGAGTTTAGTGGAAGAACTACATAGGTAGTATTACCTCTTATATTAGATAAGTTTCTAGAGGTATATTCAAATGATTTTACAGATTACCCTCAAAGTGGGACATGGAGTTATCAATTCAATTTTCACCGAGAACACAACCTATATCTATTTCCTCATATTTCATGTCCCCCACCAAATTGGGTTAATTAAATATACATCTGGATGATTTTTAAATCAAAGGGTTAATTCACATAAGAATAACTCTTGGGACACCCTACTATTATTCACCATGATTTCTGACAGATCTTTTTGGTTGTGTATCAATGAATGTGTATTGATTAAGGTAACCATTAAAAATAAATATCATTTTCCTAGACTTGATGATTTGTTCTACCAGCTGAAGGGGGAAGTGTTTCTCCAAAATAGATATGTGTTTGGTTTACCACTAACTCAGGGCGAGAGAAGTGAACATCCAAAAGATGGATTTTCGAAGAATGTGTGGCCATTTTGAGTATAGGGTCCTTCCTTTAGCATTGAAAAATGATCCTGTGATTTTTATGGCACTCATGAATAGGGTGTTCCACCAGTATCTCGACTTCATTTTCCATGGTATTTATAGAAGACATCTTGATTTACTCTATATCTTCGGAATAGCATGAGCATCATTAGTGTGTCATATTGGGAACTCTTATGGATCATCTCCGCTATGAAAATACCTTAAATTGAACCTTATGGATTATGGAAGTGATGTTTCTAGACCACTACATTTTTGAGATACGGGTTTATTTGGATCTAGAGAAGATCAATGCATTTATTTCATGAGAATAGCTGAAGTATGTGTTCCAGATTAAAAGTTTTGTTGTCCTTGAAGGTTATTACAAATGAATTTTTTGGGATTTATCACGGCTCTCTTCCTCTATGACTTCACTCACCCGAAATAGGTGATGTTTGAATGGATCCCAGAGTTCTAAGAATTCATTGAGGAGTTGATGCGGCAATTGACTACCATTACTATGTTGATCTTGGAAGACTTTGGGAAGGGCTACGTGGTTTATTTCAATGATTATGGTATGGGCCTTGGGTGTGTGCTCATGTAGGATAATCATGTAGAGGAATATGGTTCATTCCAACTCCGGCTACATGAGAAGAATTACACGACTCACAACTTGGAGTTGGTAGTGGTGATGCCTACCCTGAAGACATGGCATCACTACCTTTTTGGGAAGAAATTTGTGGTCTAATATAACCATAAGAGCCTAGCATAAATATTCTCAAGGAAAGACCTAAATGTTATGTAGTTTCATTGGATTGACTATCTGTAGGGGTTTGACTATAATATCATCTATACCTCGGGAAAGGTTAATGTGTTGGATGACACCTTGGGTATGAAAGTTCCAGTGTAGGCTTTAAGGACGTCTCGTGATGAGTGGACATTGATGGGGCTCTTTTGAAATATGCACTTGGAGACCAAGGAGAATGATGAATGTTTATTTTAAGCAACCATTCTATTGAATCCTACTCTTCTTGAGTTTATAGAATAAATTGGGTAAAGAGATATGTTAGCGGTAAATTCAATTTATTGATGTGGGGGATAATTTTAATTATTGGTCTTTATCTCCCATGGGGACGTTGTGCTTCAAGGTTTGTTTAGTAGTGTCATTGTCTCTACAAAATGTGGTGATACAGGATAGGAACCAGTCTCATTGGGTGATCAATCTTGGTACTACCAAGACTTATTATGATGTTCATCGATATTATTAGTGTCCAGGTATGAGACATGACATATCTTAATTTTTATTGAGATTCTATTCTTTTCAGTGGGTGAAATAAGAGCTTAAAAGATCCTCTAGTTTGCTTCATACATTACCCATTCCTACCTGTAAGTGGGACGAGGTATCCATGGTATTCATTTTTGGATTTCCTCATGCACCTCAGCGAAGGGACACTCTTTGGGTGGTTATTGAACATTTAACAAAATCATCCCACTTTATTCCGACCATAGATTCAAATAAAGTGGACGAGTTGTGTAGAATGTATATTAAAAAGGTGGTCATACTTGTTGGTGGGCCATCAGGAATTTTTTATGATAAAGACCCCCTCCTTACCTCTCAGTTTTGGGAAGGCCTTTAAAGGGAATTGGGATCACAAATCAAAAATATGCATTACATACCATCCACAAATAAATGGTATGATAGAGCAGAAAAATAAGATTTTGGAGGACATGCTTTGCACACTTCTGTTAGATCTTGGAGTATTGTGGGATAAAAAATTTGGATTGGACAATTTTATCTATAACAATAGATAAAAAAACTGTATTAGAATAGAAACCTTTGAGGCACTCTCTTTTTGGCCATGTTGGCATCCTTTATACTAGGATGAGGTAGTTGAGACCACACATTTGGGACCTAGTCTTCTGCATGGGATGTCTGAGAAAGGCATGTTGATTAATAAGTGGTTATTGGTATCCAAATGTGACCAAAAATATTATACTGATTAGTGGCACTAAAATCTAGATTTTTAATTGGTGTTCATGTGTTCTTAAAGGTGGACCCTAACTTTGGTCACTGCCATTTGAGAAAGCATGGAAATATGGCATTGAGGTATGTTAAGTCTTTTGATATCACTGAGTATATTGGAGATGTGGTATAATGGTTAGCATTACCTTCTCAGTTGATTTTGATTCACAACATATTTCATGTATCCCAATTTAAAAAGTATAATTTATATCCATATCATTTGTTGAACTATAAAGAGATAGAGATAGAGACTGACTTATTAGTGTTTGAGTATCCAATATAGATAATGGATCCCAAGAGATGGTGATTCATTGGAATTCCATTCCATTTGTTTTAATCTTTTGGTATCTTGGGAATGATGGGAAAGAGACTTGGGAGTATATGTCATGGGTTGAGAAGGAGTACTCATTTTTTTCCTCTGATCAAGCTTTGAGTTAAATTTTTAATGGTGTAAATTTTTCATGGTGGGGATAATTTTTACTCTTGAAATTCAGTAATAATTTTTATATTAAATTTCTTTCTATAATTATAATACTTTCTTTGAGGTGTGGGCTGAGACCAATTGGAATTTTTGTTCTTTTGCTAAACAGCAAGCATTTTGGCTTAGCAATGTTTATTACATGGGAAGGGCATGGTCAATAACATGTGGATTCACTAGATCACCATATGGCATGCTCGGTGTGCAGTTGGTTAATTAATTAACCAAATGAATTGTAAAGTGAAAACATAAATTTAAATGAAAAAAATAAAGTTATTTAATATTTATTTTAATGACAATAATGATAAAAATAAAAATAATAATTAGATTATTATTATTATTATTAATTTTAATATTTTAATTTGTTGTTAAAATTAAATAATTTTCATAATTAAGAAATTATTGACTTATTATTATTATTATTATTATTATAATTGTATTCATTAAATTTTTTTTGGGTGTTTTTTGGGGTTTATATTCAAATTTTATTTTTGTTCCATTTTTCATATTTTTCTTTTTCTCTTATATTTTATCTATTCCCCCTTACACTCCCATCAAGATATAAGTTTTTAATCCCATGTTTACATTGCACACAGGCCTTCCTAACCCTACCTTGGACGACACTCCCTTCCTCCATCTTCCTTCTAATGAGGCAGCTGACCTACACCCCCTATCACCCATTGAACCTCCATGCACTGCCCTGTTCGCCTTACTCTATCTTACTCCACTACCCAAAAACCTTGTGCCACCTTTCATTCCTGACTAGATTTTCTAGCATGTTACACCTCCATAAGCCCATTATCTCGCTCGACCTGCCATCCGTACCCTCGCAACATGTGATTTTTTATATGTTTGCTTGTTTATTCCATTAGTGATGATTTGTTTTTGGTGTTTCAAGTTTCATTATGCTCTTTTGTAATATTGTTTAGTTCCATGTCATAAATTTAGGTTTCAATTAGAGACTATTGTTGGGAAATTGATGAGTAATTAGAGTTTCACACTAACTTTTCAGGGTTTTCTTGATTGGGGTAGGTGGTTCCGCGTATAAGTAATAATTCATTAACTAATTTTCTTATTTAATTAAATATATCATTTTTATTAATTATTTTCCATGGTGAAAATTTGGTTTTATATTAAGTTTTTATATTCATTTGATTTTATATTAGTGTTTTTATGCAATATGAGTGCATTTTTCTGCAAAAACCCATGTTGAGAAATTTATTAGTATTTGATAAATTGTGTTGTTTGTTTGTTAGAATGAGAAATGGATTTATTTTTTATTTTGGTGTGGTATCAATATGAATTTAGTTATAAAATAATTTTTTAGTGAGTTTTTGGTTTTTTAATTCATGTGACACATATTTAACATGTTTAAAAAAATTATTGTTTGCCTTAATCATTAAAATAATTTATTTAACTATGTAGATTGAATATTTGATTGTGTATCTGATGAAAATTAATATTTAAAATGGTTTTTTGTGTATATTTTTTTAAAAGGGGGTTTTTTGTATACAAAGGTTTGTATTTTGTATTAATAATAACTTGTTTGGTTTGGGTTCATGACTCTGTCTTATGATGTGAACATGGAATTTGAATGAGCACCAAAGTGAAACCTGAGTACTGGGTTTGCTATCAAGGACTAGTGTTATAGTGATACAGAAGTGGTATTGTCCTGGTTTCACAGATCTAGATTGATGATTACAGTACTAAATAAACATTTGGATGATGAATAAAGACCACTAGGGTTACAGGGATTTCCCCTACAAGTTCCTCATGCAAAAAAATGAATAATGTCCTGATTTATATACCACTATCATGGATACATGTAGTTGTAGGATCCAATTTTTTTACTAAAACATATAGGGCCTCTCCCATAGTTATTTCTCTTGTATTACTTCATTCTCACCATGAGAATATGGTTTGAAATTTGAGATTCTATAATAAATAGATAGTTTTTATTTAAAAAATTCATTCCTTTAATTTTTTTCCCTTAAATCAATTTTCTATAAAACAATTCAACTATTTTATTATTTTATTTTTTAAAATTTAATAATATATTTTTCATTTAATATTTATTCATTGAACTAATTCATAGTATAATCTTACTATGAATTATCACACACCCAACATACGTATTTGGTTATAAGTAGATTTTTTAATGTCTAATACAGGTAATTATAAAGCCTTTGGAAATAGTGATTTTGTTTTCTAGTTGTCTCCTAATAGCATCATAGTGGATATGTCTTGAGGGTGGTGTCATATTACTAGGTGGAATATTTTTAATTATTTTTGTCACACTATCTAGTGGTATGTTTTAGGATAAATATGTAACTCAAATGTTAGTTTTTGTGAAAAGGATAATTTGGTTTTGACTTTTATTTCTTATTTAGTTTATATTGTTAGTTGTGTTACATTTATATATGTATTCATGTAAAATATTCCCAAATGTTATGTTTGAAACCCAGACACTTTTTCTTACCCATGGGGACTGAGAACTCCCATTGACCATACTGCAGACGAGGTCGGGCATCTGTGGGATGGTGAGCCGACTTGGTTCATGATAAATACATTAGGTATTTTTATATGATTTCCACCATAAATGTTATTAGACTACATTGTTTGTTCAGTACTAGTTTTTAATGCAAGTGTCATTCAGGTATATATATTTGAGGTTAATCGACATGATATCTCAATAGATACTAAAATATTTTTATATAATTATTTATAATGATCTATTTTTATTTTATATATTTATTTTATGATTCATGATGAGAAGGTTGATTAGGTGATTGTTTTGGTAACTTATTTCAATTAATAATGATGTTGTATAATACAAATATGTTTAATAATAGTGTAAAATATTTATAAACACAAACCATGCACTATTTTCTCATTAATTCTGTAATTACAACTGTAGTTAGGATTCCTTAGTCATATGTGACTGAAAATTAAACAATTGAGGATGTATATTGTTAAAATGACCTAAAAAGAATAATATATAATTTATTTTTGATTATGTGAAAATGTGATTCCTTTGTAAAAATATAATTATTAATTAATATAACATCCAAAATCGAAACTCCAAAATATGGTTCTAAAAACACGATCATTGTATTTTTGGATTTGGTACCGATGAATGTGATTAAAATTTTACCATCTGAAATTTCTGTCTTAAAAAGAAAATATTGAATCACATACAGACGTACGGACCTTTTAGCTTTATATTATTATAAAACAAGTAATAAAACTATATTAATAACACTCAGGACTTCCAGTGAGTATTTTTTCCACAATACCCATCATTTCTTATTTCATAATAAGTCCTCATTATCATCCACATAAAACCCCTCTAGACATAATTCATTTAACATCAATCTTCAAAACCATGGGAAGAGGAAACATAAGAAGGGTGATCCCATAATTCATTGTATGTGTAGACATAAGAATAAAAAATTGAATAACTTCAGTTAGAATAAGAAGAAAATAATGGTGTGATGACATAATCAAGGTTAATGATCATAACATAAGAATATTCATACCTATAAATTCATATATAATCAAACATAAAACATATAAGAAATAATAACAATGTAATTATTTATAATAATAGATAATCAGGATCCTTATGATTTCAATATTTGTCGAATTAATCATTAAAAAGACATAAAATCGTAAATAAATCGTGTTTGTATCTTGGGACCACATATTTATAGAACACATAAAGATACCTGGTAGAATTTTTACAAATAGAATAATTATAAGGTCAACATCCATACCAAATTCATTGATGAAAAATATAGTTGAACCCATCATATAAACTATATCAGTCTCACTCGGTGATATCTAGGTGCACGCATTATATAAGCCATATTGGGATCACCCGACACTATCTGGGAACACCCATCATATAATATATATTCTTCTCACCTAAAAAAATTTACGTACACACAATCATTATCAATAACGTCCATGTATAATTCATGTAAAAACATTCATAAGAATTCATTTTTTAATTATATTAATAATCAAAGTTCTTTTATAAATCGATTAACCAATGGTAATAAATGGGTTTTATAAAAATATCATAATCCATCATGAGAAATAATTATAATGGTATCAATATAACATTTCCCTATTGGAGTTTAAATAAAATCAATGTTTTTTACCTTTAATAAATGGGAATACTATTAAAAGTAAAATAAAAACAATTGTGAGGGATATTACCTATTCTTTTTTAAAATAAATTCTAAAAATATTTTGAAAATATTTTTCAATTAAATATATTTTCAAAAATAAATTGTAATCATTAAAACATTTATTGGTCATGATGGTAGAAAATTCCATTCTTTTTATAAATGTTAAAAATAAATATTCTGTTCAAACCATTTGTAATGGGTGTCATTGTTACCCATTTGGAAAATATTTAGATATTTCCTACTTCAATCCATTTAAAATATGATCAATTACCCAGGAATAATTATTTATGAAATCATTTTTTATAGAGATAATGTCATAAAAACTTTTTTGAAAGCATTTATATTGAAAATAAATATACTATATCGGAAATAAAATACAAAATTTATATCTCTTACAAACAACATTCTTTATTTTCAATTAATCAATATGTAATAAAATATAAATAAAACATGTTAATGATATTCATAACTAATTTATAAATATGATAAGTTGATCAATAAAAAATGATTATATGATTTCCTCCAAAGTAACCTTGAACATAAATAATTATGAACAAAAAGAAATTCTAATATAAAAAATTTTCTATTTTTTAACTATTCTTTCCTAAGAAACATGAAAGTATAATTTCAAATGTTATAATTAATATCATAAAAATAATCACAGTCATGACATAAAATGTCAAAATAGTAGTATATGACTAAAAATGACATTTTTATTAAACATAAATAGTGTAACATACATAAAATTTGAATGGGATTATAGAAGCCTAAAAAATGTAAACCACGATCATGGAAAATGAAAATATTCTTACCCTACATAGGGTAGTATATACACCTTATAAATAAAATATATTCATATAATTAATATATGTTCGATTGAATGTAATTTGGTATGATTAACCCTTTAAAACACCATATCAAAGAATTGAGAGTTAATTAATGGAGTGATTTTATGAAATAGATTTATATTAAAAAAGAAATAAAATTAAATAGATAATAAAGTAATTTAGATATCAATTCACACACAATAATATCATAAAAGTGTCAATTAAGATTAGTTATAACCCAATAAATAGAAATTGAGTTAAAAAGCCATTTACCACTTGGAAACTCTCTAGTCAAATACCCTTGAATAAAATAATTCCATTTGAAAAATATAATAAAATGATTCTTGAAGTATTAATGATACTAAATTTATAATTTGAATTATATTTAACAAATAAAATTAATTAGGTGCATAACATTAAAATAATCATTAGTGAAGGAAAATTTGAGATGAAGTCCCTTAATACATTGGTAATCACTGGATAAAAACTTAATTATAGCGAGAACCTCAAATTTATTTTTAAATCAAAATTATTTTCATGAAAATAGTCATAATATAAATTTATTGGATATATATACACCACAATAAAAATAATTTGTGAATATTTTTATGTCGCACATATGTAAAAGAGAGATAATAAATTCTTACATCCAATCTCACATTCTTCATATGTGTTCGAACTTAAGATATATTATTTATATAATTTCTTAAGATAGTTTTCCATGTTTAATTACTTATTATTAAATCATTTATTTTCTTTATTTATAGTGATATATTTAAATACTTAATGAGTTAATTCTAAGTCGTTTGTTTTTGGGATGTTCCGTTCATTGTTTTTAATCAAATTCAATGTGTTGAATGTGGTCAAAGAGTTCGTTATTACATAACATAAAATAAAATAATTATTTATATTTATCATATTTAAAATTAAAATATACTTTTTAGTCCAATCATGGAAAATGGTGGTGTAAATTTAATTATGTTTCAATCATGGGGATTGTAGATCATACACATTCAAGAGTAACATTTCAAATTTTTGAAAGTAATTATAGAAAGAATGTAGGTAATATTTTATATATAAATAATTATCATGATATTATACATACCATATTACTTTTTAAATATACTTATATGTATCAACCATGAGTTGTGGTGATGGAAACAATAATTACATAACTTTGTAGAGGCGGTAGTCATAAAGTGCACACGAATGATGTTATCTAAATTTAGTGTAATAAATAAAATGATATATTTTATATTATAAATGATAAATACTAAATTAATATAATAATTATTTAATTTATAACACATATAATAATTAAAATTTTCTCTATTATTTTTTATGTAATTCATTAGTGAATGACTAATCACGTTGATTTATTAGGCAGTAGTCTGTCATACACACGAGCAATTTTATCATATATCCCAAGGAATAAAATAAAAGAATGTATATATGATATAATAACTAAATAAGAATAAATATTTTAAAGGAATCATATATGTATATATATATTAAATCTATATTTATAACCAGTTTTGAGAGGGAATCATGGGAAACAAATGACATCGGTTCACGAGGCAATAGTCCACTGTACACATGATTGATAAATTAATATACCATTTTATGGATGGGGAGATGGATTTAGGTTATTAAAGTTTCATAATAACATATATGTAATTGGGAGACACTTTTATGTCATACAATAATTATTTATGAATATTTTAAGGATTTTGGACGATTAAATAGAACAAAAAAGATTAATTAAGCACAATACCCATTCTTTGGAAAACCACTTAGGTTATCATGAAAATCCTTACATGGATGGATATATTATCAAAGCATTAGTAGAGGATGTGTAATTGAAATTAATTAAGGTCTTTTTTAGGTATTATCTATGCCAAATGGATATTAATGTGTTAATAAGAGAGTATAGGGTCGACATTCATAAGTAAAAAAAATTAAGGTAAAAATATTATACAATATAAACTATGATTATTAAAAATAAGTAATCTATTTAACAAAATTCAATTAACATAATTGTATTAATTTAATTTAAAATTAAACCTGCATATTTGACTGAAAAGTGGGTTTTCAAGAATTGTATTTCTTTAAGATAAATATAATTTTATATAAACTCTATGACTTGTAATAATAATTATTTAAATTTAAATTAATATATATATATACAATATAAATATTTAATTTAAATTATTCCACATTTTTTCATTAAATTAATTAATATGTTATTCACTTTTTAATATATTTTTTGAAAATTCAATTTTTAAACTCAAAAACAAACTTATACTAAAATCCCTTTTAAATTTTATTCAAATGTAAATATGTTTCAAAATTATGACTAAATAGAATTTATTTTACATAAATAATAGTAATAAAATAATAGTTATTAGAAATTACATTATATATTTAAATGAAATGAAATATTTAATAAAATCGGTATTTTTCCAGATTAATTGAAATATCATTATTTACTATAAAATCCCAAAATTGAAGATTAATTTAATTTTAATATTTATATTTCAAAAATTAATTGTATTTTATGAAATAAATTTTATAAAATCCTTGAAAAATAATTACTATATTTTCTCAAAAAAATCAAGGAAAATCATATTTGATGAAAATATAGTTTTTAATGAGTAAAATTAAATTAATCCAATGGATTTACTATTTATTAAAAATATATAAATAAATTTATATAGTGTAGGATATATATATATACTAAATTAGTTTATATTATTCATACATTCTAATTTAATGGCCATGTTCGAATGGTTATATTTAAAATAATAATATCTAAAGGTCTCTTTATGCTCAGGGTTGCGTGTATTATGCCCAATCAAGAATTTTTTCCATTTACAAAATATTAGGGTGTGACATAATCCCCCCTCCCTTAGTAAAATTTTTCCTTTAAATTTTTTATTTATCTCATTAAATACTATTTGATCATTTTAAAATTCCTTTTTCAGAAACCTTTATCACCAAAAGGGTTAATAAAATTTCTTCTTGATAACAGATAAAGGGAAGTACAAAGCCATCTAGAAAAATGTATTACTTGGTACTCATTAAAGTAAAAACTGGTTGAAATTATTTATATGGAAATGGAATAAAATAATTATTTCCAAATAATTTATAAGAGTGAAAGTTATTTTCTTCATAATAATGTGAGTGATCATGGGATAACCAACAGTTACAAAACCATAAACCAAATAGGTTTGAAAAAAATCATTGATTTGATCAAAAATTATTGTAGTAGGACCAAAATATTTTTCATGATTCATTTAATATATTTAAATAATTATTTTAACATTTATTCTATGATCATAATGAAATATACTTAATTGATGATTATAATTTTATCCATTAGTAAATTACCGCCAAATTTCCTTTTTTTCAAATTATGAGCATTCAAGATGATATTGTTTCATTCAATAAGAAAAAATATATTTTATTTAATGAGAAAATATCCATAAAATTTATAGTTAATATATCACACCTATAATTAGTCAATAACCTAATCCAAAATGGATATCATATATTGAAATCTTTTCCAAAATGAAGGAACCTTTAGGTTAAAAATTAATACATAAATCGCCCAAATACAACCCTAATACCCAAAGTTAAAAAATTCATTCAATAAATAAATTCTCTTATAACAAACATAACCCCAATAGAATCAATATTTATTTATTTATCCTCAAATTTTAAATCATTATTTTCATATTTCAAGAAAAAAATGTGGATATCTTCATTTGAAATAACATTAAAAACATAGTTCCCAAATAACTTTTCAATCACAAGGTTATCTATAGTATAAAAATTATGTTCCCATAATTACTTAAATATCCAATATTACATAAACACAAAGGGTTATAAATCCTTAAATTATATTTCAAAAAAATAGAGAGGTATTCTTAATGATAAACCAAATCATTACATATACATAAACCTAATAAAAGGCCACTCAAAATATCGTTATTCACATTATAATATCATCATATAAAAACTGAAAAGTGGTGTTTAGGACATTGAACTTATGACCATCCATAATATCGTCTCCATATGATGGTAACCATAAATAATAAAATAACCACTGATGAAAACATTGTAATCTTTAATTTCATATAAACCTTTCCTTGGATACAATATATAAAACCCTTGAACCCTCACACCCAAATCTGGTGTTAAACAAATGATCTTCAAATTTATGGATTTTATAATGATGAATATAACACAATTTTCTATATCTAAATCTTAAAATATAAAAATGAATTATTGGATCACTTACATGTTAAGTACAATTTAGGTTTATAGGTTTTTATAATTATAGGAAACTCATATATAAACAATATGCATGACTTCAAGATACTGTATTTCCTACTATTCCCAACCCCACTTATTTCTAAATATTTCATCACCATAATCAATATGAAATAATTATAGATATAATTAATTTAATATAACTATTTATATATTGGGTAAGAGGAAACATAAGAATGGTGAACTCAGTTTCTGAGTATGGGAAAATATATGCATCAAAAAATTAATATCATCAGTGAGCATAATAAGAGAATATGGTTATCATTACACAATCAAATTTCCTGAAAATAACATAATATTATTCATACCTATCTATAAATGTATCATAAAACATGAATTCTAGAATATTGTTTTCCAAATGTGATGTTCATAAATATAAATAATCTAGATCTATTTTAATTAAATCTAAATCAAATGAATCATTAAAAACCCATAGCAAGTACAATAAAAAAAATATTATTTTCTTGGGAAATTATATCCTTCAAATATTTAAAGAAAAATTAAAATGGGAAAAAACTATATCTATTATTTAAAAACCCAATTAATTGGTGTGATATATTGGTTCCCAAATCGTCCAATCCATATCGGGGTCAACCGATACTCTCTAGGAACACCCATTGTTTAGCTTTTTGAGGATCACCCCAAACTATATAGTAGTGCCCAAAATATAATTTATATAGAGTTCACATATAGATATATAGGTGTACCCATTAATCTTAAATAATTTAAAAGTATCATATATCAATAAAACATAAAAAGGACTTAATTATTCAATCATTACAACAATCAATATTATTTTATACGTCAATTTTCCCATGTAAAATAAATGGGTTTCATAAAAATAAAATAATACATCTAGGTAAAGAATAAGGAATGTATAAACACCACATATCCATATGTATATTAACTATCAATAAGACTTGGTATATTTGAGGAATTAAAATACCATAAAAATTTCTTTTAAAAATCCTTAAAATAGACTTCATTTTAAAAATAATTTTCAAAAAGTTGTGAAAATAAATTCCATTTAAATAACCTTTATTACTCTAAATTAAATCATTAAAACAATGGGTGTTTATCATTGTGAAATATTCTGTTAATCCTTCAAATTTAATAAATTAGTATTCTTTTCAAATATTTTGTAAAGGGACCCAAAGTGAACCATTTAGAAAATGTTAATAAATTTCATTTTTACAAACAAATAAAATAAGATAAAAGTCTATGTAAAAATTCTTCAAGAAATATTTTTTTAAATAAATTTTTTATTACATTTTAGAAAACATAGATATGGAAGTGAGTGATTCCCAATCTAAAATAAAATTCAAGATCAATATAACATACAAATTAATTTCTTAATGTTTATTAAATCATTAATGGATGAAATATAAATCAAACATGTTATCCAAATTCATAAAAAGTAGAGAAGTAAGATATATGGTTTTAAAAAATAAGTGCATATGATTTACTACATTGTATCCTTGAACAAAAGAAATCTTAACAAAAAGGGTATTATAGCATAATGCATTTTCCACATTAGTAACTATTAAATCATAATTCCACTAAATGAATGACTTTAAATTAAATAATAATATCCATAAAATAATGAGATTCATGATATAATGTGTAACAATTGTAGTATATACCTCTAATAATATAATATAAGTGCATATTATTAACATGTATCCCAAATAAAGGAATCTGGAACGATTAACCCCTATTAAGATCACACCGAGTTGAGAGTTAATCAGTGAAGTGATTACGTTTAGGAAATTGAAATCCCCATTAAACAATTGAAAATATTAGATATATATTTATCTACCATTTCACACATAATCATATCTCAATGGAGTCGATGAATAATATTTTCTCCCTAATTAAGTAAAATTGTGTTAAAAAACCCTTTATCAGATGGTAACATTCAATTAATATTACCTTGAGTGAAATATTTCTAATGGAAACATTCAATATAGGGAATAATGAAGCATTTATGATATGAATTTTATATGGGATGTATATTAACTATATAAAATAAATTAGTTGCATTCCATTGATATATGTCTCAATGATGGAAAATTGAGACATTTTCTATTCCAACATCGGCAATCCCTAGAAAAAAACATCCTGAAAGGAAGAAGCGGATAATAAATTTCAAATACCATTTATTTTGATGAAAATAATATTAAAATTCATTCTTGGGTACTATATATGCCAGATAATAAAAATAATTTGTGCATATGGTAAACATCTCACAGAAGTAAAAGGGAGATGAGAAACCCTAAAATTTGGTCTGACTTTTTCATACGTGTTCAAATCTCTTATATAATAAATTTATTTTAATTATGTTATTTCATAATAATATTTATTAGGTTTAATACCTTGTAATTAAATCAATTATTTTATTTCATTCTAATGATATATTTAAATACATAATCAGTTATGTCCTTGTTGGGTGTTTGAGGACATTCATTTCATTATTTCAAAACATCATAGGTGTGTTGAATAAGGAAAATGATGTCATTATTCCATAATTTACAAAATAATAATAATTTAATATTAATAATATTTAAAGATAAACAAAAAATTTTAAACCAGTCATGGAGGATTCTTAGGAAAAATAAACAATGATTCAATCATGGAGATGACCGGTCATACGTATGCGTGAGTAACATTTCCTTATTTAAATGAACATTATAGAAAGAAGGTGATTAATAGTCTATCTTAAAATAAATATAATAATAACATAAATAAAAAATTATTTCATTATAATTACTTATATATATCATCCACATTTTTAATGATGAAGAAACAATCATGTCACTTCATGGAGGTTAAAGTTCAGACGTTGGCACAAAGGACTTTAAAATTTTAGAGTAAGAAAGGAAATGAAATATTATCATTTAATAATGATAAATATGTATTTGATATAATTTTTTTTAATTTATATCACTTGTATTTATTAAATTTATCCTTATTACCACCAATTTAAAGCTTTAATAAAAAACAAATCATGTCGCTTCGTGAGGTAGTATCTCACAGTACGCATGAGTGACATTATCATATATCCCACAAAATTTAAAGGTAGAAGAAATATATGATGTATTATCATTATAAGTAAAAAAATTAAAAAAAAATATCACATATTTAAACATACATTAAATCAAATATTATAACAGTCCATTATAGTGGTTGAAGGAAAATGAATGACATCAATTCGCAAGGTGGTAGTCCACCATACACACGAATGATGATTTGTATCTCATTTTATGGAATAGAAGACTAATTTGGGTTATTACATTAAAATAATAACATCTCTGTATATTTTAGATACTTTTTTTATTATATAATCATAATTGAATAAAATTTCAAGGACTTGGAAGAAGTAATAAAATAAAAATGCTCAGTTAAACATGATACCTCTTTTATGAATAACATCTTTAGGTTATCCCCCAAAATATTATGTGGATGAATATATGATCCAATCATGTTTTATTGGATAGGGGGGAATTAAAGAAAATATTATTCTTGGTATTGACAAATCTAATCGGATTTGAAGTTGTGAATAAAAGATGAGAGGCGGGGACCTTTCATAAGTGAGGTTAATGGAACACTTGTAATTTGTGAAAAGAAAATGTGATACCCATGTTTCTCAAAGGAAAAAATTCCCATAAATACACTATTATAGATCCTTAAACATTTTATAGTATAAATATAGGAGAATTTCCTTTTTTACAAGTTTTAGGTAATTTTCACCCAATTCCTTTAAGTTTAACATCTGGTAAATCTGTTTTATCGTAACCATTGTTCTTGTTATTGATTATTTTCACTATTTATTATGAAAAAAAATTATGTTGGGATTATTAGATAATATAAAATTTAATTATTATAAAAATTTGATAAATTTTAAAATATTACATTCTCATAACTTGTACAATTTAATTTCAAATCAAACCTACAAGCACGTTGAAAAAACAAGTTTTCAAGAACATCATTTTTAATGAAATTGATAATTTTATATTGAATAAATGACCAGTAATAATAATTATATAAATTTAAATTCATATTTTTAGATATATAATATTTTCATTATACATAAATTTTTCTTAATTGGGGATTTATTAATCAATTAAGATTGGAAATAATTATAAAATTTAAAATAGTTTTCAGAAAATTCTCATTTTTAAACCCAAAAATAAATTTATACTAAAATACAAAATAAATTTTAATAAAAAATAATAAAGTTGATTAAATATAAATAAATAATTCTAATTTTAATTTTAATCATATTTATAAAATGGGTATTTAAAAGTAATCAATTTTTTGAAAAGAGACGGTATTTTTACAAAAATCAGTATTTTAAAATTTTCACTAAAAAATAAGTGTTTTCAAAAAAATCGAAAACATTCACCTTAGGATAATTTTGATATGATGATTTCAAAAATTAATTTTAAGTTATTAAATTCATTTTATAAAATCTATTTTATTTAGTTATAATATTTTCTAAAAAAATTAAAAAAAAATTCTAAAGAAAAAATAGTTTTTATAACTAAAATTACTATAATAAAATTGATTTGTTATTTAATAATTATTTATATGTGAATTTATATTGAGTAGTAGATATATAAATATTTCAGAATTTATTAATATTAATCATCCCTTATAATTTAGTAGACCGGTTAGAAATGTCATATTTTAAATTATATTATTTAATGGTCTGTTTAAGCTTGATGTTGCGAGCCTTATACACTATTGAGAATAAATTACTTATTATAATTTTTTGGGTGTTATAGATATTAATAAAGATATTTTTTAAATTTATATATTATTCAATCATGTTGTAATATATTTTGATTGAGATAAAATATCATGATGAAAATCAAAATACCACACTTTCATAGAGGTGGGAGCCCCAACATATGCATGGTTTACATGTAAATTTATAAATAATGTAAAGTATTTATCAATTGGTATATATTTTAATAATATTAATAATTTTTCAATAAAATATTTATTCCCATCATTCCTCATTATAACAAACATTGTATGGTGGTTATGAAATAGGAATCAAATCTCTTATGGAGGTGGTAGTCAACATGTAACACTAATGGTATTTTCATTTATTGGATAGTTTGGAGGATGGTAGAAATTTTAAATTATATTATTATAAATAATAATGTTACAATTGTTTTTTTATAGATTATGTTTTATGGATTAGAAGAATAAAATACATAAATGTGCTTCATTGAGAACATTACCTCTTCCTTTATATGTTATCCCTTGGGTAACACTACAAGGATCCTTATAATATGATTTTGAAAATAACATGAAATCTATGATGTGGTAAGAGAGTTTAATAGATCCTAAAAATATTATTTATGTTGATAATTATTTTAAATGTAGGGATACTTGTGGTGGAAGTGGCCACAATTTTTAATTGAATAAAATTTTATTTTTATATATACACTGTTTTTAATCGTTGAATGACTCTATTTAAAGGTAAATGTATGTAACGTGTAAATAATGAATTTATAGATTATATAAGCTCATGATGTCCTCTAAAATATACTTTCTCACTTTTTTATACATGTTCCATGTTTTTTACCACGATCATTTTTATATTTTACAATTTTGGGTTTTATTGTTGGTAACTATTCTATACCCAAGTAGTTTATATTTTGGAAAAAATAAGATAACCTTTCAGACCAAAAATATAATATATTGACAAAATTTTATGCTCAATATAATATAATAAATTTTTTAAATTAGATAAAATTAACTTTAAACTGAACATTAAATATACAAATAAACTATTTTTGTAGGAAAACATTGATTTACTATAGAGTGTTCTTAATATTATTTAGTATTGAAAAAAATTGAATGTGTGTGAAAATAATTAAATATAATTTATTTTTATTTTATTAATCATTTAATCAAATATCAATTTAATTTATAATATATTATTATGAAAATTAATAAAACAATTCTATGAAAATAAATCTTTTAACATTATTATGGTCATTAACCATAATTTTTTGTAATCATAATTATATACCTAAAAATGAAATGAAACATATTAAAACAATATTAATATGTGAATCTAAAATATAAAATAAAATTTTTATATTTAATTTCAATATGTGAAGGAAACAAATATTTATATAAATGCTAACAGAAATAGTAAGAGTAAAATATATATTGAGTTTCCAAATATATTAAACATGGATTTTACATATTGAATATTTTATTTTTAAATGATCTATTTAAATTTATTACTTTTAAAATTCAATAAAAAAATATTTTCAAAAAACTAAATTTATTATTTTAATATGATAATTACCATAAAATAAAATATTTGAAAAATTATTTTTTAAAATATTGAGTTAAAAATTATATTTTTAGAAAAATCCCAAATATTCTTCAAATGCTATATTAGATATTATTAATTCAAAAATTAAGGTCATTATAAAATATTTAGTTTATAAAATCTCAAAATTTATCAATTAAATGAAAATTCAGCCAGTTAAACCTTAAATTAATGTAATAAATTTTGTTTTTTTAAATGTTGGTGGTAAATCCCCCATTAAAAAACATAAAAAAGTAAACCTCTTAAATATAGGAAAACAGGGTACCCATTTTGAGAAATTGAATAATAACAAAAATAAAAAACACAAAAAGGAAATAATTGTTCCTCAAGACCAAAGGGAAGAAAAAATCAATCCGAGAAGTAGAAAAAGACTCATCGCCCCCTATATAGTCTGTCCAATAGTGAGTTCCATAAAAATGTTGTGATGACCGCACTATCAAGATGTTGCACTTTTCTGGAAAAGAGAAATGTGAATGAAAACCACTATAACCAACAAAAACATATGCAGGAGAGCCGAATGAAAGGGAATATTGCATATTTCCCTCTTCTGATCCTCCCACCTAATAAAAAATGCCCAGAAATCACATTGATGTCAACCAAATGCATTGAATAATTAGAATTGAAACACATAGAAAGAATCAAACAATGGTGTTTTTTCAACCATAAAAACTGATAACAAATGACCAAACGATGGGTTTCATCACACCAATACCAATTTTAGGGCCTACATCCTAGAATTAATTGAAAACTGTTGCACTTCCATACATATGATATGAGGAAGAAACTATTCCATGCGAAGAAACTAGAATCAAAATAAACAAAAAGAACCATGATTTAGAAATGATTTGGTTGAACCGATCATAGTCCAAAAGAATATAGGACCTACCACTGACCACCTAACCACCACCAGATCTGGATTTAATCTAGTTTATCACTGAATATGATACATTCTTCAAAACAAATATACGCTGAGATAGTGGTCAGTTTCCATTCACAACCAAACATTCCCACTAATCATCATTTGTCAGTACAACCCATGCATGTAGACATTGCTGATTGACACCATGAACCTTCTCCATCTAGATTTGGGCCTTCCTCACCTACCGAGTATCATGGAACTTCATTAGATTTTTAAAAATACCTGGATTCCATGGGCAACCCATCCCCTATTCTAAAAACCACTCACATTACCATGATCAAGTGAATCAATTCCATTGCTTCCATTAAGGAATTAATATAACAAAATTTTCAATGCCCTCCAATGTCATTAACATTCCAAAATAATTGTTTTAGAAATTGTAACCTTCCTCAAATAATGACATGAAAAATTTTACACTACCATCGCAACCCATTATCACACAATAAATGGAACCCAACCAGAAGATCTACAAAACCATATATAGAACAGATCTATTTAGGGAAAAAAGATAACGAGGGAGAAAAATCATTAAATATAGACCATTATAAGAGAGAAAAAATGAAAAACATATATATATGATGTAGTGGGAAAAGGAGGGGATTTGGCCCAAGATGCATGTCCATTGACACCCTATATAGACAAGAGAAACCATTATCTGTGAGGGGGACTCAATCACAAACACATGAGACTACGTGAGGTGGATCCATTAACCAATGAAATGAATATGAAATATTTAATGGAAAACTAAATTTATTCATATGTATAAATTTAAAATATTAAGTTTCATTAATATAATTTTTTATTAATTTACAATTGATTACAATAATTGATTTCTTGATGTTTTTATATAATTAAATTTTAATAATAATATTCACTAAAATATCATGACTCATTTAGGATTGGTGTGTCATGTGAGTGAACATATCAGACCATGTTTTTTAATGGAAAAACATATAGAGAAATCAATGGGCTTGAAATCCACCCCCTTATATTAATTCTATTTACAAAATTATAATTATCACATATATTTTGAAATTGATATGGTCATCCATACGATAGATATCCATCAAATTTAAATTTAAAATGAGGTATAACTATCATAATAATTATAATCAATGAAAAGCATATCTTCATTTATAATAAGAATATATTTTGATTCTAACAATTTGTTCCAAATGGGTCTCTTTAGTATTGTATAATAATGATACTTTCTTGATAAATATCATTCTCATTTTTATATTAATGTATCTCTTTCAAATAATATATTAAAATAAAAATGATCATGATGAAATCTAATAAAATAATAATTAGTGAATATATGAATGTGAAATACAATCCTACATTATTTTCACCAATGAAACCTTCATTTATGCCCATGAATTTTTTTTGCACCTATAATATAATTGGATACACCTATATTCATTATACATTAATATAAATTGTCTATAGGAATCATCTTATTGGGTTTTCAAATCTTTCTAGCCTAAAAATTCCAATATAATTAAATCCTTATTAAATATTCATAAAGAGTATATTAATTAAAAAAATATTATAAACGACAAGAATTTAACTATGTGTGAGGTATTATTCCCACTCATCATGAAATTTTTAATGATATAGTTGATACCCACCTATAAATTTTAAGGATGACTACCCCTTGGTCTGTCTATTCCGAATCGGTGCCCACATTTCAATATATATATAGGTGTTTAATTACTAGTAAAACCACTTACTCAAAACATCACAAAAATATCAAGATGTTGTACCACTTATATACTTATCCTTATTTTTTCCATCTACATTCTATTATGGTATTCTAAAAAATAACTAATACAATCACAAAAAAATGACTAAACCCTAATATAATACAAATTGAAGAAACCCAATATCTACATGTCATTATTTTAAATAATTTACACAAAAAATATAATAGAAAATCAGAAATCGTATCACAATTTGATGAAAATATGGTTTAGTTTCAGTAAATAACAACAACACAACAAATTATTATAAAAAACTTGCTCACATGACCCCATATTTGAGTCTCCCAACACTCCCTTTTAAACATATCATAAGATATAATCATCTTTATTATTCGAGGAATGGAAAATTATGAATAATTTTTAGTTCAAAAACTAAATAAGGAAAAAGTTATTAATATATCATAAAGAGTTATATAATAAGAATAGGATAAAACGTGATTAGGGAAAAATATTTTTTTTCAAAAACATGGAACCATAATATCGTTCAATAAGTCATGATATAAGGACATATAATCTCCAAAGAAACAAATATACCATAAAAATGAGTATGAAATCATGATATAATAAAAATGATACTTAGGTAAAATCATAGGTATATGGTATGAAAACGTGACATGAACTTGAGATATATAATAAAAATCACTATTTCAGAAATATAAAATATATGGTAACATCATATTATGAACCTATTAATGTTTTTTACCATTTATACTATAAGCGTAATCCATGAATGATACCCTAATAATTTTTGAGCATATAAACAATTTCCATGAAACATTACCCCATGAAGTTAAAAAATTAACCAATACATTAGAGGGGGGAAATTGGACCCCACCAATCATTATCCATCCATATTGTTTCCATAGTATATTAATAATTCAACATTTTATGGAAAAACATTCAAATAAACTGGATTTCATGTTATTTCCAAATTTAATTGAAAAACAAGATATCAAAAGTCGATCGGTAAATACAAAAATTTCAATAATCCATAGAATTTACATATTGAAGGAATTTATAAGGATCCTTTTTATACATTACCCTATATGATTTAGATCATTAATTAGTAAAATGAAATCAAAACCATAAAAATTATATTTTGGAGAATGTTTCAAAATATTCTATTATAGAGATGGGGTTATGAATTTATTTCATAAATAAATTTATATATTGTATCATTAAAATATTCATTTAAAACTATTTTAAAATAAATTAAAAAAATTATTCTTTAAAATGATATAATATTCAAAATAGGAAAGGATGTGTTGAAGATAAAATATCATCCTGAATGTTAAATCATTTTTATCTTTTGAAATTATATTTATTGAAATATATATCATAAATATGGTTATAAATAATTCATTTGAAAAGAGGAAAAAATAAATATGATTATGTAAAAAATAAATCATATCTAGACATCAAAATATGAGTGAATAATCTTAGTTGTAATATTGATAATGGATATGGATGAAAAATTATCATTTTGAAAGAATGAGAATTGTTAATAAAATTATTTGATTCAATGAATAAAGAAGTTGATACATTAAATTAGAAAATATGTAAGGAATAAAGTAATTTTAATATCGTCATAGAACATAAGAAAACACTATTTTAATAACCATAGTGAAAAAAAAAATCTTTTTGGATCAATAGAAGATGTTGAGTCAACAAAAAACTGCTTACTAGAAATATTTCTTATAAAAATGATATATATCATTTTTTATAATAAAAAGAAAAAATATAAATCATTTATTATTGAACATTATTCATTCATATAATCTTTTATAAACATTATTTATAATCATTTATTTAATATAAGTTTGTTAGTTGTATCTTTATTCCATCACCAAATGTGATAAGCCTTGATTAAATCATTAATAGTAGTTCCATCATAGAGGTGTTGATTCTTAAAAATATATTCTATGTTCATCAACATGAGATCGTCACCAGTTAAAACATAGTGGTCATATAATGATTTATAATGTTATAGCTTCATTTCATATGTATTTTGGTTATGATTTGTGATGGTTTATTTTTTTAAAACAAGTTTCAGTAGCATTTTAACCAATAAAGAGGATGTAAAAAAAGATATGTATCATAATAAAATTAACTTTCTAGTACCCAAAAAAATTATTTTTTCAGAAATTTCTAGAAACAAAAGGAGTCATTATTCCTTAGTCATCCATGATAGAAGATTATATCTTTATTAAAGTAAGTGTTCAGACCTGATAAAACAAGGAAATGCTATAATTTGTGGGTGAGTATGGTTAGGAAAGTGAATATTTTAGATTAATATCATTATTATATAAGGATAGTGAAATTATTTAGAAATTTTATAGATGTGAATTTTATTTTAGTGGTGTTTTACAAATGATAAAGTACTATATATGAAATGAATTTTGTCACATTTATTAATGTTGTAGTCTACAGATTTCTAAGAGTGACTCATTAGTTTACATAAGATATAAAGGATGTAGTAATCATATTATTTTTCCATAATCATAAATATCTTAAATATATTAGTCATTCAATATATTACTCCATCAAACTATCCTTTTATGGTGGTTATGAGAAATAGATAATGTATGGTTGCATGCATTTCAGACAATAAAATTTTTTATTTTTTAGATTAATTGAAGGAAAGTATAAAGTAGTAACTACTTTATTATAATAGAATTTATGAAAATTATTTATTCTATATTTACCATAAATTCATATATTTATTAGGGTTGTGGTGGTAGATTAATAAAAATAAATAATAGATCTCAGTTGAGAACATTATCTTCTCATTTATATATTCTCTTTTCGGTGACAACATAAGGATCGTTAGTTTGATTTTTTGGATTGACTGAGGATTAAATTATTTTGGAATATAGAATTATAGTTACTAGGGTATATTATTGGTAGAAATATTTTTTTGTAAATTGTTTATAAATATGGTGGATGTTATCTCCTCTGATATGTGATGTAAATAGAATTTTTATAAATACTCATTAATTGTTCGATGATGGAATTACACTATCCATGGTTCAATAAGTTAAAATGGAAATAATGAACTACGGTGTGATAATTTGTTTTTTTTAATCCTCTAATATTTATTTTAACTCATTTTTAAACCTTCCTCAAGAGTTTCACCTCTATATTTTTACATTTTACCCTTTTGGTTTTCACCTTGGAAATTATTTTTTCCCATGTAATTTATAATTCATTTATGATATAAGTTACACTTTTGATATATATTTTGATGAATGAACCTTTATTTATCCTCCAAATAATCAAATTAAATTTCAAATAACATTATTATTGACTTTTGAATTAAAATATTTAATATATAGGAAAAGTATTTTTTAAAAATCCTTATTTTTACCGTTAATCACCTTTTAATATTATTTCTTATAGACTACCAATTGAATGAGTGCAAATTTATTTATAAACTTGTATTAAAATAATATGAAATTAATTATTAAAATATAAATATTTTAATTTATTATGTAAAAATTACACAATATTAAAAAAATAATTCATTGAAAATAGCCCTTTCCCTATTATCATGATCATTAAATTTTATCACATTAATCAGAATTGTATACCTAAAATTGAAATTGAACTTATATAATATTATGATTAATATTTTTTAAAATATTAAATAGATTTTTCATATTAAATTTCTACAAGTTATGAAAAATTATTAATTTAATATATGTGAATTAAAACTGTTTTTAGAGAAAAATATTACTAATGTTAGAAATGTTTAAACATGGGTTGTAAATATCTATTTTTAATATAATAAATATTTTACAAAATTTTATTTCATTATTTTATTATGAAACTATAATAAAAGGAATTGTATATGTGTAGTTGGTATTTTTCACTATTCTCCTAAAAATCAAATTCTTTAGAAAAATCTCAAAAATTTGTCCTAAACTAATTATGGATTTGTGATTTAAAAAAAATTAATTCAAAAAACTTTAAATTATAAAATTTTTTAATTTAGATTTCTAATGAATATATAATATATATTGGAAAACAACATTTATTGAAAAATTATATTTTAAAACCATAAGTGTTTATTATCATATTTTCTTATGCATTTATAATTGCATAAAATATTTTAATATAGTATTTTTTTTATTATTATTTTATTAATAATATTCATATATTATGTCATGGATCATTTTAGTTTGGTGTCTTTTCTGAATCATGATATCAATATAGTGTTTATTTAAAAAAAATTGCATAGTTAAATCACGGGGTGTTAGACATTTCCTCCCTCAGTCCAAGTTCTCTTGTTATTCAATTAATTTTAGTCAAGAGTTGGTGGGTTAGGAATTTTTCTTTAATATACATCCTATAAGGATATTGAGGGTCTTCATCGATTCATGAGAGGTCAAATGTAATGGTACTGTGAGAATAGATACAAAAATATATCATTAAAGGATAAAAATACTTTATCATTTTATATAAATCAAATTCCTCTAGTTTTGAAAAATAAATTATAAATAGTTGAAAATTTTAACAACATGATTCCAGTTACAGTTTATAAATAGAATAAAAATATTTCGTAAAAATGGTTTTGAAACCCCTCATGTGTTTTTTTAGTTATTTTATAGTGATCCCAAACATGATTTTAAAACCCCATCAAAAAATACCCTAAAAGTAAAAATCAGTAATAATTAATTTATTACTTTTAATAACAATATGAATTATCATAACAATTATAAACTTATTTACTCTAATGAAACAATAAATAAATATGACATACAAATATAAAATTATATCATGAAACTGAATGAGCTTGATAAAACAAAAAAATCAAACCCATAACCATAAAGCCTCATCCCTACTAAATTCGTTCTTTATACTCCATGTATTATCGATTGTCATTTTTAGTTTGGAAAAAAACAAAATCAAGGAATCAATAAATTATAGATTTTAAAAATAAAAATTGATTTATTGGGTTTTCAGTTAAATAGAATTAATTGGTGTTCATGAGGCTCAAAGTAAGACCCCCGTTCATTAAAATATAATGAAATAAATACAAAAAATCATTAAAATATGTATTGAAACAATTTAAATGTTTTTATTATTATATTCAATGTAATATAATTTATTCTATAATACATGTGTTGATATATATTCAATATTTATTACTATTATGAAAATTACAAAAATAAATTATGTAAAATATTATAAAGATCCAAATGTGCTGAAAATAAAAGATAGATGAATAATAATGAATTTTTTTACACACTTAAAATTGTACTATTATGATAGAATTATATTGTCATACAGTACAATTTTTCATCCCCATGATGATAGTGGATTTTATTTTTATTGAAATAACCCAAATATCATATTAATTCATATTTATTACAAAGTAAACTAAAACACAATGAACGAAAAACATATTTCATGACACCAAACCTCTAGAAAAAAATAAACAATAGTTTCCTCATCATACTCTTTAAAAATTCACATGAATTTTTTTGTGGTAAAATATGGGTTAATGAAGAAATTTTATTTGAGAGTGATCAATTAGGGTAGTTATAGGCTAAATTTGAAGATTATCCAACCCAAAGGGGTTTTTTTATTAAAGTCTATTGTTTCATGAACATACATCAATGTGTCATGAATCTCATACCTCCATGAATATGGTAATATTAAATTAAATGTACAATTTGATAATCTTAATGCCTAGAAACCCCTCTTTCTCCTACCACTTTAAGAATATGTGGCATTTTATACATTCAGTATAGGATCATGACTCTTGAAAATCCAACCTTCTCTAACATGATGACTCATGGATTCTGATGAGTGATTATCTTACAATAATGACCTCATATGAGTCCTATTATAAATTAGAACATGTTTAATATGAGTTTTTCAGAACTATTTTCCATGAATAACTCTCATGGAACTCTAGGATAATTGTTCACTAAACAATTGTATTTTTTGAAACCTCAATAATTCACATAACCATTTAATAGATATCTAGAGAAATCATTTAGGGTAGATACCATTCTCTCATGTCACTCTAACATTTTTGAAACCCATATTCTTCATGATACATTTATAGTTTCCCTACTTTTTGAACCTCTAGTCATAAAAAAATGTATCATGAAATATGAATACCCATGAGACCAATATCGACCAAATACAATATTATTTGTGTGAAATACATATACATAAATGGTATCACAAAACATTAGTCCCATGACCTTTTCACCATGTGTCACCCATGTGGTCTCCTATTTTCCTCAAAAATCACTTGTATAATGGATAAAAACCCTAACAATAATACCATCTGGGGAAATCAACCATATCACCCCTTAAATATCACATAGTGTATCCCAATATGCATCTCTCCACCAAACCAAACTATAGTTAAATTGGTTAATACTATTATCCCCCCCCACAACATCTATGCTACATGTGAGAAAACTATTTATCATAATTTTTTAGTAACGTGATTTTGAAATAAACACAATACCCTTGGAAAAATATGTTAAACTATAGCCTTAACTTATTTGATTAGAATATGATACCTTGTTTGATGATTCAAGAATGCCTCCTATGATTAACATGGGATACCACATGTAATGTGAAAGAGATGATTCTTTCTTTAATTATGTAATCTATGATGTATACAACCCACTCCATACAATATTCTCACCCCTTTTATAACACCATTGATCTTAATGTAGATATTAAACTGAATGGTATGATCAAGTTCAATAACCATAAACTATTAACTTGAGCTTCATGTACTTATATACCTTCCCTCTTATAGGATATATAAGACTTCCCTTAAAGGATAAATCTAAAATTCCCAATATCCATGCTTCCCATATGAAATGTGATTCTTTGGATGATGAGCCCCACATTACCACGCTATCAAAAAAACAACATATCCATACTACTTCAGTCCCCTTTAGAAAATGTTGTATATAAAGCCTAGTTATCATTATATAGTATGAAGAACCTTTTAGTAGTAATCACCAAGTATCCATAGTACATTAAACTATAGGTTGTACTCACAATAATTTCACATATCCCCCACCCCCTTATGTGATAATAATATGTGAATGAAATACTTGTCTGTTGTTCCATAAATGAAGAGCCCATCCACAGATGAAAATCACACCTAGATTCATCCACACAATAATTTAAATATGTGTCAAACTATAAGTAATACGAATATATGTTACTATTAACAATGGAATCTAAATATGATCATACCCATATATGATGATAAATTTTCAGATCGTCAACACTAGACTCTAAATATGTGATGGACCCTTAGATAATGAGTGTAATATGGAATGGATTCACATTTCATTAAACCTTGTACCTAACCCAATAAATTAAAAAACCACCATATGGTGTCAAGCATATGGATTCATAGATAATGATCATAGGAATCGTATGTCATTAGCATAGGATCTCTACTCCCTCTACTTAACCGGTGACTCTAATTCTATGCCACTTGTGATAAGAATGATATTTATTATGTGATAAACATTAAAAGTATATGTGAGGAGCATAGGAAATATCCACCTCTTAGGTGATGAGCCAATGTACTTACCTTATGTGATAAGAATTGGATTACCTAGGTGATAATCCTAGGTTTCCATAGATGATGAGAATAAGTTCCATAGAATAAAAAATATCAGATTCTCCACATAATTACAGTGTAATTCCATGTGTGATGATAAATAGATTCCCTAAGTGATAACCCTAGGTTTCCGTATGAACTAAGGGTTAGTTTCCTTAGGTTGATAATGGGATTGCTTAGATATTTTGTTTGATATACCTTATGTCATGAGAATAATATTCCCTCACAACCTAAAATGAGGAATATCATATTCGATTCCCAGTATACTCAACATCATCATTAGCTCAATATATAGATGGAATCCCTGTTATAAAAAAATGTAAAAAATTTCATAGTTTCAACTAGATGATGGATGTAGGAACAATATTCATGAAAAGATATTAAATCTATAATGTATGTACCGAAAAAGTGAATAACTCCAAATAAGAAACCCTAAAATTAAGAGATGACATCCAATTATATTATTTTAATCTAGGAGTACACATCTTCCTTCATGGTGGTGAAGGTCACTCACTATTCAAATATGGGAATGATGGGTAAAAGGATCATGAAAATTTCAAGGACACAAATAAAATTATAGGATGAGTAAATTTTTCGGTATATATAATCCTATGAAACCATCAAATATAAATTCCCAACAAGATTCTCCATCCAATAGTTTCTGTTGGGGTAGGAGTTACAACCAAGTGATAATCCTACACATTTATGCTCATTATGCAACCAAAACCACTCCCACGACACCTGAGATACTTCACCACATAATTTTATCATTTCTCATCTAGTAAAAGCTAATTAAATCCTTATCTACTAGTATAAGTTCGAATTACTCATCCTCACATAGAAAACGTATCATGAATGCATGGGGACTACATCACCCTATCAATACTGCCATTCACATGGAATACAGAGTCAAAATATGACATATTTCCTCTTCCAACAATTTGAATAGTCGCTCTATGGAATTATCTGATAGCTTTCTCCCCTACACAGATGAAATAGGGGATGTTCAGGTTATTCTATGAATATCCACCACTAGGGTGCATCGAGGAGGGTTCCCACTATCACCCAATATCACTAATAATTTATGAAAACCCTAGTGATGGTTGAATATGTTGATTTAAACCCTTTTAAAACTTCCCTACTATAAATTTATAATAACAAACCTATGGGTACGTCACCAACATGGCTCCACGAAATTCTAATTAAATAGATCTTGTTTCCCCATCCACTGCTTGTTTCATTGGATGATTAATAATATCTAACTGAATTATAGTAGTTCAATGAAATCCCAAACAAAAAAGATGATGAAGATACACCATATTGCATGGATATGTTCCTAAATAAGTTTCCTCCATTAGATGAAACTCTTATATTCAGGTGAAGTTTGGCTGATGTGATGCCTCTTCTCCCCAAAAGTCAATAGCTAAACAAATCTAAATCACTACTCAATTTATTTTTAGTTATCACATGTGAAATATTGGGGTGACCAAGAGTAATATAATCCTACCAATAAAAAGTAGAATGATCAAATATGGAGGGATATTTTTTATAATGAACAATAAACTATATATTTTTGTCCATCTATAACCCTACACCTTCTTGACGTATATTTTATTTCAACGGATGATAAATTGTGCCTTCAAAAAATCTAGTTGTATATGTTTTCCCATATTTAGGTCCACTGTTTTACCTATAAAAGAATACATGGCAACCTTAAATTCCTCTAGTAGCAGTGTCTATATGTCTTCCTCGTATTAGTACTAGTAGCACAATATCCAAATTCATATGGTTACTTCTAGTGTTTTCTATGGGGTTTTATTAGAAGTAACAATATTATTTGGTGAATCAAGTAATATGAATATCCCCTTGTACAGATCAATGTACTTGGATATTATTATTCCCTATAATACATTCTATCTCATGATTATTGTTTGCCTATCAAGGATATCCACAAACTAGTGATGGAATTTCTACTCCCCCAACCACTGCCACAATGAATGTCATTATGATAATTTTCTCGAATTAACCAGAACATGAACACAATTATATAAAACATGAGGAAGAGAAGCAACCTCATGAGGGTTATTAGTGTGAGAAAAAACATATTATTGGTGTTTAAACCCATTTAGAGAGAATTTTTTTGGGCCTTGGTAGTCCCATATAGGCACATCAAACATATCACTAGAACCTTAACAAAGGTAATTGAATTTCTGAGTCACCCATTGTTTCTAAAAAATATTAGGTATTTTAAATGGATTATACGATAACCAATTTATATAAAGGGTTGAATTAAAAAAATGGGAATAATATGTAATTCTTATATGTGGATTTTTATTATATGTAAAATTTTTGGAATGATACCATCGCACATCCAGAGTAAACATAACATTAAATCATCCTTTGTAGATCATCCCAGAATGGAAAATGCATTTCGGCACAATAAAACCAGATCAAGGAAAATCCATCCACTCATTCCAAACATATTCAATTTTTTCACATTGTTCCCTATCCTATGTGATATCATGAATTACCTAGTAATATAAGGTTCATGCAATGTCATGAACTAACCAACTAGTCAAGTGGAAGGTTCATGTAAAAACACCCCTAATGACATGATCAACACACGTACCTCTTACCTTATGGACAAATAGAAAAAGGAAACCTTAGTTAAGAATGATATGAAACCATATCTGGAATGGTTGGATAAAACTATTCCACTATCTAAATTCACCAAACCATCATTTTCCTCCTTCAATAGAACATGTGACCTAGAGAAAAAACATTTTCATTTTTTCATCTGGATTCAGTTCAATATCAGAAACCCCAATGCACCTAGAATTTGATAGTATCTATTATATTACGCTATCTTTTTAGGTAATCTCATTAATTTCGTATATACAGTATGCACTATGACCCCTCACCTAATGGGAGTAACATCACCAATAGATCCTCTATCAATTTATCTCTATCATTCATAGAACAAGTGTAGATAAGATATCTAATGGATAAGAAAATAATAAAAAGTATATCGCTGAATTCATTACATTTTAGAAGGCACTGAAATAATTTTTTAATGTATAGATTCTCAAGGAATTGATATTTGGAATGTAGATGGATTTTTTTTGTGATGATATAGTTCAAAACATTATCTAGAGGAAATATTTAGGTTGAATTAAGAAATTCACCAAGAGGACATCGCACCTTGAGAAAACTGTAGAATAGATGATGTGAAAGACATGATGATTACCACATAAAAATAAAATATAACATATTACATGATTATAGGAAGGTCTTGTAAAACAATCTCCATCCCCTCACTGAACTATCTTCAGTCTCCCCTGTAGAGGAAGAAACATCAAGAATAACATTAGAACAATAACATCTCTTAGGGCCATTGTTAGGGTCGGGAACTTCTTATTACATTAACATAATAAATTTAAAGCGTTTAATTATTAATTTATGAAAATAGGTTAGTATTCACAATATGTTCTCTATATAAGAACTTTTTTATGTTGTAAAAAATAATGAAGTCACTAGATTCCAACATGAAAGATAATTATAACTATTTCCCCTGCTAGAGGTACCAGGGTTACACGATCAGGGAGTGTTTCTTCATTATGTATCATTTGTATGATTTTTGTAGTACATGGTGATGTTTAAACTGGAGATCCTTTTATATAGGTCAAATATGTATCAATTTAGCATAATGATAATTTATATTTTGGGGATTGATAGAAGTTCTCATATTTAGGTTCGTGGAAATTTTATAATTGGCTATCATGAAAGTACGTATCCCACACCAATGGGTTCATCCGAACATGGTTGAGTCAAAAAGTGGCTCCAATAGAAATACAATTTTCTCCAACAACCGCATTTTATTAAAAATCGTTTATGTATTAGAGGACCTAGTGCATAAAAGTCAAGGATAATGAAGAAATGTTTCTAATCCCAAAGCCAATTGACACTCTCATGGAATTCATGAGTCAACATTATGATGATAATTCATGAAATGTCTACACATAGGGGACTACTATGATAAATGATATATATTCTTCTCTATGTGTTTTTATATTGATGGATAATTGAAAATAATTTTTTAGTCAACCATGATATCCATCTCAATAGGGAACTTCTACATGAAAGTATTGAGGAAAAGGGTAATGCCATTATGAAAATTATAATTATTAAGGACCCATCCCGGAAATGTAGGATTATGATTTTGTGGCTAGTATAAAAGAATTACAAAAATACCATCCAAAAATACATTCTACTTCTTCACCATTTATAATTCTATCTTGTTCCATTTCTTTGGTGTATTGTATTGCTTTATCATAAAAATATAAGGCACATGAACATAATTACAAGGATCAACCACATATATCCAAAGATAAGCTAAAACCACCCTATTCTAAAACTCTTTTTTCTAACCAAAAAATAGTATGTTTTAAGAACCGCATATAACCTATCTCCTTCTCTAATTGATCCCATTACACATCCTATCATGGAGTCATACTTTAAGACCATAATAATTCCTCGATCTTGTAAGTCTAATACACTTAAGTCTTTCTTAGTGTTTTGGATTTGAGTTAAGTCCACAATTCACACTACATATCATGAGTATTTCTTTAATACCTTATCAAAAACTGTAAAAGACCTCCTCAGTTTAAAAGTGTGCTTGATGCATTTGTGGCATATAATGATGGGGAACTAATGAATGAAGACTACCATGGCATCATATGCTTCACAAAATAGTATGATGGCACTAAAATTATAGATAAAATTCACCATCCCTACTTATAGTGAGATTTTATATATTTAGGTATTTATTGGACCCCTATGGACTCTAGTTATTAAATTAAACTCATGCTAACTCATATCCTCCATAGAATATGACTAACTAAGGTATAGCTGACCCGTTCTAATAATAAGATTGAGAGGTATAGAATATGTGAGCATAACCCATGAAAAAACTCATTGAAAACATATTTCATTTATTTTCTATCAAACAAGGATGTCATGGTTTTCTTCCATGAAACTACCTATAATTCTGTACTATTAATGTCTTGGATCCATTTGCATGTTATAGTCACCACTGCATGTCATCAATGTGTTGTGTACACAAAATTTTGTTGAGTGGGGATGTATCATATTGACACCACACCATATGAATCATGTGAAACCAACTTAGATCATTATTATTAAATGAGAGAGGTAAATAAAATCCTTGTCAATATAGTAGATCATGTTAATTATCCCAGGGAATTTTCAATCAATATATAGCACCCTTAAAGGTATATGAACAATAGTTTCATCATACTAATTCATCTATTGGATGAAATTTCTCCATACCATGGGAACTACATCATCATCTATGAGAAAAAAAGGGAATATTATAATATTCCATTTTACTCTTATAAAGGGAAGCCACAAATGAAGATATAAATTCATACTCCTATGTCATACAATAAGAAATATCCCCTGGACGTCGACAAGTTCTATCATAATATATTTAAGAATGTTGATTTTATCTATTGGTATTTAAATAAGAATAATAGTTTTGACATCTAGAAAATATTACATTGATTATAATAACATTGGATTATATCCTAAACATATATTTCCATGTTATCCATAAATACATATGGGTAGTAATCAACTATTATATATTTTTCTCATTGTAAAGTGCTATGAATGTTCTACCCTATAGGCTGATGTGGCTGAGGAGTCACCTCTTCCATCCACTCCTCATAATTATGAATAAGATTATGAGGAGGAGGCTACTCCTTCCATTGATGAAGGATAATATAATGCAATATATGAGTTGATATAGGTGAACCTTTTAAAAAATAAATATCAAAGGCTAATATTATTTAGTGTTATCATGTATCCCAATTAGAAACAACATTACATTACATTACTGAAACTGAACAATGATTAGTTCTTAATGAAATATAATGTGATGATAGAGCATCATAATTAGATTTTGATCCACTGGAATGGCCTCCACATTGGAATTCATGGATTCAAGAAGGATCCCCAGAAAATTAATCCCTCCCATAGTTCCTTGGACAACACCAATGTTTATTAAATTATTTAAACCCGCTTCATTAGAGAGGTTATGTACCCCATGTTGTTGGCCTATATTCTTCTATCCAGGAAAAAGAATAGACAAATAAGTGTTTTCATCAATATTCAGGACCTAAATATTCATTATCTAATGGGGAAACAATTTCTCCCAGTTACTTATTTAATGGTGGTAATAAATGTTGGATTATAATCCCCATCCTTCAATGTTGGATATTCTAGATACAATTACATATGAATGGCTTTGAAATATGAATAATATAATACCTTCTCAACACCTAATATTACATTCTACTATTGAGTAATTCTATTTGGTTTGAATAACAATGAGTAGACCTATCATAATGTTATACACCATATCATTGTGAAACTATTTGGAACAATAGTGGAGTGTTGAATCGATGATTTGGAATTCAAATAATAAAAAATCCATGACCATATCAAGGATCATTAAGAATCATTTATTGTACATGAATCCCACAACATGAAAATGAAACCCATATATCATGATATTTGTGTTACTTAAGGGATGATTCTTACCTTAGTTTTTAGGAACATTGTTATCCTGATAAACCTAGGGAAGATTAATTCTATTAAGGGGATGGATCCTCAACATAATCTCTATGAATTTTCTGGCTTCTAAATATATAAAACCAATATAGAGAATTTTTTCACCATATTGGTGTGAAAATGTAGGTTGTTTTCCATGATCATGAAGAAATGAATCATTTATTATCTAAGGGTATAATTTTGTAACACATTCACTGATTTCAATTATTATCTACTTCAATATATTGTTCTAATTCGACCCAACCTTGGGAACCAATAGAAACTTACTAGACCATCATAGAATGTTCCTTCAATAAAAAAATAGAATATATGAATAATGAATGAATAGAGTATAATATATACTATCGCAGATATAAGATTCTTGACACATAGACCATATATTTTCCCATTGAGAATGACCACATGTGATTGGTCTTATTGGTTTAGAAGTTGCGACATTATCAACATCACTATGAAATCAACATGGATTTTCAGCACAACCTTTTAAAGTAAATCCCTAATCATACTATTATGATTTAGAATTTTTATTTGTGTAATGTAATACTATAGTAGTTTGACATTAATTATATCCCCTAAATGTATTTAAAGGTACATGAAATTCCAAATTCACTAGCCACGCACCCGTCCTCGGGGAAACTTCCCGTGGATATTGACTTCTTGAATGATGGAATCATCTATTTCAATTATATGATTCTATTCATGATGATACACTTTAATGGTTCCTCTTGGAGACCAACTAAGAGATGAGTCTATAATCCTATTCTTAACAAATATGGACTGGGGAATTTTTTCACAACTCCATTATATGTTGTCATTTCACACTCGTTCCTCTTGTTAGTAGGATGTACCATCAATGAGGACACGTAAAAAAATCATCACTAGTAGTCTCAAAATGGATCTTTAAAGTGATGTATGACATTTTAACCTAAATATTTTATTAATAATGATCATTCGATAGGTAAATAAGGATTATATTATCATAAAATTGGCGATCATCCCTCTATATGATCTCACCAATGAATTAATAACCTAGTTTCCTTCTGATACAAATATTAACCATGTATTACAATCTCAGAATTATTTAGTAGGTTCATGAAAACCTTTTTCTATGTCCCTTATGAATCAAGACTTGGTTTAATTGGTTATTTAGGTGGAACATTGTAATTTCATCCCAGATTTTAATACTAGTGAGGAGAACTGATAGAGGAAGCTAATAGTTTCTACTACCCCCCCCCCCCCCCCAAGAAGGACAATAAAATGTCGCTCTGATAGAATAAGTATCAAAATAGAAAATTCTATTGAATAATAAATTCTCACACATGAATCTACAATCATATCTAGACAATCATGAGAAAATAAAATGGTACACAGACCAATTCATCCTCTTTGATGGACCCAACTCATATAAGTTTATATACAGATCTATCATTGAATGAATCCTACTCATATGCATCCATGGAGTGGAAATACCTCAGTTCATAAAGGCGATCCATTAAGGGAAATGTGGTATTAACCAGTAAAGATTTAATTTCTCCCACTATATCTAAGGGATGGGCCATCTTGGTCCCACCATGATTCATATCTACAAATAATTCAAGAATATTTTTCTTGTACACTATATTCATTCCTTATTTTTTCATCAATCACTAGATATTATCCATTTAACCATGTACTCTTGGACCTTAATTGAGTAGGTGTAGGATATCATGGGTCACAACTATTTGGTTATACCCAACAATGTAATTATGTCTTAAATACCATTAATTTATTCTAAAATGGGGAAAAATTGATGCCCTTCAAAATGGACTATACACTATCCATGATTGATTTCATGAAAAACCATATAAACTATTGATTCAGGATTCTAGAAATTGATCTCATATACAATGGTATTAACTTTAAAGATACTGAGATAATGGGGATGTATTCCATGTACAACGTCTGGTCCAACCATACATCCTACTATCACACACAAGTGAATTGATAGGTCGGGGGATTCAATAAGAACTCATCAAACATTATATAAAATATGGTAGACCCAGAAAATGATACACATCTTGATTGAATATTTAATTAATGATGGGAATATCTTATATTGACCAAAATTTCTATCTAGGTGACCCCATACTCCCTATCAAATTTGGAAAATGTGGTCTTACCCATTGAGGTTTAGAATATATCACCCATAATAGTCATATTTAATGTATTGAAATACGTCATAAGGTACCATATTATATTAGTTTAATTAAAATCTTTCAATGATAAATATATTCTTGTGTTTCACAACATTGAGGTCCAATTGAATACGATGGCTCAGACAATCCACAAAATTGATCATCTTTTCTCTTTCATCCAAGGATACATGATGTTGGGATTGAGGATTCCAATGACACCTTTAATGAAACTACTGAATTCATATAAAAATGGGTGGTCCTATTTCTTGTCCACAATGTTTAATCCTATGGTTTATACTCATTAATTAAAATGTATGGGGACAAAACCAAACTATACACTAATTAATGGTTCCTCAATAAGAATACTACAAAACTATGAATTTTTTTCACCCACTTCATTATTAAAAGTTGTTAAAATGGAAGGTTTATTCCTTACTTCATGATAATAAACCACATGGTTTGTCCTCCTCATATATTTTTATACTTCATTTTTACTGTCTTTCTCACATGAAATTAATGTATGTGATATTATCATGGGGTGAATGACAATAAACATTATCAAAAAAACATACTAGATATACAAATATAATCTATATAAAACCATTGTTCTAGTCCCAAGAATAAATTGTATAGGATTCATCATGTTGTATGATATCTAAAAAAAGAACTACATTCCACCTCATCCAATAGGGAAACCCCTTGTTTGTTTTAGTATTTTACTAAACTACGACTATGTGAATTTGGACTCTAACCATACATCATACCAGAGATAAGTGTGGATTGATTCCAATTTCATGTTATATGTACTAAATCATGGATTTCTTATCATGATCCCAGATACTAATGACTTTTGGTTCCCCCTTGGAAACAAATTATACTCTCATTCATAGACACTTACCAATGAATTTATTATATGTATAAAGGTTTAAAACCTATAATGTTGAAATATTATCAAATATTTCCTCATATCACCCATACACTTTGAGATATCCTCAACATAGATCATATTAACACATTAATTTCCAAATTGTGTCCTCTGTGGTGAATGAAATAGTCCAAACAGGCCCTCATCGCATATAGGGTTCACTCCCCAAAGAAAAATCAAGATAAATATGGTGGTACTCATGTTTTGAAGACATGTTTAGTAGACAACCGTCATTTCCCCCATCCCTAATAATTATATAATGGAACCTATATTTTGAATTTGGACAGTAGTCATCCTATACTAATTTACCTCCTCATGATTCAAATCATGGAGGTATTTATACCTCTCTTTGTCACCTTCTAGGATTCGGGCGGATAATCAAGGCCTTCAGTGTTACAACTTGGTGCATTTGCGCAAATCGATAATGAAATTTGGTTCCACGGGTACATTCACAATACAACTTCTATATTATCCTATCATAAACTCACATATAACTTTTCTATTCTCCCAATACTCTTTATTTTCCACACTATGAATAATAATGTGGACTAAATAGTTTTTTTTGGATTATTACAACCATGAACGAGGAACTATATTTTCAAAATTGTTAGGTCTTATTGTTTGAAACTATATGAAAATAAAAAATAATTATCCTCCAAATATAATGTATCACTATATTAAAATGTGTGTATCGGTATGTGCTCTATGACTTATAACTAGTATTATCTCTTACTCTAAGAATCATTTTAACTCCCCAAGATTTCATAGTATGTTATCTGTTAAATGTATTTCAATAACTTGTGCTACATGCAACACCAAGTTCGAGTGCATCACGACTTACCAAACTAGCAATTCAAAAAAGTTGTTATGAATAGTATTAACCACATTTTTTATTATATATATCCTATATAATTTTAACATTCATATTTTGGGTTTCCTAAAAATAATATAAAAATAATTCAATTTTTAAGATAGAAGATGGATTTTTCAAAAAAAAAGCAGTTATTACGCCTTTTAATGGTGAATCATTTTTGAATACAATAGTTGAAACTTTTATATTTTCACATTATTGAAATTGAATTCTTATTTATAAGAGGGATATAAAAATTAATTTTGGATAAATTGTTGGTAGATTTCTAATAACTTATATATTTTGATGTATAGTGAAAAACAAATTGTGTTTAATTACAAAAAACTATTTTAATCAAAATAATTTATAGTGTTAAATTATGAATTTGAATTGTTTTGATGTATAATTAGATTATATCTTTATAATTTAATATAATTTATCTCATTTTATGTAATTTTATATTAAAACTGGACATAAAAAAGTGTCAATCTTTTTATAGCTACTATTTCTAAAAAACACACTTTTTGTTTTGACAATATGAATTAATTTTAAATTAATTTCGTCCACTTTCATGTTTTGAATTTCTTAAAATATATTTTATATTTTTAATCAGGAATTCCAAATTTTATAAATTTGTAACTTTTATTATTGTACATTTTGAAAATTTATTTCTGTAAATATTTTATTTACCATGGTTAAAAGTTAAATCCGATAAATTAGGGTAAACAAATAATATTAAAACAATACCAAATTTCCCTTACATGTGTCTTATTCCTATAGGTTGATACATGTCTGAAAATTAGCATTATTGGTTCCATTTAAGGACCGCATAGAGCCATTTGAGAGTGATAATGACACTCTATATAAATTAATTTTAAGTAAAGACAAAAATGACATAAACATATATCTTTCAGTAAACAAAACTTTACATGGGGTTATATATGTTAAAATTTATAATATAAATACTCATTAGAAATATTAAAATATTTCCTACATAATTATATTTTTTTTACAATTTTTAGACATTAAATAATTTAATTTATTTATGACACATTGATGATGTGGTAATTACCTTATCAATAAAAGAATCAAATAAATGGTTTTGTAAATATAAATATAAATATAATTTGAATATTTTTATGCCATCCAAAAATTTTATAGGTGAATATGACCTTCTAGGATTGATTTAATGAATTTTTTTGAACTAATAATGTTTTTTGGACTTTCACAAATAAAAAAATACCAAATAGTGTCAAAATTGACATAAATTAATTTTTAAAACAAATACTATATTATTGGTTGATTTAATATTCTGAAAAATATATGGTTCAGAAAAAAGGGCTTAAATACTATTATATATGACTTTATTGAACTACTTGAAGTTATATTGGATGTTTAGAGTACTTTTATTAACCATATAGTGTATGAATACAAGAAGACGCGGTAAAAGTTAGACTATCTCACTAAGAGTTAAATCTCTAATATATGGATAAAATGGTAACATAAACATGTCTAAAACCTATTGGTTGAGAGTATTTCGACCCATAACCACATAATGATCGAACAAAATTCAATTGGGGACATTATAATCCAAAAATTATTGTATAATACGTTAATATTTTAATCTATTCCTAAAGTTACCATCACCCCTCTTATAAAGGGAAACTTCCCCTTCTCTCAAAATCACACATCCAAAGCCATTTGTCTCATCCAAAACCTACCCAAATATCTTATAAACTTCCATAAAATCAACCTAGATTCCATAATTTGATCATAAAGAAAACCTAATAAGTATTTTTTATCAAATCAAAAGGAAACACTCGAAGAAGAGGTAATAATTTCACCACCCTCTTTCAAGTTCTTTTCTTCTTCCACTTCCTCTTTCATTGTTGTTTTCATAGAAAAATAAAAAATCCTGTGACTCCTACATACTATAATGTTATTATTAATATGGTAAAACCATATTCATTATTAATTCCATCCTATAAATGACTAAGTCACCATGAATGTGTACGTACAGCTTACCGTCTCCACGTCGTGGTGTAATTTGTTATTCAAACACTTCATTATTTGGATGTGTATAGAAATGAGTATAACTGATGTAAATAATAAATATAACATGTTAATGACTCTTTATATATGATGTACCTAAAATTACATATTATTTCACCATAAATATAATGATATTGTCACTTGTGCATACATACGGATTACCATCTCCACGATGTAATGAGATTCATTTCCTCATTCACCATTCCATGATGATTATAAAAATAAAAATTATTAATAAGTATGTAATATATGACTTACTAATTATACTGAATATATATATATATATATCTGTGTGTGTTTACTTACTTACATATATCATATTCACTTACTTTAATTCAATACGATATGAAAAACGAAACAGCGTTTATGCATACGTACGACCTACCATCTCCATAAATGGTGTTTTACATTTCATATATCTATATATTATACATATTTATAATCTAAATATATATGATATATAAATCATCGGATATATTCTAGAAGTATGTAAATCATGATATAAATGACACTATTAAGAATGTCAAGTTAGAACACATACGATAAAGAAAGTGATTTTTACCCGAAATATTAATTGAACATGGAAATCATTATTAAATGGGTAGTATAAAGTTACAATTGAATCATGTATGATATAATAAATATGAATATGGTTCGGGTAAAAATTAAAAAATTACTATGGTCATTATATATTAGGTTAAATGTACCCTTAACCAAAGGAAAGTGCAAGGTAAGGGTTATTTCCTCAATCTCATTATTATCTGAGAATGTTTTTGTGTAACTATATACTGGGAAATATTTATCATCGATACCCATTTATCATAAAACAAAATCAATATTAATCTTTTAAGGTTTTATGGGAGGGTATATTAAACTAGATCTCCATTTTATATATTTTAAAGATTTATCTTTCTAAATCCTTTTAATTAATGTCCACGATTTCAAAATGATTTTAAGGATTTATGTATATAGACATGAATGTTTTGAAATGATAATTGTTTTAAAAAGATTCAAACTGATATTGGAAACTTTGATTAAAAATATTTTTTAAATTACATCCTTCATAAATGTGTGACTTTTAAATGATTTCACAAACAAAAATATTTCTCTCAAAAAGCTTTACTGATCATTTTCAGCTATGTCAGCATCCTTTACTGGATATTATTCGGGATTGAGGTTGATTTATTATAATAAAATATTCTATATTGTATTGAAGGAGTTATGATATGTTTAACTGTGAATGTTCTATTTTATACCATTCATGGTTTATGGTTAATGTATTGACATGTTGTATGCTGGTTTTCGTACAAATGTTTATGTTATGTTTCATCTTTTTCATATGAGGAATGCAGTGGACATAGTACGTAATGGGTCGATCCCTCTATAGCTCCACGATGCATCTGTGGGTCTCATGAGAAAAACTAGTTTCTTGTCACAAGGTCTTGAAAAAAAAATTATTTGTAGTCTTGGAACAAGGCCTTGACTATGTAGTAATGATGTCCGGCGTTAGGCATTCCCTAATTATGAAATAAGTTAATACATGTGATTATTTGAGTAGTATAATATCCATGTGCATGTTTATATGGTGATGTTTGAATTAATTTTTCCATATTATTTTTAATATTATGTTTAAAAATTATGTAATTTTTATTACACATATTTACTTAAAAAATTATATCTTCTGCTAAATTATTTACCTTTACTGGGCATCTGAGCTCACCCCTTTTTTATGTTTTATTTTCCTAGGATACCAAGATATGTATTAGGATTGATATATTGGGTGAAGATAAATGGAATAATGCAGTTTTAAAGAACTACCTATGTAATTTTCTATGCTTGAAATTGAAATGTACCATTTATGTATGTAATCTATTTTCCAAGATTGCTAAACTAATCAGTCCTTCAATACTTGATTTCTTGTAATCATGCCAATGTATTAAAATAATGCACTAAATCTGGGTAACTAGGGTTTGGGTGTTATAATCACGAACCTAAAATATGTGTAATGGTAAATATATCATGACCATAAAATAGAATCATCATATGGTATAAGATTAAAAATAACAAACTATGTTAAATTTTTTATTCTCTATAACCTTATATCAGTAGCATCTCTTAGGCCAAGAATCATGAACTAAAGATGTGTTCAATGGACCATAATCCATGAATATAAACTAGTGTCATCTCCTTTTACAAGAATCATTAGGATAAATTATTATTAGTGGTAAAAAATCCATGACCTGAAATGGGTATCTTCTCTTGGTCCAAGAATCAATAACATTAGTTGTGTTTGTTGGTCTATGTGCCATGACCATAAACTAGTAGCACTTCTTGGTCAATGTTGTATTAACATAAACTAGAAGAATCCTCTTTTTTCATTGTTGAAATTCGTTTAAACCAAGACATAATTGAAAAAGAGACATATCATTAATCCACACTAGGAAGGACAGAAAAAGGTTCCACAATCAAAGAACCCATAAAGTGGTAATTGATAAAAAATCAAACATCTTCTCACTATTTCAATCCTAAAATATTAGGAAAATGATATATAACAAGTAGTATATGGGTAATTCCTGAAGGATTCAAGCTCAAGCCACATCAAAATCCACGTTACTCAAGTTTAACCCACTAGATAAAGAAAAACAGAGAGAAAATATTTCACCCATTTTCCCCTAGTATTGGAATAATTACATTAAAATACACAACCCCTTTTCCCCATTCATGATCATCTACATGACATTACAAATCTCAAATACATATTAGGTTCTACCTTATCATCTCTTTTGGATGGTATATCTTAGAAAATGGTTAAATATAAATAATATTAAAAACTAAAAATCCTCATTTTGACCACATTACAAAATTTGAAGCTTTATGGTCACTTTCAACACCTCATCACCCTGAACTATTTACACTCTCTCTATGTGGGATGAATTACATTATAAGTAAACCTAATTAACCTCCTATGTCACCATTTAAATCATGTTATTTATGATCTATATAGATAGATAATCTATCCTTAAAACCTATACTACAATACCATAAATTATTATTCCCCCTCATGTTCATATCATCATTCCCATAACAATGTTTTTAACCCTCAAGTGGATGTAAATGATAATTCAATCTATGTGTTCCCTTATTCATATCTAGTTGGTGTTAACATTTCGGGTAGATTGATTATCCCATCCCCCATCATTGGTAAGAGATATATGTCCATAACATTTAGATATCTCTTAAACCTCATCACCATGAAATGTTTATCTATGTGATCAACATCCTAGTTATATGATGGTAAATGACAATAATTCTCTTTTGTTACATGGATTTTAATAGTTTTACTATCATTTCATGTATTAAATTTTATACTCTATAATTATCTCATCATAATCATGTACGAGGATATTTTTGGTTTTGGTCTCATACAAATCCACTTATGATAACCAATTTTTTCTAGATTCATTTTCACAAGATATGTATTGATGACCAGATATCCTATCAGGGGCCCTACAATGGTCACAATTATCATTGTAATCTCATTGTATTCACTCTAACATAATGAAAAATAATATTTTATTAGGTTATTTTATCTTTTGGGTCACCTATATTATTATATACTCATGATATGAGTGTATCCCTTACTTATACAAGTATACACAATCAATATTCTCAAACACTAAACACCAAGATATTTAGAGTGTTCAATTCTTTACAGATTTCCCTTATTTCTACCACACAATTATTCCCCCATTATCTAGGTCCCCATCATCCTCTAAATCCAAATCGGATCCCCTTAAGTGGGGAAAAATATATAAAATTCCATCATCACATCAAGTGTACACTCTTTGGAGGAAATTTAGTGTTGAAATAATTGGTCTTATGTTTCGAAGACATAGTTATTAGTTAACCCAAATTTGATTTTATTCTATACTTAATAATGTGATTATAGAACATATATTTCAATGAAATTATTATTAAACATATATATAAAATTTATCACACCCATTATGATTAAAATTCCATAATTCTATATTTTATTACCCCACCTCTCCAATATTTTCAATGAATCTAACACCCTAGGCATTATCCCACACATACATTTATTCTCTATGATACATCCAGTTAGTTATTTGAGGAATTTATTAATGAAAATTTTCATCATAGGGGAAACCATAAGGTGGGATGTGTTATTCTAACCCCAACCCTTCCACCACATGCAATGTGTTCTCATGTGTCAAATGTGGTCTTCTTATATTATTTCATTCTAACAATAACAAAGGCTCACACATATATAATATTTTTACTTTTGGGTTACTAGAAGACCCTCACAGTATTTTTAATATGTTTATAAACAAAAAATAACTTTTTTATAAGAATATCTATGCTAGAATATAAACCTCTAATTCACATTCAATTTTTCATCCACATGATGCTACATACTCCCCCGATCATGTTTACTAACCCATACCTTATACTATGATTCACCGTGGGGGTTATATATTGATAATATACCTACATTATTATTGCGTGTTTAAGAACTCTTAATTCCATATTGACTCATATACCATATTAATTGAATGATGAATATATAATGGAAATCATACCTCATCCCCATGAATATTGAACTTAAACTATTTGTATTCAGTCTATTTATCGAGACATTATAGTCAGATCATTCTATCCATGCATCATGAATTTAAATATAATTACTTTACCCACTTGCATGTCTGTATTAGTATGTACACCACATATAAATAATTGTTTTTGTTTCCTTTCCTTGGTGTCAAATATTCGAACTCATAACATAGTCTAAGAATCATGACCTAAAACTATTTTTATATTTCCCCACATATATTTTGTATGAAACTATGTATTTTGTATCTCCATTCAAGATGGGATTTCATTACCTTTAATGCTTCACAATATAGATCACCATTTCCTTCAACATAGTAAGAAACTAAGAAACCCAAAATATTCCATATTTTATGACATTAATATACATAATACTCGGGACCCTTTTCTAGGATGATTCCCCCATTTTGGTGTTGGTATTATAATAGACCACTCCCAAAAACATTGTGTAGCATGATCCCAATTCTATGAAATATATAGTTATGTAAGGATTACCCATTTTGGAACCATTAATTGGATCCATGGAAATTCTTACATTACATTTAGTGATGAATCTTTAGTTGACTCCCGTCTTTCCTTATCCTCAATATTCACCAAAGAACCAATCCATTCTGACCCCCTTTTTGTGAGTTATTCAGATCCTTACACAAAACAATTTATCACTTTTTAGTTATAGAATCACATTATACCTTATTCTAAACTATATCTGTCTTTATTTTTATATCAAAATATATATATTGAAGTTAAGATCCACAATATTGGAATATCCATAGTCATCCCATAACCATTTACTCATCACATTTCATTACGTTTCTCAGTGTAAATATATTCCCTTTTTACATTTGGATAGTGTGGTACATAAATAGATATAGTTTAAGTTGTAAATCCATAAATTGTATCTTCCTCAAGATCCCTGCATCATGATCCAATACTATGTAGAATCCATCCCGAGAAATCTTGTATAACAAATAAGATTTCCATCTATATTGTTTTTTTATTTCTTGATGCCACGTAATCTGTCTTCTCTATAGGTCTATATATCACAACCTTATATTTCCTTTATATTCCAATATACTCATCTACATTGGAATTCTGTCAACTAATTCACATTTTTTTTCTTTTCCTAATTCTTTATAGATCACCTCATCTATAATCAATTATCCATGACCGTAAATTAATGTCATATTGGACTGATCAAGAAAAAAATAAGCACCATAGATCTAAAAATAATTTTAGATTTCTTGTGGCACAACCGAACCATTTTAGTGTCAAATTAGGTTTCAATAGATCAAAAACCTGGTGTACCCCATTAGTATTTTTTATGAATGTTAGTTCAACCTCATGGTTCTTGGATCTCTCATAGAGTTTCTCAATTAATCACAACACATTATGTCCCAAGAATCAAATAACAATGTATATTTTTAATTTCAAAAAAGTATCCCCTATAGTGATGGAATGAAGATCTGAAGGCCTGCCACCTATCTAGAGAACAATACTAGAAGGACTCCTTTTAGAAAATGGATGGTCCATGTGTTTCAAATACATGGTTAGTTGTTAACCATAATTTTTATTCATCAATTCTATATGATGTTGTAGTGAAATAATTTTATGCAATTATTTCAATTCATATCCTTATCTTAATTACAAAATCCAATATAATTTCAATTCAAGAGGGAATACTTTACCTTCATCGTATCTATTTTTCCATAATGGTGTCATCAAACCCTCTTGTTACACTTTTTAACTTTTTATATGTTGTCAAGTTGAATGAATATATTTTCATAATTTCTTACTGATCAACCCATATTCATTGGGTTTTTATTTGTCATCAAATTATTCCAAATTAGGCTAATTCATCTTAAGGAACTCTTGTGTAATCTAGTAATCCCTACACCACCCCTTATTTATCACACAAAGCATTGATTATATAGAAAAATAGATTTTACATTAATTCTATCTCTATCAAAATTAAAATAAATTATTTAGTCATCCCTATATGATGTTAAATTTCATTTCAAATTCTCTTTTGATATAATTCTAATATACACAAGGTATTCCCTATCATATCGACATAAAACAAAATTGTATCATATTTCTTACTCAAGAGGAAAACCACCTAGGTTGAATTGGTCTTCATCCACACCACCTACTATAATGGTGTATGATGTAGTTCACACTTTATGGGATACAAAGTGATATCTGGGAGATCATTCCAAAAATGAATTTCATGTAATATTTCTTTATTTCTAGATGTCTAGGATTCTAAAAAAACACAGTTTGACCACTTTCCAATCTTAGTTTCTAACAAATGACCCTTTAACCATGTATGGGCTAGTTCAATGTAGGATATTCTCCTAGTTATTCTATGGTGAGTATGATATGACCTAATTCCTACCAGGACCCCTTTTCTATGGGAAAATTTTCTTTTCTACCATACATGAGCTATGAATATAGATAATAATTCTCAGTATGTGAATCGCGACATTAAATTGTTCATCATCTCATTGGATAGATGGTGATCTTTCGAATAAGACCCCATGGATCCTTTTTTTGCATTAGGTTTCTTTTCTTCATCCATAAGAATTTCCTCCCCTTTTCATGATTTGAATTGTATGAAATTAAACTCTCTCATATGGTAGGTGTAGATACCCAAATGTAAAATCAACAACTCGTTGATCTTATCTATATGAAATTAAATTTTATCAAACTATGGTTATATCCCAATGTAATTAATCTGGGAACAAATTTTTGGGTTGTAAAAATATTGAAGTCACACATAAAATCAATGATATATAACCATAAGATAAGAATATTTGGAATAACACATTATATCCAACATAATGAATGAATGAATCCTGAATATTTACCCATTATAATGTTGGAATTTTAATTTTAGCCATTGGATCACACAGTTTCCATTAATGGGGTATAACCTTTTGGTATGTTTAAGGAATGATTATGTGAGGTTATGATTTCTTGAACTCTTCCTAATAATCATTATCCTCTATAGATTAAAATTCAGACTCATGTTTTGGATTGATATCTATTATCATGTCTAAATAATATCCCCTATAGTGGTTGAATAGTTATCCAATCTACACCTCACTTACATGTTACACCACAAAATGGAATCATTATCATCATCTTATAAGAGAATATAATACAGTAAAGGTACAACACATTGATGGATTAGAGGAGATATCCTTAGAAATAAAATTGTGGAAAGAAAGTTTCAAAATTGTCTATTAGTCATCATAAACCTATTGGCCTCCTCTATTTATTGGTACAAACTATTGGTGTCATTATTTACCTCTTTCCACCTCTCATGTGCTCAGTCGAATTCAAAAACCCCTAGTGTTGTGCCCCTTGAATCATTCTTGATTTTTTTTCAGTCAATCTCATGGAATCCTAATCACATGATTCCCTCATATATATGACTCTTTAGTTGTGTTAGAAAAAATATTTCAATCCAAGCATATCCAACCATATCAAATTCACTTTGGTAATTGAGTGATCTTTCATTTTTATCTTATTTCCCATACATTGAATGACCAATGTGAGATTACAGGTGTCTATTTAGGTATTTAATTAATTCAATAGAGATATAAATTTCAACAGTGTGAAAATAAACAAAAGAAACATTAATTTCTCGAAAAATGGAGTAATCCTTATATTGGGGCCTATTCCCCTATCACGAAGAATTTTATCTACGTCTTTGCACTAGAGGTGTGATAACCATGTTCTGTTAACATCTAATGCATCTATTAAATTGATATATTTAATCATGTAATCAATATTATATTCTACACTTCCCATGGATTTTACACATCCATCTAAAGTTGTTGTTGATAATGTGCAGCTTTATACTCTGTTATTGATAGTAAAATTCGAGTTATCTCAGGATGTTTTTTTACCATTTGATCCTATAGATTGTGAATAAAATAAAATCTAATATAGTGGTAGTCCTGTTATTGGAAAAAAAAATATAGTAAATAAAACTACTAATCATTTTTTAGGTTAGTTCATTTCATCATATACAAACTAAATCCTAGGAAACGAAAAATCATTCAACACTATGTGGTCTATCTTGATAAAGATGATTCAAGACAATATATAGAGGGTATGGAAATACACCCACATGATACCGAAGACCACATTATGTGTGCTCATAATCTTGGAAGTAAACCTTCACCCCGATTTTAGGTCAAACATATAAAAAATTGGTCATCATGTAACATCGTGTTGGAAGGACTCCATAAAATCCTTCATCAGTGGAGGCCCATGTTTAGCATCATTCATTGCATAAAGTTCTTGGTCTACTATCCACAAAGGTGGTACTACCTCAGATCCAAAAATTTGGTAGTATATATCATAGATTATATCTTTATTAAATGATTATATATCACCATATACTATAATATATATTTATGTTCCACTTTCCACCTCACTTGAAGAGGAAAAAAACACCCTAGCTATCTTAACGACCCCTTCATGGATTAGCATCTCAAGGATCCACTTGACCATGATAACCGCTCTAGAAGATGGGATCACTATTGTATCTTCATTATTTTCCTCATCATTAACAAATTACATATGACCTGTTCTACATTGAATAGCTAATAACTCAATGAGGAAAACATTTTCGTAAAAAATAATTAGTTTTAATATTTTAATATGGAAATAAGGATAAATATGTTTTGTGAAGAAACATATGTACTCCAAATAGAGAATTGAGATTCAATCCCTAAGAGTGTATAAGGTTGGGTTCCCCAATAGAGACACATTATATTACTCCATCCACCGATATATTGTCATCTCCATCCTTAGTATTGATTATAAATTCAATGTTTTGTACACTATATGTAGGCGTCACCATACATGTCACTTACATTCTATAAGGAAGGTCGATAAACAATTAACGATGATCTATAATTGGGTGTCTTTAATTTTTTATGTCATTTCATTCATTAATGTAGAGAATATTAAAAAATATTTTAGATATAATATGGAAGATAAGATAATGATACTTTTTGGGCACTAGATTGGTGAAATTATTTCATTGAACAAATATGGTAACTATTTAATGGGTTTTTTATTTCCTACAACACTAGAGAGGGTTACTACTTATGTATCATGAATTTATAGGGAATGTTTTGTCACTAATTTAGTTAGGTATATACCATATTTTTATGTTATGATCTCCCCTATTAAGTGATATTTTCTTCCAAAATAATCAGAGCAACAAAATTATTAAATCTCAAAGTTTGATGATAGTCATAATCCTAAAATGATTGAATACATACCATTACTGACAAGAGATATTTTGTTTCACTGGGAAGAGGTAATTATTTTCCTCCCATGGAAGATCATTAGTTTTATATTCTTCCCCATGAATCATATTCATTAAATTACCCTTGTTCAACATCCCCAAAATTCCCAACATCTTGGATTCCTCCTTGATGTGGCTTGTCTATCAGAAATTTAACCTGGCTAGATTAAGGGATTTCATAGACATTGTGGTTGATAACCCACTATAGCCAAATTTTATACTTCATGGATTCACTTTAATGAGACATTAACCTATGTATAGAATGTTAAGAGTAGAGAATATATATCTCATCACCCTAAAAAAACTTTCAAAATCTATCGAGGGAGAGTAATTATAGAATGTTATGCATGCTTTCCCAATAAGAAGGGAAGTCCTAATTATATGTAAAAACCATGATCATTTGGTTTGACATTATTTTTTCCACACTGGGTGTCACTTATGATTACCTATACGATTTTACCTACTCTAGGACTGACATACCCTAGAGTCTTAGAAATCTGGATTCACCTTCCTCAGGAGTCCATGGAGTTGGTGCTGCTAATTCCTTTGTTGTAGAACGCATTATTTATTAGAATTATCCTCTCGATCAAGATATCCTCATTCCACACTACCTCTAGGCCTCCACCACTATGTTCAAATGGATAACTCGATGCCTCATCATCCTTATAGGGTATGATCTCTCTCTTAACTCTATGTATATGCATGGAAAAAAATTAATGGAAGATTAGTAGGAATAAATTTAATCATTACCCTAATCCCATTATGGGGGAATTTATAAAATAACCAGCAGAGAATAATGGGATGGAACTCAAGGAAAAATCTAGCATACACCTTTTCTCATCTATCACTAAATACACTAAAAATAAACTGAAAACTGGTTTAGGTTTTAGGGCTCAGTAATGAACATAATTTTAATCTGTGCCTCTAGTACCCATCTTCAATAGCCCATGAGGCATCACCACTACCTGCTAGTCCCTATAAATCAACTATAGTCACACCAATTGGGTGCGAAAAGGTAAAACATGAAATACTCAATAAAATTTGTTGCAGAAATCACTCTAACTTGCTCAAGATTATGGGGTCAACTTTTAATAATTTTTAGTTATGATGAAATGATGTTAATGTGGGGTGGGTGGATAGTGTTATGATGATCATACTACCCATTTTTGTGTCCACCCACCAAAAATAAAGTTGTATTAGGCAAACCCATGTATAGGAACCTTCCTTTGGTTGATGTTCTTTAATATATTATAGAGTATATTGAATATTGGGACCAATATGTTTTTGTGTTGTTCTATTTATAGTATTTTTTCTATTACAAAGATTCATGTATGGACCACTGGGTGGGAATCAAAAATAATCAACAAAACCCCCTAGATAAATGCTGTGGTTAATGTATCCAATTTTATCTATATGAAATGGTTCTTTATGTTTTAACCCAATAGTTGATATTAGTCTAACTTCACAATCTACCAGTATTTCCCACCCAACCTATGATACAGAGCCCATAGGAATTGAATTCATCTTCAAAATAAGATCTCCATTAGGTGTGTTTAGAAGGATTTAAAACCACCACATCAATGAAAAATATATAAATATATGTGTCATATACTAATTAAAATTTATAAAACTCAGAAACACTCTGGAAGGCACCAATATGAGCTATTAATCTTCCTAAATGATCTTCTCTAGAAATAACTCAACACACATGTCCATTTTAGGGATATCCCAATGATCATGTTGAGATACAATGAATTGATGATAACATCCCCAGGGTGATGAAATAAGGATTTGGTGTCTAATGACCACAAACTCAATTGTTCTATCATAAGGTCTTATTGATGATAAATGAGGAACTAAAGTTCAATGAAACATCATAAATCCTTAACATATAGATTCCTCCTAAAATATAATTAATGGATGGAGGATAAAGAATACATGGGACCATTGGTAAGTGATGTTTCCTCCCTGACATAGGTCCAATACATTTTTCTAACCCTAACTCCAATCTGATTAAACTATTTTAATACTTATATAATTTTTGGGAGGAGATCCCTCTTCGAACAAAACTTATTATTTGTTATTTTTATCAGGTTCTATAATCTATGATTATTTATTGTCTTATGATCATATTGGGAGTAACCAATTGTCATTATGTTTCACATGAATGAACCTAGGGAAATCCTTGACCAATATCTTTTGAAATCATAACAAGAATCTAAGATCACGATGTCATACCCCAGTTCAATGTCTTATAGTGATAGAATCTATAATATTTGGAAATCCATCTATTGCTTTTTATCATTTTTAGAATGGTTTTTAGATTCAACACAATTTAGAATATGGGTCATATTTGAATATTCATACAAATCTCCCTCCATCTCATGGAAGCAGTATTAGATCCTTCAAAATCAATATGTAATGATTATCTTGAAAATAATTAAGATTATTTTACAAAGTATTTGGTTCCAAAAAAATTTGTTTCATGGATGTTTTTTTCCTAGAACATCTATCACCAATGAACTATGTCATTATTCTATTTTGTGGATGCACCATTAATATAAATAATTGTAACACTCTATTATTTTTATTTATATTTTTTCTTAAATCATATTGTGTTTGATAGCATTATTCTTAAACAACAATGAACTATGAAAAACATTAGAACAATATACAGAAATTAAAATAAACCCTAAAAAACTTGTTGGTAAAAAATGTGGCAACCTAGTTGTGAATTATAAACAGAATTATAAATAAATTTTATTATTAACATTAATCCATTGAACATATTAAATTGGACTATTTAAGTTACTAAAAATATTTTTTTATACTTTAAAATATAACCATTCTAAAATTTTATTTTATGCCCTTTATTTTATGATAATAAATATATCCTACAGAAAACATATTAATAACATGAATAATATGTCAAAAAAATTTGATAAGTAATTAACTAGAAATATGAATTATAATATTTAATAATTTAAAAAATATGGTTTCCTATAAAAATTATTTGCATTATATTTTTCAGTATTTATGTAAATGTTGAATTATAAAATTTTATAATTATAATTTAGAAAAATTGACATAATATTTTTTTTAACAATAGTAAATTTTCTTAAGATACATTATTTGTATATATCTTTTTAAAAATAATTAACATTTAAGTGAATAATGAAGAATATTTTTCTTAATAAATATATTACATATTTAGATATATAAAAAAATAATTAAAGCCAAAATAATTTGAAAAAAAATAAATGATTTAATATGAATTAATAAAGAAAAAATAAACATTTTAAATACTAAATTATAATTATAAAATGTATGTTTAATAATTTAAAACTTATGTAATATTTCAAAATAAATAAAACTATTATCGATTATATCTTTTAATTAAATATTTTTTTTAAATTTGGGTTTCCATTTATTTGAAATTCGTTTAAAATTCATTTTCTTATAATAGATCAGTTAATTTTTTTAAAAAAAACATAAAACATTGATAGTTTTTTCTAAAGAAACAAATTCACCTATAAATACATTTTTTCAAAAAAACAAATATTTTTCACGCGAATATCCTAATGTTAAAAAATATTGAAACTTCTAATAGAGTTATTATTTAAAAAAATAGATCTCATATTTTGAATGAATATGTTCAATTTATGTTAAATGTTCCATTCTATTTTTAAATATTAAGAGTATATGAAATAAGTAAGAAGTTTAATTTCCATTGTAAAAACAAAATATACTATGAGTGAAATATCTAAATGTCAAAGGTATGAGAGATTTTTAAAACATGTGTCAAAACTAGTTGTAAAGAAATTTTTTTACTTATACCACTCAGAAATCTATTTTTTTTAAATTTGTTAACTATTGGATCTTCAATATTTCAATTTCATTGTTGAAAAATAATGGTTGTTCACAAAACATCCCTTTTAATCACATATAAAACTTTATCACACACACCCTCACAATGTTACATATCCCCTATCGTAGAAAAACTTTGAATAAAATAAATCACCTAATTACTATAATTTTCCCTTTGAAATTCATTTCCCCATATACTTTTAAGAGAAAGGTGGTGATCCTGAATTGAGTATTAATTAATCATTATCCATTCGCTCTTATAATTTATATTCTATTCCTATACAAACCATTGTAAAATAATTATCTCATTATTACTATTATACTTATGTGTTATTATATAAAATAAAAAATAATGATTCAGTCCATACCATCCACTTAGAAAAATAAAAGAATGATGATTGTGTGTTTGAACAGACTACCACCTCCACAAAGTGATGACTTCAGTCTCTCACCACCATAAATATATAATAGTTATAGGGTTATAATTGAATAATAAAGGTAACATATATAATGTAATTATTTTTATAAATAAAAGAATTATAATCCACCGTTATTCCCTCTCATTCATTGGGAAATTAAAATATTAATAGTGTATTGTGTGGCCTACTGCCACCTAGAAGTAATGTATATCTATTTTCATATATTTTCTCCCATATCTCTTTAGAAAAATTTAAATATAACCACTACATTTAAAAATATATAAATAATTCTATTATTATATTATTATGATATTATTATAAAAGAAACCATAATCATAACCACAATCAGACCCTAATTGTGGTATTTTTATCTCTAAGTCGGTATAACGATCAACTTTAAATTCTATAAACATCTAACATGGATAAATATAGAAACATAAAAACATATATAAATATAATTTTGAAATAAAATATTGATTTTTTATCATTCTTTAGAGGTTATGTAATGTTTTTAACTTATTATTTAAATGTATTATTTGATTGTAAAAAATAGAAAAAATAATTCTTATATTGATTCATTTTTCATAAAATATAACAAAAACACTTACGTAATGATATAAGAGATATATAAATAGTTATAATTTATCTATTGAAGTAACAATACTAATCTTGGAATTATGAAATTCATATTAATAATGTGTATCAATATTGACTTTATAAAACATGCCTAAAATAATTCAAGTTACTAGCAACCATGAGTTAAAATAAGTTATTACTAGCTATTGTTTATTTTTCAAAGGTGAGGCACTCAACCCCTTTAATAAAATAGATTGAAATGTTCAAAATGGAAGAGTGAAACAAAAACAAATGAAAGGTAGTCATGTTTCTCATGAATGATGATGCTTGTTATGATTAGAGAGGCTCCCACCGTGAACACGTGGTTATCGACCCCTTCCTCCCATTTCATGATGCATCAGGGGACTCCCATTGTCATATAGAGGTCTAACATCAAATGTGTGTAGTGATCTTTTAGCAACTGGGGACCGAAAATTTGGTTGATCATCAACTTCACATCAACCTAAAAGCAGTTCAAATGTATCATGAGTGTTGACATATGAGTTTAATTTTGAATACACATGAAAAATCATTCCATATCATGGATAAAAAAGGCCCTTAATCTCCATCGTGGGAGATTCTATATTTAAATCCCCATGGTCATATCTTTTATGATTGAAACCACCAACATGTGACCTTCCTTCTATAAGCTCATTAGCTACTGGGATATCCTTGATAAGTGTCAAAATATTGAGTTTCATGAGAGTTATAGAATGGTTGAAAGCACACAGACCCATATGACACAAATCACGTGAGGCTTCTAGCTTACCAGTAATTACAGTATGTATTACTATTTAATAAACTCATAGCAGGGTTAATTCTCTGAATAAAAACTGCTATCAGTTTAGTTTTAGATTTAACCTTAGAGATTTCTGCAGCCATATGAGTATTAAGAAATATTGTTTAAGAAGAGGAGCCATGCCAGAAAATAGGATCAGAATGATATATCACTTTTGAGTTAAAAGTTTATGACATTTTACTCTTGAATTTTATGAATGTATTTTCAAAAATCTTTTCCTTTCCCTTTCGGTTTTAGGAAAATTATATTTTCATTCTACATGTCAAAATCAACCACTTCTTGAGAATCATATTCCCTATCATCTTTTCCATCATCATATTACTCTCCAACATGCTCATCATTAATACCTCTAAGTAAAAAATCATTAAAGAAAATCCCCTCAATGGGGTGAGCCCCCTATACATTTCCAGCCCGAGATAAAGGGTTCTTCTCAATAATGTGAAAAGAAACAATATTACAAAAATCATCCGGATAATGTCCATGGATGGGGTGATCAGAATATCCCTCATTCAAAAAATGATAGGAGCTTATACCCTAGGTTTAAGAGTTTTTACATGACCAACATTATCCTCCTAGCATTGGGTCTAGTCCTCAATTGTCTCATAAATACTCAAATTTCTCTTCTTTTGATATATTTGATCATCAGGAATAATAATATTAAAATTAGAGAAAACTAAATCACCTCTACACATAGGTTCTGAAAGTCTAATAATTTTGTAGGAGACACAAAATAGAGGTGTTATTTCGAATTCAATCTGATGAAAATTTAAACATGTAGAGTGGAGAGGACCACCCTATTGGTCAATGTATAACATAAACCCACTTCAACCAGGACATGTTCATAATGACCATAACTATCTTTTTTAGTGGCATTGTCCATCCTGATTAGAATACCAATCATGGAAGTGAAATAATATATGATTTCAGGGATCCATAACACCCATGTATTCTTGTGGAATATATAAAAAACATGTGAATAAGTGTCCATAAATTCATTCAAAATTTAAATTTATCTTCCAATAATAAATCCTCATAGTACCTGACCTAAGGTTAATCGAACCATATCTCAAGGCCCAACCCTTCAGTTCATATTAAGGTAATATAATGTAGAAACAACCATTGCCAAGAAAAACACATTTAAAACATATAATCCACAAAAAGAATATAAATGAGTGACTAGGTCCACAACATTCCTCAGATTTCAGACATTGAATATTAATATATGATGGATTAAAGAAAACATACATAAATCAATCTGATCTACTATTGCTTCACCTGAATCTGAAACGTGTATGTTCAAACCCTTCATGATGATTCATTTTGAATAATGATTCATAAGAGAGAAAAAAGATCCTCCAAAAAGCTCTTAGAAATATGAGAACCCATTAGGGAACCCTCGTTAAGTGAATTAGATCTTGAGGAGGATGATTTTGGTCTTGAAACATAAATAGATGAAGAAAATGTATGGATATTAAGCCCTCTATGGTGAGATTGGGTAAAACGTTTATTGTGGTTCATCAGGAGAGACGACACAAGCTCTTGTTCCTCTATCCTCCATATAGTTATATTATATATTAATAGTAAATGATTATAAATTATGTATATAAAAAGTAATATATATACATATATATGATTAATCTTCAAAATTATAAGATAATGATAATTAATTTTATTTTTTATGAGATTCATGTTCTTTAGAGGATATCAAAAATTAATGTAGGGTTTTTATCTAAAACATCACAACATGAGACATATTTTTTATTATAAACAATGAATTTTTATGGACTATATAGTGACGGAAACATTTCATAGATATTAATACACGTGTTTTTAAAATAAACATCCATTAGTTACAAACCATGAATTATCTGGACTAGTTATTTTTGGAAGTATAGGGTCATAATACCTCAAAGTGAGTCTAAAATAAAACTTCATTAATTTATTCAACATAATTAGATCCGAAATAATTTTGAGCTCCTAAAACTTTATTTGAAAACCATGGGAACTCAATGTAAAAATGGGTGATCTTGAAATCCCATTAAGGGAATAAACATGATGAAGAAACATAAAGTGTTTTTCAGTTATAACATGATATCATAAAAGATAAAGTGAATGATTAATCAAACGGAAGCATAATTTAAAGGACACTATATAATAAGATCATAGAAACCTAAGAAATGATTAAAAAATATAAAAAATTAAATAAATGTATGTGAACTCTGGCTGTTGAGACAAAATCACATACTGGAAAAAGTCCCATAATGGATTAAGTTCCCTCCCTAATAACATTCAACTTGTATATAGAGAGTAAAATATTACAAAATGCATTATAGGGATATATAATTTTTTTCTCAATAGTCACATTCATATAATGTACATGAATATCTATTCCACATATGGAAATTAATCATAAGAGTTAGAAAATAATAATTTACCATTGAAAAAAATTAGTATATATAATATTTCCTCATGTCATAATGAAATAAAATTTCATAATGAAGGAATTTGATAAATGAAAATAACCAATTTATAACCCATATAAAGAATAAAGACTGATCTGGGAATATTTTTATGTTACATATATAAATAATTAATAATAATTCCATAACATTATAGGTTGTATTTTTCATGAATAAAAATATTTTTAAAAATATTGAATATAATCATTAGGAAAATAATATTTCCCCATAGATAATAAAATTTAACAAATAAAAACATAAAAGACATTATAGAATATATTTTCATCAAAAATAACCATGGAAAATTATAAATTAATATTTAAAGGTTTTATTTTTATTAACATAGGATAATTCTTTACATGTCGTATATGTTAAACGAGACATTCCTTTCACATTATCATTAAATAGTTAATAAGTTCCTCATTCAGAAAATGAAAATAATATTCATTTCAACCAAATTTAATAAAATTAAAACAATGGAAAACATAACGTTTTTATATCTTTTGGTTAATGAAAAAAATATTTTTTAAAAGTTTTTTTTAGAAATAAATGATATGGACGAACAATGATTTTTTTCCAAAGAGAGAAATAAAGTCATCTTTTTAGAAAAAATTACCTCAATCATTTTATGCGAAATAGAGAGGAAAGTGGTACGTTTACTTGAAAATATCATTAATTACAAGATTATAAGAAAAAATAGTATTATTAGAAAATGTAAAATAAATTTCTATAATTTAAATTCTAGTATAAACAACCTCAATTAAAAGGATATTGAAAGATAAAAACTTATCACATTGGTAAAATTACAATTATAACATTATATGAATGAAATATATGGGATGTAACTAAAAATACCTTAATTATTTAATACATCATTTTCAAAAATAATATTCATAATACAACATGTGGCTCAAATAAATATGTTTTGAGATGAAACCCTTACCTCAAATTTTAGATTTTTCCTGTATAAATTTTATTTTTTATATAATTTTTTTAATTATTTATGTAAATAGATTCCTTTTCTAGGTATAATCCATTATAAATAGAAAAATTACATTATTTAAATTAATGACATGTTTAAATACACAATCTGTTATGTCCACATTGTGTGTTTTTATGAGGATCAGTTCATAAATTCAAAACGACAATAGGGTGTTGAATGTGATAAATAGATTCATGTTTTCCTCAACACCCAAATAATAATCATAAGAAATTTATAATTTTTATACATATATTATAATTTTAAAAACAACCATTAAATATTGTTATGAAAAATGAACTATGTTCCAATAACGGAGATAGTAGGTTGTATATACACGTAAGTAATGTTTCAATTTTTCAATGATCATGATTGAACACTGAGAATTGTTATTTCATCATTTCATAATGTTCATAATATCATAAATTCCATATATATTTTGAAAAAGTACAGTTACAGATTTCATCCATGTGATGTGGTAAGAAAAAAATTATGGTATGAAAAAAGTTATATTATTTTGATGATTTTTTAGAATCATTAATATATCATGAATATCATATATAGGTATTAAATCCAATATCTTTATATAATCACCCAAAATATTGCATTATACTCAATGTTGTCAGATATTCATGAAGTGTGATATCCATGGAAAAATATTAATATAATTCACATGAAGGAATCAAAATAGATTTTTTGAAGAATATGATTGTTCTTGGGATTCTATTTATAATTTAATATATTTTATAACATTATTATAGTCATTTTACTTAAATAATATTTCTATGTATTATGGAATCCGTTATCCAAAAATACTAGCCCGTTAAGTCTCCCTAGCCAAGCCATATAGACCCAATCTCATGTGGGAGTAACATATACCATTCTTATAGAGATAACTTTGATGGATTTAATAGGCTATAGAGGGTGTGATGAAAAGATCAATTGAAGGGTAGCATAGCTATACAGTGTGTTGGTAGTGAAACAGAACAGATTTTCGTCCTAGGGTGGCGTAAGTGAAGGCCGGTAGCAAACCCCAGTACTCATTTCCAGTGATCATTGTAACCATGATGATTTATTAATAACCTCCAATACACCTAGTAAATCAATTTGTTATGGGATACTTTTTCACTGAATATTTCTTGAAGGATAAAATACAGACAAATAATAAACCATCTGATCAACTCGATCTAATCTGTCTGATCATTATCCCGTACTGGGTTCAACCTATACCCACCAATTCTTATCTCCAACACCCATGATTCAACAAATTGAGTATCAAACAATGCAATCTCAAACTCAATGCTTGGGTACCACCATGTAGACGTTCATTAATGATACAAATGATTCAAAGAAGACATTATTGGAATTCCTAATTCATTCATGTTAATTTATTTCACATGCACAATTTATTTCAATGAAACTAGATTCATCTCATAAAGTAATTCATGAAAACCTTATGAATCTTCTTAAAAGGTTCTGAATGATCGTGAAATAGTGGTATGACACTCAGGTGAATCCATTTAGATGTCACTGTGTATTTTCTTTAAAAATAATGTATATTTTCATCATATGATCCACACATCATTCATATGATCGTATTAAGAAGGATGAATTATGATCATGAGATCACGTAATTCCATAGTATATAGGTATGAATGTCATGGAAATCCTCCAAAGACATAGTGTGAATCCATTGGTGGGTATCTAGTAGTTTTAAATTGGTTTGTCACATTATCATATGATGATCTCAATGATATCATTTAGATCACCCATGGTTATCAAGTGGTTGTCTATGAACACATACGACATCAGATGAGGCCATTCAAGTGATCTAATAGAGTTTATCATTCTAAATATAATGGTATTCTTATTGGTTATTGAAATATTATAACATAACTTACATTCTCAAGATCCTCCCATCATTTATAACATTTAAATGATCAGGTGAATCTAGATAAGCCTATTGTGAAGCGATCATGTGATCACACGTATATCTTTTTGTAAGTCAGAGTCTTCATGGGATTGTGTGAATGTAATATGATGATCATGTAAGGATTGCCACCACCTCAAGCCAGAGCACATGAACCATACACATGAAAAGTGGCATCAACCATGGAATCCTCATCCTATATAAACCCATGATCTATTAACAATATGAGAAACATGTGATGGGAAAATGAAAGTATATTTGACAAAGAGAGAAGTGGGGAATTAAACAAGAGTGGAAGAGTATTCTATATGACCTTTTGAGAAAATATGTTTGTAATTTAAATATCCTTCCTATGATATAATTCATGAGATATCATGTTGCTTTCCATATATAGTGACATTATCATGAAAAAACAATGTCCTACAAATCCTCATGTAAACCCCCTTTCATGAAAATCATTATCTCAAACAACTTGTCAGGCATTATTTCATTTCTAATTAGAACAGCTGGTATTGGATAACCATGACATTTATCATCTATACACATGATTTTTCCATTAACCATGTATAGAAAACATTGGTAATGTGATTGCCTCATGTGCCTATGATCATGTAGCTTTAGAACTGTGAGTTCAATTACATGACTCCCTTGTGATTTCATCACCCTATTTTATACACCATATTCATAAAAATGGGTTGATAAATCATGGAAATACACCCACATCTATACATGCATCTCTAATACGTAGGATATGCACATGTTAATAGAACCTATTATAAGAACCCACTGATTTCACGTGGTCACATGAACAATTTAGTATCATTAGATGCTATCATGTGGGAACCTGTCAAGATGTATGTGTTCTTAAACATGCATACCAAGTAAATTAATGCCCTTTTGTACACTCTATAATATTATTTGGACACCCAATGGTAAGAATCGTTGTCTTGTTAACACATCATGGTATTCAGTCATAACATGAATGTTAATGTGTTCACATGCCTTATATCACCATAAAATCATTAGGGTTTGTTCCCTTAAAATATACACCATGTAATCCACTCTTATATAAATGAACATCATTTCCCATGTTTCTTTAGGAATGATACTCTTTGACATTATTCTTCAACCCTTGGGCATGCACTATTTTTCATGAACAAGATCATATACATGTTATAGAGTCCCCTCCAAATGAAATTCTTAAAATCATGAAATTGAATGACTCTTCACTAGTATCTTGATACACGTATGCGGCCTTGGATATGTTTATTTAATAACAAGACATGAAATAGACATGTTAGGTTTATCTTCTAAAGATATCCTAGAAAATGAAGTTTTGTCATGCGGAGACAACCTATAAATGTTAAGTAGATCATTTGATGATATTAAGGATTTTTTTTCCAAAATAATATGAAGAACATTGGAATTTTCATCATTTATTACATGAAGAACATTGAACATGTAATGATAAGACCCTTGTATATGCCTACCGCATCAGGGAGACATCATAGGACTGGTTAATAAAATTGTTAAGACATGTATAGTAAAGAATCAAGACATTTCAAGACGATAAGAAGGACATGTTGGTAAGAGACTCATAAAATTTCAGGTATACACACTAAGACATGTCAACCTAATCTTGATGGAATACAAGATCATATACAATTTAAACTATCGGCCACAGATCTTCAGTGAGTACATATTTTTTAAGAGTTGTATCCTTTATAGATTTGATTTGATCACTTATGAGACCCTATTTATATCAAGATATCGTATTATCCCTCTGTTTTGTACAATGAATATTTAACAAAACATTCATGGTCATCAGTTCCCTTTATCTACCATAGGATATAGAAAAAAAATTATCATTGGAATCCATACTGCTATAAAGTCCCATGATTTCATAAACCATGGGGATAACTATAAAGCCATTGATTTTAATCACTTATCCTAAACCATCACTGGATTGGAAATGAATGAACTATATTAACTCTGATTCTTATCCAAACATAATTTTTTGGACACCTTTATAAGTCTATACCTCCCTTGGGTATCCACTAAGGTGTAATTCCCTCTACATATCTAATATACTCAACTTGTGGGATTGGATTCTCCTATAATTATACCATATTTCATCATCCATCAGTGGATGAGATGTGGACTTATACCCATGAAGCATTCTACATGTAATCCCTAATCATTCCCTCAAGTACCTTAAACCCACCCATGGGATAAGATTGAACAGAACTATGAAACTTTAATTACTATTATAAATTGGATACAAAGGATTAATTCCTAAGTCTTGATATCCATCCATTATTCTCAATAAGACAAGTAATCAAACCTCTCTAAGGTAAAATTTTATGTGTAATGCCCATATGAATTCATTCTCATGTGATGTTTCAAATCATTAAATATCTCTAGCTTCTCACACGGAACATGAATCACATGTTATTAAAGACTAGAAATTATTGTACCCACAACATGAAGAGGATGACCCCAGTGTTGTCTCTTCTTTTGGATGTAATCCAAATTATATATCATCTTAACTCAATTGTTAATATTCCTGATGATTCAATTTAGGTTATCCATACATGCATAAGTGCTTCTCAAGGACAGTATTGTTGAATCTTTTATGATGAATAAACTCAAAAAAAATTAAAAGAACTATAATTTATATACTAATAGGATACACATGACACCACCATGATGTCATATCAGTATAATAATGATTATGTTACATGAGATTACACTACAATGTATATTCCTATCATAAGAATATACACTATATTAAATGATCGTTATGGGTTATTTTACAGTTCTCATTGGATTTTAGGATACCACATAGAGTTTCAATACAATCTTCATGAAACAATATACCTCCCAAGATGGAAATAAACTATATAGTTCATGAAAATGGACATAATCTAAACCAATATAAATGATAAAGATTATAATGGAGAACTTGTGACAAACATAGATGTTCCTATTAATACATGGTCATGATATTGTCAATTGTATTGGGTAACCCATCTCTTATCATGGTTTGGGATGGATTCCAGAAACATATCATAAATTTATAATTGATTTTTACAATAGAAAATAATTTTTCCTAAAATTTTGTGATGAGATCTACTACCCATCATCTCAATCAATGTGAGTTACTAAGTGTCCTTGTGTTTGAAATGCTAGATGACCACCTATATTTGGAAAATAGGTTTCTTCCCTTTCAAGGATGTGGGAACTATGGTTAATTTCTTAGTATTAACCCAACTAACAAAAAATGTGTTTATAGGTTCCAAGATCACTAGACAAGGTAGTAAGGGTTGGAGAATACCTTTGGATATTGTGAACAATTGATTAGCACACTGGTCACGTGCAACATCGTCCATGGATCCCCTATCCCTGATACCCCAAAAAACACTTTAAACAATTAAACACCTTCAATTATTGTTCATAAAAGTCTTGTCCCATGATTAAAACAAAAATATATTCATCACGAAATTGGAATAAGGTAACGGAATCCTCCATAACAAGAGTCCCCTTAGGCTTTCTTTCCTAAGATAGGCCACAGAAGAAGAAGTGTCCCTCGATGACACATTCAAATGATTTGAGAGGATATCCCTAGAGCACACCATAATCAACCCCCTATAATCAATGGAAGAGGATAATAAAAACATTCATGTGAACTCATCCACATAGGATTTTCCAAGGAGGGACTCTATTCACTCTTGTCAGTGTCATCAATATATGACCACAATTCCACAGTAATATATAGATGATGTTTTTATTTCAAGAACTATCCAAATTGGGTAATAATTCAAGATATCCCACATGGAGTATACAAATTCTGAAACTCCATTGAATGAATATATCCCGGTTACTTTTAATCTGTCTCATTCCCACTTATGTATCCTGATAGTGTCCTAGAATCATTCTTAGATCAACAATTTCTAGGAGCATCCAAATTCATCACTGATAGACTTAGTGAATGTGTAATCATAAATAAGACCCCATATCACTTGGTTGGGGGCATTTTTATATTGTTTTTCCTCTATATCATATTCAATATGGTAATCAATGTACTAAATAGTATAGAGGGTTCTGAACCCCACATGGTACATCAAGCACCGACCCACCAAATTGTACAATGGTAACTATCCCTCCAAACATCATATCAAGAATTGACCTATAAAAAATTATACTACATTGTGGTAGAAAAATAGCCTTCTTGTGTCTCTTTCTATAGGATGTAAGCCAAATTTTGGGGCTTCTCATTACATCTTGATGAGAAATGTCCTATTTTTTATGAATTTATAGGATGTATTATCACCATGTTTGTGTTTTAGAGTGTAATGTTGATTGAGTATATAGCCAAAAGAATCAGCCTCTAGGGATTATGTTGAGACTCCTATCATCAAATGCACACCCTTAAATTGATAAAGTAGAAGGTTTGATCATGATTTCTTCTTGTTAATCCCTTAATGATTATATTCAAATTTCATTGGATAAGTATATCACTCAACTCCAAAAAGAGAACAAGGATCTCCAAGAAGTAATTGTGGTTATAATCATGGTATGTATTCCTAGTTATGCATATTACCACTTTACTACAGAGTTGATCATTGGAGTGAAGTCTCCCAACCCAATGGTCTAGGGGAATTTAAACCTTTTGTATCCCCTCGTTGGGTGAAATATTAAAATGGTTCATCCTCTCCCAAACCTATAGGGCTAGGGACATGTTCATATTTTCAAGACCCGTAGACCACAGGGCCTGGGGGACTTCTATATTTTACACCACCTCATCGTGGGTACCTGAGACTCTATATGCAGTCATGTTTCCACACAAACAATGATATATGTAGCATGCCTGTTACAAGTTTTGGCCAGTCATAATTTCAGTATACAAGGAACAAATTCAATTCCTTCCACACAAAACATTTCCTTAGTTAATTTGAATATGAAATGTTGAATGATTTGATAGAAATCTCAAGGATAATTTGTCCATCTAAGGTAGGGTTGACATGCCACGAAAATCACATACCCTACCACTGAATTCATTGGAACACAATGTGTAGAATATTTTAATTTAATTATTATATGTAGTGGTGGGTAAAAGAATTCTTTATACAGTTAGGGAACCAAAAAAATGAAATAAGAAAATGATTCATCCAATATCCGTCTGAAGGGACATCCTCGTAACAGTTTATGGTAGGAGGATAACCTAGTCGCATGATGTTAAACTAAATGACAACATCCTAGTCTCATGATGTTGAACATTATGAAAACATCATAGGGACATGATGTTAAACTTCATGAAACTGTACATGTTTTAGGATGATAAAATATATAACCACATTCTTATTTATGGATGTGAAACTGTATGGAACATGTCCCAGTCATAGGATCATAAATTGTTCTATATCATAATCTATGAGAGATATCATCATTATCAAGTAGAATTTATAGTATTCATAAAGGTAGTGCTGATACAGTAAAATATGGATACCAACAATGTCACAAAAACTATCAACGCTCCTTAGTCACCTGCTAAGGGAATTACCTAATAGTTCACCTCCCATGACATTCAGATATGGGAATTAAGGAAAACATGTCTAATGAGAAATTTTGTGTACTAGAGGGAGAGGGAACATATCCCTTCTAGATCAAAAAAATTCTACCATCATATATGGGTAGCATGCGTGGGGAAGTAACATGTCCACACCACCACGTATAATGCCAATCGGTATATTTTTATGGCATGAGGATGACAATATTGGAATAAATCCATACTTCAATAAAATACACTAACTATTATATCATGAAAACTAAGAGCTTGTAGGAATATATTCTTATAAACACCCTTTTAAAGTATTAATTCCTTCTGAAAATGACATAGGATCTCAATTGGTATAGTTCTGTAATGATGTAGGGGAAAAACACATTCTTATCATAATAATTAAAGCAACATAATAACCATGATTAGTATTAGTAGGTGGCTAATTTAGAGAAATAACACATTCATTCTACCACCTAGGATCATTATCAGTATATTTTTCAACATGTTGATTCATAAGACTCGGCTCATATACCTATTCAAATCAGGGCTCACCAATATGGTTTTACACATGCCTTGGGATGTGGGAACATTCAATCAAAAAAGACCAATGGTATAATCTAACGGAATTGGATTGGGATCATATCCCTACTTCAACTGTGGTTTGTGATAAAAATATGTCAACTACCTTAGAGTAGTCTAATATCCCTTATGATTAAGATACTCAAAATATTTTCGTACTTTATGGGAACCAGGATCATATACCTACATCTATCAATTAAAGGTGACACTAGAATCCTTTAGAGGATATATAAGAGGGGGATCATACGATTACTATAATTCTAGAGGTCTGTCATCATTTTCAGATGGGGAATGAATATATAAATCAATATAATACCCCCCCCCCCTTCATCAATGATTGATTTACATATTCCTAAAACCTCCAACAGAAAGACTCATATCACTTATAATAATATAGAATATCACCAGCACACTCCAAATAATTTTTAGTAACATGATAAAATATTTACAACACCATATGGTTATCAATAGATTTTAGAAACTGTCATTCAGCAAGTTCATATCCATTCTCAACCCCCAAAACATAAGTAGGCATATTCTGGCCACACAGAAAAATGAGATTCATATTCATGATCTGATCAATGATAGTTTTATTCATAATGTATTATTTTCTTATAAAACACCTCAAGGTTTTATAAAATCTTAAACTAATGCATATGGGGATCACTACTTTGACATTCCTCTTCAAAAAATTTATGATATAGATTATAGAGACACTATTTTTTACCTCCATTGTGGTCTACCTACCCATAATGATATCTCTATTGTGAACAAGGAACCACCCTTTCCAAGACCAGTTCTTAGATAGAGGTGATTAAAACTCAAAAACCTTTTTATAGATAGGTGATCAAAATAATGAGGTTAATCATATATACCTCCCTAATAACCTTCAGAAACTCCTCAACATGGCTGAAAGGTGTCCTATAGATGCAACCTATGTGGTATGACCTGGTATAGACACATAGACTTGATGAACAAGAGGCTAAAATGTATACATATGAATAATGTTATCCCAAAAAAACCTCCCAACCGTGTTCTAGACCACTTCAACATGCAACTATGAGACCCCGTATGGTTTAGATTTTGAGTTATTGTTTACATTCATCAAAATATGTATCTATCATATCAGATATTGAAGTAACAATTCTCTTTTCAATGATTTTAGGGTCACCTAAAAATAATAAATAAACTTTGGTTTCATTTTTAAATCACCATGTTATCTATGGCCTGAGACCATTGATCAGATGCGCATAAAAAATGCATATGGCATGCTTAAATCTATACCATTAAAAACTCTATAATTGGTTTTAAAATATATTATATAAAATTATATCATTGGAAGTGGAAATGATGGAAAAAATTTCTATAACATGTCCGTAAAGAAAAAAATCACACCTGATATGGAATCATTAAATGTTATAACCAGTAGAGAAATCATGGGATCGAATTTCATGAAACAATGACCTTGGTTCTCCACTACATGTTCCTAAAATAAGAATTGATATTTGGTCTCAAAATCCCAATGATACATGTTTAAAAAAAATATGGAACCCATACAAGAAGAACATATGACCATACATAAGGTCCATTTCAATGGAGTATTCTCAAAATGGATTACTTGATAACCATAATCATTATTGTGGTAGTAGATTTAAACCCTGTAAGCCCTCATGAGAAAAAAACTGCATTAGAGGTGAAACTAGAAACAATAATCCCAATAACCTTAGAAACACCCCTACCAGGTTCGAGGAAGATAACTATACCACTAATAAAGAACATTAGAAAGTGAATATATGATCAAAACAAGACATTAGGCCAATGTTGACTAGTTTTTCCATTTCATTTGATGGGTCAAAGATGTATATTTAATTTCAAAAGAAACATTGATACATTTCGTATTGGAATTATAAATAAATTCAAAGGATGAACCCCGATGTAGCTACACATCACCTTGGATTTCCCAATAACCATCGTCATTTCATGAATATATATTAGGGAATTCACCCACCAAATGTTCCCAAGTCATTGTTACAAGACATTAAATAGCACTACATCCCATGTATTAGAAGAAAAAAAATCTAAACTAGACTATATCCCATGTATAGGATGCAAGACTCTAAAATGCACTATGTACCATGTCCTACGAGGAAGACATTAAATAGAATAGAATTTTATGTCCCTACCACATGATGATAAAATTCATGACAGACATCCTTACTTTAGGAAATTAAACAGAATGTATTACATACTTATGACATGACGTTAAACAATATAGAGTTTGTTATAACTATATGACATTAAATTGAATGAAATATACCCTTACCACATTATGTTAAACCACATGGAGAGTTTTACATAAATGTAAGTTCACTACATAAAAGTTAGATTTATGTGGATGAAAAATTAAGTACCCTTGTCCCTGGGATTGATTCAAATCTATAAAGGGTGAGTTTTCATAAAAGAACTATGTGTGTCTTGATTCCTTCCATAACATGATAAGTTGTGACACGATGATCTAAAATATTCATTCCAGATTCAATCTCAATTGAAAAAAATCCACCCTTTGTGGATGGTTCAGATCAATATAGGGTGTTTTACATTTAAGAATTATGTTTAGCCTAATTATAGCCATCACATGATTTTTAGTGACACCTCGATCTCAGATCTTGGGTCTAGAATCAATCTTAATAGAAAAAAATCCTCCCAATTCATGTGTGTAGTACCGGTATAGAGGTTTTTCAATTCAAAAACTACATGTGTCTTGATTCCTAAAATCATATGACACATAGTAATTCCAAAAATCTCAAATCATAGGTCCAACTAAAATCTCAATGAAAAAAATTCTCCAATATTCTTATTTTTCAGGCCACTATATAGTGGTTCTCCATTAAAGAACTTTGTGTAACTTGATTCCTACCATCATAGGATACGTAATAACACCCATATCACAATTCCACAGTCCATCTGCAATATAAATGAAATAATTACCACCATAGTCATATGGTCCTGACCTAGGTAGATATTTTTCTATTCAAGAACTACATGTGTTTGGATTACTACCATCATAGGATATGTGGTGACACCTAGTTCTCAAATCCAAGTGTAGCCATAATATCTATGGAAACAGTTCACCCCTATGTGTATATTTTAGACCTATATAGAGACTTTTAAATTTAATAACTATGTTTAGCTTGAAACTTTTTTTCATTCAATATGTATCGATGCCTAGTCTTTAATTTTTGGTCCATCCAGAATCTCAGTGGAAAATATTTCCCCCTCAACGTATGGTTCAGAGATGCATCAGGAAATTTCCATTCAAGAACTACATATGTCCTGATAAACCACCACCACAGCATAAATAGGGATTTCCATATCTCATTTACTTGGTTTAATAATGATATAAATGATAAAAATTTCCCCTACTCCCAAACAGGTCTGACCTAGATAGGGAACATTCATGTAAGAACTACATGTGTCATAATTTCTATTAATATAAGATGGTTAGTGATACAAAAAATATCCAATATAATTTCTATACAAAACATAAAAAATAATATATATGCACCCATTACCATATAGGGTTAGACCTATACAGGGAGCTATATGAAACTTAATCTCAAGCTGCTTAATCGACTACGTAGTTATCCCGTATTTCTCACACTAATCATGGATCATGTGAGATCAGGGAACCTGGAAAGACACTCTGGATGGTGTCACCATGTAGTGTATTGGGAAAGGATCATTTTCCTTAATAAATGATCTTAAACATCATTACCACATCCCAGTCACTTGATTTTAAAATACTTGTAAACGTCCTATTTGAAAAACATTAAACATCATGACATATGGTCTACAAGACCAGTCATATAATTTCATAGTGTTATCCATATTATCAATGAAAATCTATCTAGGATTAATTTTGAACCTCCATACCAGGATAAAATATAGAAATTACCAATCCCTACCAAGAAGTCCAATTTATATAGAGGACCCCTTAGCTGACGATGAGGTCATGACTCACTCAGAGAAGTAGATAAAATTGACCACTCCCCTGCATATGAGTCAAATCTATACAAAGGGATCTCCTCAATGAAAATAATTAATGAATGATTCAATCCCTTACAATATGCACAAGGAAACTCAGGGAATGATATCTATAAAAATTACATATACCTCTATTTAAAGGGGGTTTATCATATAGACTTGTTCTTCCTATGTATGTGTCAAATCTATGAATTACATTCTTTTACATGAGATGAATTTTTACCATAAGGGATCCTACATATGGTTACCCATAAATATTACTTTTTATGGATGTAATGTTTTTTCTAAATATAAATTCCCCCTAATAATGTAATGTGCCCCCAAGGATATCTTACCCAATTTTATGTTGGTCCCTACATCCTTAGAGTATGATGTTAATCTACAAGGAAAACGTAATGATCACATTATGAAATTGTTTTGATAGATATTTCCTTACTGGATATTGTTAAAATAAAATGAATATGTTCTTATCGAATGATGTTAATAATTGAAAAGATACATCCATACTAAATGATGTTAAAATTCAAGGAAAACAGCCATATAGCTTGACATTAAACCAGAAAACATATAGATCCTTACCATATAATGTTAAAATTTTGAGACATTTCATTTTCTCATGAAATTAAACTACACAAAAGATACATCCTTTCAAAATGATGTTAAATTGTAAGTAAAACATCCTTGTCATATGAGGCTAAACTGCACAATAGATACATAACCAATGCATGACATATATATATATACATACCATCACCCATTAACATTACTTATAAATGTACCATAATATCATGAACCTCTTTGACCAAATTTCAAGGTGCTTCTATGGCCTTGGTGGGATAGCTAATTCGTAAATGACATATCGTTTATTGAGAAACTGGGGTTTCTAGAAACCTTCAAAAGCCCTTGGAAGTGGAAATAGATCTCATAGTTTGACCTTGAATGTTGTGGATCCGGAATAAGGTCCATAGACCTAAAAAATTGAAGAATCAAGGCCCTATAAGAAGGTCATATTGATCCTTGTTATCCATGACATCATCAAAGTGATTCCCATCACCTTATAGTTCTTCAGGATCATTTTTGGAATTAGTGTCCCATACTATCACTCATGACCTAAAAAACATGTTCCATGATTTTCATAAAATTTAACTCCTTCTGAAATCGATGTTAGATTACACATTACTCTATGAATCCTAATTTGGAAATTATATAAAACTAAACGCATTTTTGGTCCATGTGCATCATGAACATAAACTACCTGTCCTTTTTTCATAATTGTATTCCCTTAATCAATATCCTTTGATAGTCCAAATTGAATGACCTAAACTGTAAGAGAAAGAGAAAGAAAAATTATTAGTATGAAAACCCACAATGGGAGTCCTAAGTAAAACTCAACTCTCCACTCACTAAATATTTTATCTCTAGAGTTTAGGAAAAAGTTAGAGTGTTAATAAATAAGGAATAAAACTCATAGAGTACAATTTTTGGACCTATTAAATGATGACCCATGATCTATGGACCCCTCAGTCTATAAATAAGATAGATTTATGATCCTGTATATCTCCTAATTGTGATAACTTTTTCACCAGGTGGTGAAAAAACTCTAAGGGTACTCAAGTCCTTCTCAAATGTAATGTTTTCCATAATCCACCCTTATATCAATAAATTATAAGATGGACTAATAAATTCCTTGAGTAATTATTCTTCTCTTAGTGACCCATTGACCTTTGGCTCCTATTCTCTTGGTTCTCCCCTATAGTATACTAGATACAAAAACTAGATAGCCTAGAATCAAAATGAAATGATTTGTTAGAGAATATAAAACCATGTCACAGAGCATTTTTCTTGATAATTATTCCCAGTGATGAAGACAACCTTTAATCCTAGATCTATTATTCTGGACACATGAATTAAAGACTTACTGAATTACCAATTGTTGAAATATATCCACTAGTTTCCACATGTAGTTAACACATATTTCACTGGAACATGATTTACAATCTGTGTAGCCTAAAAATACAAACATAAAAAATACCCTCAATGTTATGCCACCTGGTGTTGTACCCTTTCTCAAATATGGAATGTGGTATTAAATACTCAGAACTTTTTATTCCACACAAAAATTATTCCTAACAGCATGGTTTCATGCCTGATTTCCCAAACCAAATTAAAAACTACCCATGGGTTTCTGAACCTTTATTGGATATCCCTTTTCTCTATGCCCTACATAATCACCCAAATATTTTAATATTCACGCATATTTTTTATCCCATAGAATGGAGTGGGGACCCTCTTAAGTAAACATGCATGTAGGTCATGTGTGCTTATGCATAAGTGCCTTTGACCCACCAACTAAGGGCCCTTCTTGCATGAATGATCCTCCAATTTTTTTGACCCCCTACAATACCATAGTGGAACTCAAAACCTTATAGTGATTTGGTTAAACCTTATCTTTCCCATTATACACATGATCTCCAAAAAAATAATGGTAAAACTCATCACCTTACAGTGTTTTGGGTCATCCCCAATATCTCTTTCCCATTCAATCATAGTCAGTTCGATCCCATGGAAACGTGATTCAAAATATCAATATTCCAACTATCCAAGTGGGTTCAACATCCTTCTCATCCTATCATGTCCTATCTTCAAAACTCTAAACTACATAGTGTCTTATGTGATAGAAGCAAAAGTATGAACTATATAGTGTATTAGGTCTTGGAAGCAATAATTTTAACTATATATAATTTTTTCAAACACATTGCATGACATGAAAATGAAAAAACAAAATCTGTATTTTAGGAAATTAAATATAATGAAATAAAACCTTACTATATGATGTTAAATTAAATTTAGAACATTACTTTATAGATTATTCTCTACACATGAGATTGAAGGTCTGAGATGGAATACCCTAAACTAGAGGACAACAATGTAATAGTTTGAAAGAACTTATGAATTTATTTAAGGATACAAAATGAAAACCAAGATGAAAAACTGAAAAGGATAAAAGAAGAATAATTCAGGTATATGTACTATATACATGCACTAGGTGTGGCCCATGAAATACTGAGCACTTATAAAATTTAATCGGTATAAAAATTGTCTAGTAGGAAACCCATAATAGGACAACCTTATATAAAAAAATGGTCAAACCAACTACTGTTTACCTATATAAATATAAGGAAAATCATGAGGGAATAAAAAAGAGATATAAAACATATTGGTACCATAATATAACATAATAAAAAATCAAGATACCTTCATTAGGGAAACTAACCTAAGAAAAATTAAGAGACCATATCTATTTCTTGATGCCCATCAGAGTGTACCTAGTCCTCTAATTTATTTAAACTACATGAGGTTTAGTCCATCATACATGACTATAATATTCATAGAGTACCCTAAATTTTGTGTCTTGATACGTGGTATGAGATCTAGGTCCATAAAACATATGCACAATAACATGGGTCAAAACCAATGATCTCAACACTGAGTGATGACAGTCCCCTTCCTATATACGAGGTAGATTTATGTACAGACATTTATCATAGAGTTATTCATTCATGAACCTATTTCCCCCTTGCAAGAGAATGATCTTCATTTGATTCTTCAATCCTTGAACTATGTATGGATTTATTCAAATTTAATTGGGATACATGGTGATATATAGACCTCTTATATTGGACCTAGCCAAAATCCCCTTTCATATCCATCATTTTTAACCCTATATTATGTACCTACTCTTTAATTTAGATTAGTCAAACCTTAATTCAAGTTCATTCATATGGGAACCCCAATCCCATTAAAAATTTCACCCATTTTAGCAATCCATGGGATACATGTTTTGGAAACATAGACACGTTGATTCAATAATTTCTTCTTTGTTGGGCTCAGAGACCCTTGAAATGATAATTAACATTGAAAATTTATCTATGATTACCTTGAAATAATATTATTATCATTTTGAACAAATATATTTCAAATTGGTGTCATTTTTTGGAAGCTATAATAGTGCATCATATATTGTCCTATCAAAGTTTCTAAATGTTTGAAGACCATGACAAAATGTTAATATACTTCATATTAAGGACTCAAAAATAAAATTCTTAAGAAATAGGCTTGGAATTAGGCTAAAAATTATAAGATAATATATATTTTTCATTAATAAATATATTTTACATTCACAATTATTTTATGTATTATGGATTCCATTAACCATAAAAATTCTTGAAAGGCACATTAACTAAGACTGGTCATACCAAGAACATTGGGGTGTTTCCTCAACCACATGTAGGGATCCATCATCGTTGGCTAGAATAGGTGGAATGGGGTTAATGGATACTCTCATGTGTAAGGGGAGTATATCCACTCCATAGGTCAGTAGTGTAGTATAGAAGACTTTTGGCCTTGGGTGGTGCTAGTGAAGGTTGGGATTGGACCCTGCTACTCATTTCTAGTGATCGATGGAACCATGACAAGTTTGTTAAACACTTCCCATCCACCCTATAAATTGATTTGGAGTTGTAGGTTTTGTATGGAATTTTTCCTCCATAAGAATTTATTCATAAAAATTTCATCGTTCGAATTTGACAATCTAAGCTATCTAATCACACTCCCACATTATCATCAAACTCTAAAAAACTTATGTTCTTTCCAACACTACTGGTTCAATGTAGTTAGTGACACATAATTCTTGCTCAACCCTGACCCATAATCACCACCATGAAAACCATCTCTTCTAATGCCTCGACCCGAGAAGCCTAGAGTCAGTGCATTATTACATAACATTGGCATGATCACAAAAGATAATGTCTAGAAAGATAGATTAGTTCACTAGCCTTGGAAGTACTAGATACATTCATAAGGTTTTCATTACATAATACAATGAAAAAATATAACAACATTGTTTACATGGGAAATACTGAGATCCTACAGACTATCCCTGCAGGTCAGTTATAATATACGTCTTCACATCCTGGGAAAAATTAATCATAGAAAGGGGGAGCTGAGATGCTCAATAAGGATAACAATATAGTAGAAACATTCATAAATAAGAATAAACATTTAAGGCAATTTATATAACTAAAAAATCATTTTCAACATTAAATTCATCATAATATAGAAAATATCAATCAAAATAATTCAATTTACATACTCACATGGATATTATACTAGTTGGATAATCACATGAAATATCAATAGCCACTTTTATAATGATGGAATGCATAATGCTAGACATTAATAACCACATAGTCAAGTCCTGGTGCCAAGACTACAAATAAGATTTTGTCAAGGCCTTGTGCCAATACACTAGTTTGTCTCATGAGACCTACTGATGCATCGAGGAGCTATAGTGGGCTCCACCCATCACTTAATAAGTCTAATTCAGTCCTCATATAAAAAGGTTTAAACATAACATAAACATTCGTATTTGAAAATGCATACGACATATTAATAATTTAACCATAAACCATGAATGTTATGAAATAACACATCCACAGTCAAACATATCACAAAACCTTCAAACCAAAATGTAATTTTTGTATCATAATAAATCAACTTAAAAAAAAATCCATCAGAGGATGTTGACATTGAATTTTTTTAAAGGTAATGCTTTGGTCAAAGACCAAAGCAAAAATCATTATTAAAAAAGCAATAAATTTTCAATAGTATGAAATAGGGGATTTTTTACAATCTCTATCAAAGAGCTCAAATAAATCAGCAGGCAGGGAGTCCATCCAAGTCATTAGTTGGTGGACTCCTTTGTTGGAAAGAGCATCAGCGACAGAGTTAGCTTCACGGTAGGTGTGGGTGGCGATATAATCAAACCCGTGGTGCGAGTTAAGGCAGTTCATCAAACGAGCAGTATGATTCCAGGCCAGATGAGTGCTACCATTCCAGATGGCATGAATGATGGTGGAAGAATCACTCTCAATCCATAGTTTCCTACAGTCACTTTGAAGAGCAAAATCAACAGCATGAATGAAATCCAACAGTTCCGCCTCCAGCGATGACGAGTGGCCACATCCAATGAAGAAACAGCCCTAACACTGGCCAACAGAGTCTCTGAAAATAGCAATGCAACTGGCATGACCTGGATTTCCTTTTGAATCACCATCAACATTAACTTTGATCCATCCCTGCATTGGAGCCTTCCAAAAAACCTCAAAGGTGCGTTTTGGCTTGGGATAATTTCCAGGAACTCGGAGACGGTGAAGGATCTCAAAGTCCCCAACTGAGTTGTTAAAGCAATCTTTTTGAATAAAAGAAGCTTCCTGGATCGCCACAAGGATCCGAGATTTTCCTACATTAAGGTTAAAAGAATGATTATTATGAGTAAGGTCATTTCTAACGTACCAGATCTCGTGAATGAGCTCTGCCACTACCACCAGCCAGATGTTGTTGATCTGCAAAGAAAGATCAGATCTAGTGCAGTTTTTATGAAACACAGATATAGAATCAGTAAAAGAGCATCTGTAATTGAAGAGATCAAAAACAAAATTCCATAATGCAGAGGTTGTCTCACAATACAGGAAAAGATGATCAGCATTCTCCCTGTGTTGGTTACATTGGCAGCATTTAGAACAAAGTTGTATACCAAAATTTTGGAGAATAGTATTAGTAGGCAATCTATTTTGGGAAATACACCATATGAGGGTGAGCCTGGAGGGTTTAATCCAAGGTTTATTAAACTAGATCATCTAAATATAACTAGATTCAAAGTGAGAAAAAATTCAACTTATAAAATCTTTTGGAGTCTAGAACACCATTAGGGGAAAGTTCCCAAACCAGGAAATCACCATCAGGAGAAAAATAATGATTATCAATTATCCCCATAATATTATCCGGGAGATCATGACGATGAGATTGAAGAACATATTTTATAGTTTGATTAGTGTCCTCAATAATGTGACTAGAAGGTAACAAAGTTATCAAGGGGTTATCATACTATTTACTACCCCAAAAGTTAATAGAAGAATTAATACTAACCATCCATCTAGATTTCTCCATGATATTATGATAAGAGTCCCTGATAGATGGCCAGATGGAAGAATTAATGAAATTAAGATTCCCTTTTAAGAGCTTAGAATGAAATCTGTGATACAAAAAATTAGTGGCTTTAGAAGAGGGATTGATAATATACCAAGTGAGATGAGCCTGGAGAGTGTCATTGAAAAGCTTTAAATTTTTTATGCCAATCCCACCTTTGTCAATAGGTCTACAACAAGAATTCCAAGGAATGGTGAAAAGCTTCCTTTCAAAAATACTTCTAGTCCAGATGAAATTTTTAATATTGGTATTAATTCTCTTGAAAATTACAGCATGCCATTTATAAATCATGAGGGAGTAGACCATTTTAGAAACAATGGTTGACTTGACCAAGAAAATTCTCCCAGCCATGGAGAGAGATTTCCCTTTCCAATTGGATAGTTGTTTTATAATCTGATCAATAACATTAGAAAAATAATTGGCTTTGGGTCTCCCCTAGAAAATAGGAACTCCTAAGTTGGTAAAGGAAATCAGACCCTATTTAATACCAAAATAATTGGTAATACTATTTTTCCTACCGACAGAAAAATTCTTACCAAAGAAAATGAAAGATTTATTCCAAGAGATCACTTGACCAGAGACCTCATCATAATGAGCAATGGATTCCTTAAGAGTCTGTATATTCATTTGGCCCCCTTTTAGAAACAGCATAATGTCATCAGCATATAGAAGGTGAGTGGGGGCGTTAATATTTCTAGCAACCTGTATAGGTTTAAGCTTACTTTGATCAACCAAACTGCTGAGGAGTCTACTAAGATAATCCTCAGAAATGACAAAAAGGATAGCAGAAAGAGGGTCACCCTGTCTAACACCCTTAGAACAGTTAAAAACCCCTCTAGGAGTGTCATTAGTAAGGATAGAAATGTAAGATGAAAGAAAAATATCTTAATTATTTCTATGAAAATATATTGAAATCCAAAGATTTTTAGCACTTTAAAGATAAAATTCCAATCAATAGTGTCAAAAGATTTTTTAATATCCAGTTTGATAGCCACACATCCTCCTCTATTACTTTTATTTAAACTGTTAAAGAATTTAGAGGCAAGGATAATACAATATTGAATGGATCTACCTTTAATAAATCCAAACTATTTCCAAGAAACAATTTATTTGCAAATAGGATCAAGTCTATTTGCAATGATTTTGGTTATGATTTTGAAAATCGTGTTAATGAGAGCAATCGGTCTGAATTTGTAGATCTCAGAGGCATTCTCATCCTAAGGAATTAATGTTTAAAATTGATCATTGATTCCATGTGGGAGTAGACCACGAGTGAAAAAGTTTTTAACTAGGTTACAAACATCTTTGTGAATTATGTCCCAATGTTTTTGGAAAAAACCATTGTTAAACCCATCTGGGCCAGGAGCAGTATCGGGATTGAGGCCAAAGAAAGTGTCTTTGATTTCATGATCAATAGGAGTTCTCAAAAGAAAGTCATTGTCCCTTTCATCCACCAATAGAGGAATAATATCAGGTTTAAGATCAGTGATTAAACCTGGGCCATTAAAAATATTATAAAAGTATGAGGTAACATGATCCGTGATGGCCTCTTCAGAATCAGTGATCACACCATCAATAGTAAGTTTGGAAAGAGGACAATTAATCTTTCTAATTCATTGAAGGCAATTGTAGAATTTGGAATTATGATCACCATCAGTGAGCCATTTGGTCCTGAACATATGTTTGTGAATGTTATCTTTGAATGTAAGAAATGAGTTAAGTTTGACGGAGATATTCACTTCCTATTGACGATCCAAAATGAAATCAGAGTTGGTGTTTTGAGTTTGAAAAAAAACTATGCTCTTTCTCAAGTAAGGAAATATCCAGATCAATTTGGGAAATTTAATATTTACACAAGCCTTTGAGGGCCTGTTTAAGAGTTTTCAACTTATATAAACAGGAAAAAGTGTCTTGTTGATGTTTTATAGAATTCCAGACGTTGTGAATGAAAGAAACACAATCACAGTTCGAAGAACAAGCATTATTAAATTTAAAAGGAATGACATAGTTCATGTCTATTGTGAGAAGGCTAACAAGAATAGGATGAAGATCAGAGTTGAGCCTAGGGAGAGTAACACTAGAAATATTATCCTAGTTATCAAGAATATTCATGTTTACAAAGGCCATATCAAGCCTACTAGCAACCTTTTTATTATGGTAATTTCTGTACCAAGTAAATTTAGATCCAGAAAGAGTGATTTCAATAAGATTACAATCTTCAATAGCCTCTCTGAATTCCCTAGAGGATATAGAAAGGTGAGAGGGCCCAATTTTTTCACAGGGGCTGAGGATGGCATTGAAGTCACCCATGACCATCCAAGGAGACTAAATACATTTATCCAAATCAAGAAGATCATTCCATAAGTCTCTTCTATCTTGATATCTATTCTTGGCATAAACCATAGTAAAAAAAATATGATGATCATTCCATGAAAAATTACAAGTAAAGTGTTGATCAGAAGATCTAAAAATGTTGACATTTTTCAAAGAGGTCTGGAAAAAAATACACATAGAATCAGAGTGAGAATATCTTTTGCAGGAGCCTAGGAAATTGTAGTTGGGAGAAGCAAACCCCAAGAAATTCATATTGAAAGTAACTTTCGGTTCAGAAATAGAAAAAAGAAGAGGTTTGTGAGTGTTTAAAAACCTCCTAAGAGTGATTGAGGTGTCTTGATTATCTACACCTTAACAATTCCAATATAGTAAATTCATTAATAATTGGGTTTTGGGTTAGAACCCTTCTTATTTTTAGATTTCCTAGCACCTTTAATCCCTTGAGATCTCGTGACCATTAGGGAGGATGGTGGATTTTGTTTGGTATCTAGTTTGGGCTCATGGTTTGCAGAGTTTTGCAAGTCATTTTCTCTCGGATTATAGTCAGGATTTATGATAGGGGTAAAGGGTCCTTAGTTTTAGACCTGTCCAGTGGATGCTCTTGCATAGCTCCATAAACATGTAAAGGATCATAAAGAGATTGTGGTTCATCCATATCAACTGGAGTGGCCATGTCAGAAGAGGAATGATGACTGGACATGGAGAAAACTGCATGAGCAGAGGAATGTTCAGAATGAGATTGTGTCATAGCCTCTACCAAGACAGAGTCAGAATATGATAAAAAATTGGAGTTGTCAATATGAAAAACAGAAATCAAACCCTCAGGAATCTGAGGATCAATAGTGGGAGTGAAATTAGAAGCAGGTTTCTATTCTCCAATAGGTAAATTGGATTCCCCCTACTAACCAAACCGGAGGTAGCATCTTGAGCATATTCAGGCATAGGAGCAGAAACAATAACAACTGGCAGGGCTACAGGATTATGATTTTTTGTATGTAGATTTGACAGTGTAGCATTATGTAAGTCAGCCGAAGGCTTGGGGATTTCTAAGTTAGTAGAAATAGTAATAAGTTGTGTAAAAGAATCATAAACACATGTAGTATTATGAGCAAATATAGTAGCACCAGCATTAGAAATAGACAAGTGTTTCTATAAGATAGGAATATCAGAATTGGAGATAACAGGATTTGCAACAGAAGTCTCTAATATAGGATTACCTGAGTCTAGAATTATCCCTTTCTCACTATGTGCTTTAGATCATACATCAGAAGTGCCTTCCTGGGCCGAAGGAGGTGAGACCTCCAAGACCTTATTATCATTTTCCTGTAAAATTACAGCTCCAAAAGTAGAAGTTGTAAAAGATGTGTTGGGGATAGTGGGAGGATTTTTATCAACATCCTCTAGAGAATGTTGACAATGACGTTGCAGCGCGCTTCGAGAGTTCCCCATCCTTCCAGAGGATGTTGACATTGATGAAATTAAAACCTTTTTAGATAAATATCTCTTTCTATTTTGGAATCATATAAAAGTAAATTAATTATAGAAGAAAAAAATGTATATTTAAAAATATTATTATAAGCTTGAAAGTGATGATTCGATGATATTATAACGGTGGAAAATATACACACCTGCCGTATATGTTAAAAAAACATTTTTTACCATAATTTTATCGAAAAATGTTATAAAGTACCTTATTTGGAAAACGAAAGAAAGATTACATTCGAAAAAATATAAGGTTAGTTAAGGCTACAAATGAATTTAACCGATTGTCTAGTAAATAGTAAAAAAATTGAAATACATTTTAAGATACATGGATGTGGATGATAATGAGGTCTCAGTAGATAATTATGTATAAACAACCTCAGATAATGAAGAGATTGTAGAATTAACCCTTACCTTATACTTTTCCTTTATCGAGGGTAGGTTAACCTCCTGTATAATGGTGAAATAAGTTTTATTAAATTATACAAGAATCAAATACATTAATATGATATCATATTTGATCTTTTAACATTGCTTTGTTAATAATATCTTAGTATTATCGTCATTTTGGGTGTCAAATGATTCCTTTTCCTTTATATGATTTGATACGTAAGTAATGTTTGTTATTTATAGGATGTATCTTATTCGTATTTAGAATGATATTATTTCTTTAATCATTATTTTTAATCATCTAATGAAAATTAGTCTTGAATGGATACGATGGGGAATGAATCCCATCACGTTCGTGGAGACGGTAATCCGTTCGTAGGAACGAGCGATAATATCATTACTTTGATATTAAAATATTGTATAATTGGATGTTATATCATATACACAGAATAATTAACATGTTATATTTATTATTTACATCAATTAGAAATCATTATTATACCCATACATGTAATAATGTATTGAATAACAATTACACCATGACTTGGAGACGGCAAGTCGTACGTACCCATGTATGGTGACATATTATTCAAAGGATTGATAGAAAAATGAATATGGTTGTACCATATTTGTAATAATATCAATGTATATAGAATATACTAGAGTTATTATTTTATAATGGAAAAACAAAGAAAGAGGAAGTGGATGAAGAAAGGAATATGAAAGATGTGATGAAATATTTACCTCTTCTTCGGGTTCTTCCTTTTTATTTCATCAAAAGGAGATTTTAGGTTGGACTTATGACTAATGGATGGCCTCTAGGATGAAGGGAGGACAGTTTAGAGGGTATTTGGTATGGTTTTGGCTGACCCAAATGGCTTTAAAGGTATGAATTAGAGAGAAGGGGGTGCCCTTTTATAAGAGGGGTGAGGGGCACCATAGGAAAAGCAAGAAATATTATTTTATAATAAACTAATTTTTGGTTTCTAATGGCTCAAAAATGAATTATTTAAAGGATAAGGTGGTGATGGTTCGAAAAACACTCAACCAATAGGTTTTAGATAGTTTTAGGTCACTATTTTAATCTTATCTTTTAGATTTAACTATTAATTAAATAGTTTGACATTTACCATGTCTCTTTTTTTTATTATATGGTTAATAAACAAACTATATACTTCCATGATAACCCCAAGTGATTCATTAATGATACACTTATCATTATATAAGTCTTTGGGCCGATCTTGAGATTTTTAGGAATAGAATATCAATTAATAATATAATATTTGTTTTAAAAACTCTTTTATGTAAATTTTGACACTATTTGGTATTTTGTTATTGCTAAATTCATAACAACATTATTACATAGAAAACAATTCATATAACCAACCCTAATATTTCATATTAACCTATGAAATTATCGGAATCCATTAATAGTCTCAAATTACATTTATTTGGATATTTATAAAATCAATTATTTCAATATATCATTAATTAGTTAATTACTGCATCGTCATTGTTTTATAAATTAATTAACTTATTTAACATGTAAAAATATAAATAAAATACCATTATGTATGAAATATTTTTATCTTTCTAGTTAATATTTATATTCTAGTTTATCATATATGTAACCCTATATTAAAAATGGTTTAGTTATTAAACTTTGAATTAAACACTTTTAACTCTTATTTGAATTAAATAATAATAAATGTCTTAATCTAATCCATGTGGACCCAAAGGATCGTATTTTATTCCTAAGGTTTTTTTGGTTGAATTATACAAATCCAATAGAATTAGGACATGTCTTACGGTAATAATAAAATCATTTTTACCCTTAATTACCCTATTTACGTTTAACTGTGGTAAATAAAAGTAATAAGTTACTATTCAACAATAATTATTTTCATCTTATTGAACCAAATTTTACTTATTTATATCAACCATGTCTCGCAGATTTTTTATATTCAACTCACAGAAGCGGTAAAATTACATTTTATGTAAATCTTCAAATGCTCTTATGAGGTGGGTAAAAGACAGTAAAAAGTTCAATAAAATTATTATATATCTAAAATTATTATAAAATAACTCTAATGAATTACATTGAACTTATATAGGTATTATGTAACTATTTTGACCTAAAATAAATTTCAATAAAATAAATAAAAATTTAAATAAAAATTAGGTTTTAAACTATAACTCGGTGTTTTTCCCAATTCATCCAAAATTGATTTTTTTTGAAAAATCCAAAAAATTTACCCTAACTAATTTTAATATTCTAAATCTGATAATGAATTCCATTTTGAATTATATAACTTATAAAATTTTAAAATTTGGGTATTAATATTCATAATGACTAGTTTTATTAGTTTTGGTGTGTTAGTACTCGAAGTTGTGTACTACACACACTACTGTATTATTCAAAGATAAGCATACCATGGAAGTTTGTGGTGTTACATTCTCCCCTCCTTCAAATAATGTCATCCTCGAAATTTCTAGAGTATTAATGCATAAAAAGACTCAGGTGGTTCTTCATCTTAAGTTCCTCATGTTCCCATGTTGCCTCTTCCATATTATGGTGTCTCCATAAAACTTTTACGAGATGAGTCATCTGGTTTCTCAACACTTGTTCACTTGTATCAAGAACCTTGACAGGATCTTCACAATAAGACAGATCAGGTTCCAGTTCTAATTCCTCATAGGTGAGTATATGCATTCGGTCAGGCATGTATTTTCTCAACAATGATATGTGGAATACATCATGAACATTGGAAAAACATGGTGACATTGCCAAATTGTAATCTATAACCCCGATTCATTCTACAATTTCTAAAGGTCTGATGTACGTGGGACTCAATTTTCCCTTCTTAATAAAATGTATAACACCCTTCCATGAGGATACTTTCAAGAAAACATGATCTCCTAACTAAAATTCCAAATCCATCCATCAGTTATCAGCATAGCTCTTCTGCCTACTTTGAGCCACTTTGATGTGGTTTTGGATTACATTCACATTTTCCATCGTTTCCTCCACAAGTTCTAGGCCTATGAGTTTTTTTTTTCACCAGAATCATCCCAACAGGTTCGTGTCTGACATCTCTTTCTATATAACGCTTCATATAATGCCATCTGAATACTTGAAGAGAAGATATTATTATAGGAAATTTATAACAGAGGTAAATATTGATCCCACATACCGTTAAAGTCATGTGAACATGATCTAAACATGTATTCTAAGGTTTTAATAGTTTGTTATATTTTTCCATCAGTTTGGGGGTGGTAGGCAGTTCTCAAATGAAGTTCAGTATCCAAGGTTTTTTTTAAAACTTTTCTAGATACTTGATTTCAAACTGGGATCATGATCAGAAACAATCAATAGTGGTACTCCATAAAGTCTTACAACTTCATTAATATATAGTCTTGTTAAACGTTCAAGTGGTAAATCCTCCCTTATAGCAAGAAAATGTGCTGACTTGGTAAGATGATCAATAATCACCCATATTTCATCATTCCTTATAGGACTCTTTGGTTGTCCATGACAATGTCCATCATAATATTATCCCATTTCCACTCAGGTATGGGAAGAGGTTGCATGAATCCTCTAGGATATTGTCTTCCAGCTTTCACTTGTTGACAAAACATACATCTTTTACACAAAATCAGCAATCTCCCTCTTCATGCTGTCCCACCAAAAATTATCCTTCAAATATCTATACATTTTGGTGCTCCAAAGGTTTATAGATAAAGTGGTGATATGAGAATCATCCAACAAATCTCTTTTTAGATTAGGTATACCAGGAACACAAAGTATGTTCCCAAATTTAAAAATCAAATCTTCATATACAAAGTCACTAAATCTCCCACCATTTACAGCTTTAATCTTCATTTTAAACTCTTCATCACTAGTCTGATAACTCTTTATCCTTTCTATTAAATATGGGTTGGAAACCATTTGAAAAGGTATTGAGGTTTTACCTTCCATTGTGATTCCCATATCCATCTTTACTAGATTAATGTATATAGGATCCTTTTCAACTCTCATCTTGTTCAAAACACCATGATCTTTTCTACTCAAAGCATCTGCCACGTTTTTTTCCTTCCATGGGTGGTAGTGTATCGTGAAATCATAATCCTTGAGTAGTTCAAGCCATCACTTTTTCCTAATGTTGAGTTCTTTTTGTGAGAAAATTTACATCAAACTCTTCTGATCAGTATAAATCTATCATTTTTCATCATAGAGATAGTTTCTCCAAATCTTTAAAGCAAATATTACAGCTACTAACTCATGATCATGAGTAGGATAGTTTTTCTCATGAATTTTCATCTATCGTGATGCATAGGAAATAACTATATCATTCTGTATAAGTAAACAACCAAGTCCTTTCATCGATGCATCACTATAAATAACAAACCCATCATTCCTCGATGGTAGAGTCAAGATAGAAGCACTGAATAATCTTATATTCAATTCTTCAAAACATTATTCACACTATTTTATCCAAACAAATTTAACCCCATTTCGTGTGATCTTTTTTAATGGGTTAGCCAACTAGGAAAAATTATGGATGAAAAGTAGATAATAACTTGCTAAACCAATAAAACTATATACCTCAGTTACACTTGTCGGTGCTGGTCATTCTTGGATTGCCTTGGTTTTAGGAGGATCAATGGAGATTCCATCCTTAGAGAAAATATGTCCCTGAAAAGAATTCTCCTAAATCCAGAATTCAAATTTGCTAAACATCCCGTATAATTCATGTCTTCTAAGAGTCTTTAGAATAAGAAGCAATTGATTTTCATGATCTTCATAGATTTTGAAGTATGCCAATATATCATCAATAAATACCCCTACAAATTCATCATGATATTCCATGAAAATCTATCCATTAGATCCATGGTGATAGAGGGTAAATTAGTCCATCCAAATGGCATTATTGTAAACTCATAATGCCCGTACCTGGTTCGAAATTCTATTTTTGGAATGTCTTCCTTCTTCACACACAATTGATGATATCAAGATCAAAAGTCAATATTTCAAAACTATTGAGCTCCATGAATCTGGTCGAATAAATCATCAATGTGAGGTAGGGGATACTTGTTATTTATTGTTATAGCATTGATCTCTCTATAGTCAATGCACAATATCATAGATCTATCTTTCGTCTTAACAAAAAGGATAGGGGCTCCCCATGGAGAGTCACTTGGGTGAATAAATCCCTTATTACTCAATTCCTCCAGTTTTTTCTTCATTTCCACTAATTCCACAGTGGAAATTCTATAAGGGGTCTTCGATATGGGCCTTGATCTAGGAATTAAATCAATGGAAAACTCAATTTCTTGTTCTGGAGGATGTCCATGTAAATCTTCTTGAGACACATAAACATATTATTTCACAACAGGTACATTATTTATTTGAACATTCCTTTCCTCACCCATATTTATTTCAGTCTCCTCCTCCCCAATAATTGAATTTAGTTGAGCTACTGGGGGTGGATATAGATAAGAATTAGGTGGTGATGACTCTACTCTAAAGATAAGGTGTTCTTTATCATCATCATCAAAAATAGTAACCTCTTTCTTCTTAAAATAAATTTTTCATCATGGTATGATAACCTATTCATACTGAGGATTATATCAAATTCAATCATGGGTATGATGATGAGATCAGCAAATAAAGAACATTTATATTCTCTAATGGGAATTGATTCACAAAACATTTTAGTAATGATAATTTCCTTAAAAGTTATTACATACAACTACCTTGTTAAATCAAATTGGAAATATCTTCTTTTATTAGAGAACTGGGAAGACATGAAACAATGCGATGATCCAAAATCAAATAAAGCATTGGATAAACTTGAGGAAACCATTAAATTACCTTCCACTACGCCTTTCAGAGCTTCAACCTCAGCAGTAGTGATATCATGAGCCTGGCCTTTATATCTTGGCCTCTTCTGAGGTAAGTTCCCCTGACACTTAGGAAATTCATTTTCATAATTCCCCCTTTCTCTATAATTTTATCATTCAACATCGACAACCTCTTTCTTCCCCTTGCAATCACGATCTTGGTGGCCTTTTTCACCACACTTGTAACAGACCCTCATTCATTTCTGGAATGTACCAGGGTGTTTCTTCCCACATTTACTGCAGGATAGATATTTAACTTTTCCCTTAATCCCATTAATTCCATTTCTAGTGTGTTCAACAGATCTATTCTTCTCTTGGTTTTCTTTGAAATTGTAAAACATTGAGAATTATTTTTCTATCTGGATAGCACATGAGACAATATCTTCGTACGACGAGAAGGATTGTGAGACTAATTATCAACAGTGAAATGGTTTTAACCCATCACTGAAACAATAAATATTACTTCTTGGGTTACATATATAATCTGTAGCATGCCTCGCTATCCTTGTAAAGTTAGATTTATACTTTGCGACATTATCATACTCTTTTTGCCTCAGACATAGAAATTTATTTTCCATATCTGCTCAAGGTTCATGGGGAAATTATTTTCTAACAAACGATATTTGAACTCCCTCCATTAAATTTTTAATAATTCATCATCTTCCTTTGTGTTTTGAATCAATGACCACCATTTATCAACATCTCTATTGAGGCGGAAAACTGCCATGACAACTTTTTCCCTTTTGCTACTCCCCAAGGTGTGGAATATTTTCTTTATAGAATTTATCCATTGCTCAGCTATTATTGGATTTGTACCCCCATTTAATGTTGGTGGTTGTTGCCTCATGAAGCGATCTAACATTGATCCTCCACAATGTGGTTCAGGGTGCTCCTTACGGCTAAGGTTATTATTCATAACCAGAGTGAGTTGTCTCTGTTTGGTGATTAGTTGATCAGCACTAGTTGCATCACCAGCTCCACTATAATTATCATTAGTAGGAGGGAAATCCTTACATGGAGTGAGTTTATTGATGCCGCTTCCATTTCTTCCACTAGGATCCATTTCTAAACAATGGAATAAAATAGAATAATTTAGGAATCAAAATACATAATTCTAAACTTGTAAAACACTTAACATAAATTGAACAGTTTATAGATAAAATCCATAATCATAAAAAAAATTCATCGAGGATGTAAATACTCATAAACCATTCATAATGGATTGTAAAGAAAATTAGAATTATTCTAAGCATATCCCTCGGGAGTGTCATAACCAAGAGTGCAGAAAGGCCCATTGACATACACTAGCTCATGTTCGAGTCTAGCTCAAGGTGGTGTTTTCGGGGTTTACTCCTAGTTACATCTGTGCCAGAGCCACCTCTACCTGCTCATATCCAGACAAGGATGTACTTCTTGGAAAACTCACAAAATCTATACAACACCAATATTCTACGAAGTTCTTCTATACTAATCCTAAAAGTCTATCTTATGGCTATGTGATCTAATTAGAGTCTAACCAAATCTAGTTTCCAAGGATTGTACTAAACTTCCTCCGATACTGTAATGACCTGACCCTAGAAGCCCAATGTCGGTGCATTGTTACATAACATTAGAATGATCACAAACGGTAAAGTCTTGAAATACTGATTAGTTTAGTATCCTTGTAAGTACTAGTTACATTCATAAGGTTTACATTATATCATAAAATGGAAAACTACAACGTTGATTCCATAGACAACACTGAGAACCTATAGACTATCCATGTAGGTCAGACATAATATACTTTTTCACATCCTGGAAAAAATTAATCATAGAAAGGGGTGAGATCAAATTCTATTAAAGGATAACAATATAGTAGAAACATTCATAAATAAGAATAAACATTTAAGAAAATGTATATAACTAAAACAAAAGATTTTTTAACACAAACATCATCATAATATGGAAAATATTAATCAAAATAATGACATTTACATACTCACATAGATATTTTACTAGTGGAATAATCACATGAAATATCAATAGCCACTTTCATAATGATGGAATGCATAATGCCAGACATTCATAACCACATAGTCAAGGCCTTGTGCCAAGACTAGAAATATGATTTTTTCAAGGTCTTGTGCCAAGACACAATATTGTCTCATGAGATCCACTAATGCATCAAGGAGATATATCGAGCTCCACCCATCACTTACTATGTCCAATGCATTCCTCATATGAAAATGTTTAAACATAACATAAACATTCATATTAAAACTGGCATAAAACATGTCAATACTTTATCCATATACCATGAATGGTATGGAAAAACACATCCATAGTCAAACATATCACAAAACCTTCAATACAATATGGACGTTTTGTATCCTAATAAATCAACTTCAAACATACTTAAAAACCATCAAAGGATGTTGACATAGATGAAATTAAAACATTTTTAGAGAAATATCTCTTTTTATTTTGAAATCATTTAAAAGTCACGTAATTATATTAGAAAACATTCCTATTTAAAAATATTCTCATAATGTTTTAAGGCAAGCATTGACAATTTTATAATGGTAGAAAATATTCATACCCACCGTATAAGTTACAAAAAGATATTTTTTACCTTGATTTTGTTGAAAAGGTTATAAAGTACCTTGTTTGGAAAATGATAGAAAGACTCCTTTCAAAAACATATAAGGTCAAATAAGGTTATAAATGACTTTAACCCATTTTCTAGTAAATATTAAAAATGTTTTGAAATATATTTTAAGAAACATAGATGTGGATGATAAAGAATTCCCAGTAGATAATTACGTATAAACAACCTTGGATAATGAAGAGATTGTAGAATTAACCATTACCTTGTACTTTTCCTTGGTCGAGGGTAGTTTAACATCCTGTATAATGGTGAAATAATTGTTATTAAATTATACAATAATCGTATACACTAATATGATATCATATATGATCTTTTAACATTGCTTTGTTAATAAGATCTTAGTATTATCGTCGTTTTGCGTGTTAACTAATTCGTTTTCCTTTATATGATTTGTTATGTAAGTAATGTTTTTCATGGATAGGATGTAAATTATTCATATTCAGAATGATATTAAGTAGCTAAAAAATTATTTTTATTCATCTAATAAAAATTATTCTTGAATGGATACGATGGGGAATGAATCTCATCACGTTCGTGGAGAAAGTAATCCGTTCGTACGCACGAGGAAAAATATAATTCTTTTGGTATTAAAATAATATATAATTGGATGGTATATATATACACAAAATAATTATCATGTTATATTTATTATTTACATAAATTACACATTATTATTATACCTGTCCAAATAATGATGTATTGAATAAAAATTACACCACGACGTGGAGACGGTAAGCCGTACGTACACACGTATGGTGAAATTTCATTCACATGATGATTAGAATATTGAATATGGTTGTTCCATATTTATAATAACATCACAGTATATAAATGATAATGGAGTTATTATTTTAGAATGGAAACAAAAAAGAAATAGGAAGTGGAAGAAGAAAAGAACTTGAATGATTTGATGAAATATTTACCTCTTCTTTGGGTTCTTCCTTTTCATTTGGTCAAAAGGTCTCTTTAGGTTGGATTTATGACTAAAGAAAGGCCTTTAAGATGAATTGAGAATAGTTGATAGCATATTTGGGAAGGTTTTGGCCGATAAAAATGTCTTCGATGGTTTGAATTAGAGAGAAGGTGGAGTTCCCTTTTATAAGAGGGGTGAGGGGCACCTTAGGATAAGATATAAATAGTATTTTATAATAAAATAATTTTCTTTTTATAATGGATACAAAATGGATTATTTAAAGTATAATGTGGGTATGGATCTAAAACCACTCAAAAAATTGGTTTTAGAAAGGTTTGGGTAACTATATTAACCTTATCTTTTAGATTTAACTCTTAGTTAAATAGTTTGACATTTACCATGTCTCTTTGTATTTTTTTATTATATGGTAATAATCATACTATATACTACCAGTATAACCCCAAGTGGTTTATTAATTATAAAAAATTCATTATATAAGTATTTTTTCCATACCTTAGATTTTTAGGAATATAATACCAAATATAATATAATTTTTGTTTTAAGAACACTTTTATGTCAATTTTGACACAATTTTGTATTTTGTTTTTGTAAAATTCATAACATTATTATTACTTCGAACCAAATTAATCTAACTAACCCTAATATGTCATATTAACCTATAAAATTAATCAAATTTATATAGAGTCTCAAATTACATTTATTTGGATATTTATGAAATCAATTATTTTAATATCTCAATAATTATGTAATTACTGCTTCATCATTGAGTCATAAATAAATTGAATTATTTAATGTCTAAAAAATATAAATAAAATATCATTATGTAGGAAATCGTTTTATGTTTTTAATTAATATTTATAGATGAATTTATCTAATATGTAACCCTATATCAAAAATGGTCTAGTTATTAAACATTGAATTTAACACTTTTAACTCTTTATTGAATTAAATAATAATAAATGTCCAAATCTTATCCAAGTGGACCTAAAAGATCGTATTTTTTTTCCTAATGTTGTTTTTGGTCGAAATATACCTATCCAATATAATTTGGACATGTTTTATGGAAATAATAAAATCATTTTTACCCTTAATTACCCTAATTACTTTTAATCGTTGTAAATAAAAGTAAAAAGTTACTATTCACCAAAAATTATTTTCATCTTATTGAACCACATTTTACTTACTGATATCAACTCTTTCTCTCGTATTTTTGAAATTCAACTCACAGAAGTGGTAAAATTACATTTTATGTAAATTTGAAAATGCTCCTAGTAGGTGGGTAAAAGATAGTAAATAGTTCAATAAAATTGTTATATATTTAAAATTATTATAAACTGAGTCCAATGAATTGCATTAAAATTATATAGGTATTGTGTATCTATTTTGACCAAAAATAAATTTAAATAAAATAAATAATTATTTTTATAAAAATTCGGTTTTAATCTAAAACTCAATGTTTTTCACTATTCATCAAAAAATGAAAGTTCTTAGAAAAATACCAAAAATACACCCTTAACAAATTTCAATATTCCAAATCCGAAAATGAAGTCCATTTTGAGATATAAAAATTATAAAATTTTAAAAAGTTGGTATTACTATTCATAACGGCTGGTTTTATTGGTTGTGGTGTATTAGAACTCAAAGTTGCGTACAATACAGGCTACTGTATTATTCAAAGAGAAGCGTTTCATGGAAGCTTAGGGTGTTACATCTATAATGATAAAACAATGAAAATGGGACATGATCGATATCCTAGAACCATTCATGTGAATTATTTTATCATTAATTCATTCATTAATGAAACTAGATAAATTTAATGATTAAATTAATGAAACCCACATGAATACGTCATTAGGGTTTCTAAGGATCGTGTAATCAAGAGATGATGATCCAGAAAATGCATTCAAATTTCATTAAGGATTCACATAAAACATAAGGTATTTTTTCATTCAAATATCCTGATTTCATCTTCAAGATCACACAAATACATATAAAGATAAATCAGGAACTCTTGTAATTCCATTACATGAAGGTATACCGATCAGGTGAAGCTGCCAAATCCATCATGAAAAGTTATTGATGGGTGTCCATAGGTTTTACACTGATGTACCACATAATATTGCGATGGCCTTAAATCCATCATATAGATCCCCCGTGGTCTTCGAGTGGTGTTGGAAGACACATATGACATTGCACCATATAGATCAAGTGAAGAATGAGAGTTCATCGTGAGAATTACATGGGTCATGTGATTGGACAATGATGACGATTCATGACATTAATAACATCACAAGCTTTTTCAGAATTTGAATAAAACATATCTATAAAAAATAGTCCCAATATTTTTAGATTTTAAATGATAATGTGAATCCAGTCAATCCCACTATGATGAGATGTTGTGATTTCATGTCTATCTCTATGTCAAGACGAGTATTCATGTGATTTCATGAACATTTTATAACAATCATTTGATTACCTCCACCACCTCCAGACAGTGTGTGTGGAACCATGAAATTAAAAAGAGGAATCAACCTCAAACACTTACACCTGTCTAAACCCATTCCCCTATAAAAACATGATTCACATGAGATTGGTATGGAAATGAGGGCATATGAATGGAGAATCCTAGATGGAAAAATTACAGGAATAGGATTACATACTACCGTCACAAAAAAATGTTCAGGTAATCACAATATTCAATGTGTCATTCCCTTCACATGATAGTCAATGGTCTGAATATCCCATGTTTCTATCAAGAAAAAACTAGTGCATTGATATCATCATGTAAATCCCATTTCATGTGGTATTCCATCCTTAATTTGAATGGAATGGATATACAACCCAAAAAAATTATTTTCATCACACTAGAAGAACCCATGAACCTTGTATAGAAACCATTTGTAATATGATAGCCTCACACACCTATAATCTTTTGGATTCCAATACGTTCCTTCAACAAGAAAATAACCCTTGTGTTTCCATGGCCATGTTGTATAAAACCCTTTCATACATATTTTTTGAAAAATCTTAGCCAATTCACTCTCATCCATTCATATGGATCTAATATTCACCCATGTATCAGGTCATAGAACCCCACACAATACCCCATTCAGGTCACATGATCACATGAGAAATTGAGGATCATGTGATTCCCTAATACATGCACCTCTTGACATATACATATCCCAAGAAATGTCTACAATGTCAGGAAACTATTTTTTCAGTCCCTCATCGATGTCATGAGGACACCCATGGAGAGGAATCATTATCTTTCAAACCATCATGTCCAAGTAGCCATAATAAACATGTGAATGTGTGGATATTTCCTCCTCTCACCATGTAAACCCTATTATGTATTCCCTAAAAATTAAACCTCTGTAATGAAATACTATGAAAATATACACTATTTACTATGAAGCCTTTAGAATGATATGTTGGGACATATTTTTTCAACCATTGGATGTGCACACTTTTCCATGTGTGTGATCATGTACATGTTCACAACACCCCACCATTTTACTATTTTAATATAACATGATCTCCTGGCTCATTAATGGTCTCATGATTCCATAATTAAACCATGGATGTGTTATTTATATATTTCATTAAGCCTTTGAAAAGTATTCTGTATCTTGTGATGACATCCTAGATAAGTCAATTTGATCATACAAAGATATTATAGACAAGTCAAGTTGATCATGAGAAGACAATACATTCATGTCTTCTTCAATGCTAAAAATATCATTGGACATGTCATCATTGATTATGTGAATCACCTAAAATATGTTAGGAAAGAAAAAGTGGATATTTTAACTATGTCATACAGACACCACCAAACATCTCAAATAGATTTTGAAGACATTTGAGGTGGTTGATATAGACATGCTGGAAAGGTAATGAGGACATGTCGGGTAAAAAATAAAAACATGTCAGGTGGACACCCTACTACATGAAAACATTTTTAGTATACAGACATGGAAATATAGCATTAAAATCCTTGTTCATGAAATTTTTTCTATTTAACCTCTTTATGAAGGGAGTATCCTTAATGCGTTAGTTTTACATGCTCATGTAGCATTATTTGTGTAAAGCTCACGAATAGTATCTCCATGTCATTCCAAGATTATTTGATAGACCATTCATGGTGATCAATTCCCATTATCTACTATAAGATAGAAAATGAATAATAAGCCATCAAAAATTCATTCTTTATCTAATGGACCATTCCATTCAGTACATTAATGTGTGGGAATTCAAGGTGACTCATTTCAACACATTGCCACATTTTTAATTTTCCAACAGTAGCTCATCGCTAGTGGTGCCTCATCTGGTGGTGAAACATCTATTGATGCCTCACTGCTAGTGCCTCACTGGTAGTGTCTCTCTTTTCATACCTCATTTTATGGTCTCTCACCAAAAGATCCCCATTTGGTAGTGGCTCGATTGAGATGCACCATCTAGCGGTGACTCAATATTGGTAACATTCTTGCAGTGGATCAATGGTGGTGCCTCGTGTAAAGATGGATCACTGTTGATTCCTTGTCAGTCGTTATCCCCCTGTATTTTCCTCATCTAGTGGTGGATTATTGTTGGTGCCTCATCGGGAGATGTCTCGTTAGTGGTTCTTCATCTAGAAGTGCCTCGTCTGAAATTGGCTCACTTGCAAGGCCTCTTCTGGTTGTGTCTTGATGGTGGTGGCACAACGTGACGGTGAATCATGAACAGTGTTCCTAGTTCATCCAGTTTTTCATTTTTGATGTTGTTTTAGGAAATAAAATAAGTTTAACAACTTATTTAAAAGTATTTTAGGCTGATTAAAACACTATAAATCATATCATTAATTCTCTATGTGTCTGGGAACTTTTAAATGGTTATATCGTGTGGTCTTGTTCATGTATATCTTTTATGGAAATTCAAAACATTTTTAAATACCTTGTGTTGCGTATCTAATTCTTCAACTTTTGTGTCCTTCCCTTCATTCATTCATTCTTCTTTCTCTAGATGTTAGATTTTCCGAATCGTTCTTCCCATAGAAGCTAAGTAACCTATTGTTGTAGTTCGTTGGAGTTTTTTCTAGATAAATTTTTTCAGTATGCACGCCCCTATTTTTGGTGCCATGTAGAGGTGTCGATAATTCTTTTTCATGGTAAAATTCCCTTAATCTTTCTTATTTGTGTATCATGTATGATATTTATATAAATTTTTATCTTTTAATATATAGTCTATTATAGATTAATATTGATAATTGAATTGGTTTTAAAAAATAAAAATGGGTTAGAGAATGTGACATATGATCCTACTATTTTATTGGTACTTCAATCGATGTTGTGAATTTTATGTGCTAAATACCCACAAAAATATGGTGCTATTGAGTCTCCTTATGTGTGAATTAGTTGATGTGTTTTGAAATACATGCATTTTATGTATCTATTGAGTTCACATATTATATAATTAGCTAATCACATACATTTGGTTAAAATAATATGGATTCCCTAGGATTATATAGTTTCAATGATAACACAATAAATTAAGTGAAATTGAAAAGGGGATGCCTTGCTAAATCTAAAATTATGTTCTACATTGTTATATTCTATAAAGTTCTTGTGGACATGATTGTGAGTTATGGGTTGGCACTGATGATATGATGTATGGAATTTTACTATGTTGTGATATGTAGAGGCATTGGCCAAGAAGTTTTATGCAGTGGGCTACAATGATGGTTATGTGTTTGTACAGTGGGGATATATTGGAAGATGGGTTTAGAAATGGTTTTTGGGATATATTAATGTGCTTCTTTCTATGTGTTTTTTTATTTAGCTGATTGGTTGGTATGGATGGTGATTTAAATATTAATCATGAAAGGTATGCAATCTTGAAAATGAAATGAATTTCATGTTTAATAGAACTTGTTGTTAACGGAGAATCTGGAAAATGTCTTAATGATTGTTCAAGAATAAAATAGATTCTATGGATTATTGGTTACATCTATGGAGTTATGAATTTGGAGATAGCAACAAAGTGGGGGAATTCATGAGTTGGATAGTGATTTTTTTATAACCCATAGGATGGGATTGTGTGAAGTAACACAATATGTTTATACATTGTATATTCATATGATTTATATACACATCCCACCCCATCTAGAACTATGTTCCAAAACCCACAAAGCCACGTGGGAGGGTGTCTTTCCCAAAATCCTTGTGGGAGGTTTGATGGAAGGCTACCTGCTCTTATATACTCCCTCTTCTAGGTGAGGTTAGTATTGTATGGGATATGATTCACGGAGGGATGTTAGAACATTAAATGGTGTTTGATATATGGAATCCTAGGTGTCTTTAGTGTTTGTTGAGATGTGGTATCTTAGGTGACTTCAGGATGAATTGAAGTCTGGTATCCCATGTATCTTTGTGAAGATTTGTGATGTAAATTACCAGATGTCTGGGAGATGAGTTGTGATGTAGTTTCCAAGGTATCTTCTAGATTAATTATGAGATGATGTCTCAGGTTTCTTTGGGATGATATTAGATGTGTTATTATAACTAGGTGTGGGCAGGCATGACATGTTCTGTGGCACAGGTATGTGTGGGCCAGATGTGTTGTGAGGACCATTTGTTTGCAGATGCGATGTGTTGTGAGGACCTGGTGTGTTCAAGACAGATGTGATGTGGTATATTCAAAAGAGGTAGGAGTGACATGATCTTTTCCTTTGGGTTGAGAGTAGATAATTAGTAGTCAATTGGTGCAGGTACCCTGTCAATGTTGTTATTTACTTCACATGATATTGTATGACTTCCATTATTTTGGGATTGTTCCATGGTGAGGATGGGGAAATGTTTTGTCTTCTAGTTAGGTGTTGATTGGTTTTGTTGTTTTCTCACTGTTCCATTAGTATGATTCTTCAACTATTTAACGAGAGACATGGGTTTTCATATTTAGTATACCTTTATGCTCACCCAACAAATATAAAACTATTTTTAGCATTCTAGGTGAATTTTGTGGATTGTGATTGATGCTAATAGCTCAGTACTTAAAGCAGTTTATGTGTTTATTCTCTAGATTTGTTTTTTTGGGTAATTTGGAGAATTTTATTTGTATTAGTTCAATTTACACATGATTTGTAAAATGGTCTTTTTTATTCATATATATATGAATAAATATATATTGGAATTTTTTGAGGTTGATTTATGTTATTTTCTTATATTGTTTCATATGAAGGGTGTTTCCACCCATATTGTGATATTTGTACATCATTGGTTCTAGTCGCTAACCCAGGGCCTACTAGAGGTGGAACTCGGGGGGGTGGGGGGTAATTATATATCATTCTTCATTTCTTTCCCTAGAGGGGTGTCCTTGGTTGGAGGGTTTCACGATAGAGTGGTATTAAGGGGAGGTTTTGGTTTATCGATAAGATGGATTTTGGTGTTTTTTATATATATGGTTATATAGGTTTGTACAGAAATAATACTAGTTGATCATGCTATATGAAATATTCTTAGGAGATCAGCTACGACATGGGATTTTAGCCCCCCCCCCCAAGATCTCGTTCACAAACATTGAATTTATTGAACATCCAAGTGGGATAGTCCTTTTTGTAGGGTAGAGAACTATGAAAGGTAAATGTATCATAATCACATGTATTTTTTTGAGTTGGGTTGATCTATGATGTAAAAAAATGGATAAAAATAATTAAATTATTTAAAATAAATCATAATTAAATTCCATCCTATAATGTATTTTATAATCCTTTTTTTTATTCAGATATGGCTCATGGTTGTTGTCTGTGTGTGGATCAGGAAGCTGACATCCAATTGAACGATCTAGTAGATCACCATAGGGTATATCCATTTAATGAGGTTGATCAATTAAAGAGGACTTTTAATTCATTCCAATGGTAGGATTTAGGAATGTATTAGGGTAACTTTCATATATGGATATAGAGTGTTTTCTAGAGGAGACGTTGACACTTTTTACTTAGATATAAGCCCTGATGGAGTACTAGGTCACATTGGAAGTCAGTCAGATGTAGGGAGTTCTGAATTAGTGGGGGGAGCTATATCTAGAAGAGGAAGGAGTCAAAAGTTTTGTGGATTATATTTTAGATTGATTTCTGGAAAGAGTTCATTTCATTTACCATAAAAGTAGTAAAGAAGAAGGAGAATATTTCTTTTTAGTATGAGAGCATGTTAGTGTGGGAGTGGGGAATGAAGTTAACTGAAATTCTTCATTTTTCCCTAGATTATTTTCTAGATGGAGATTCACATGGGAGTCATCTTTATGAGGCACATCGTCCTTCCGTCCAGTATTTCATTACTCCATTAACATTGGAGACATTTATGATGGTTTAGAAGAAGGATAATTTGACAAATAGGACATACACACTGGGAGGTTTACCATGATAGGGGATCAAGAAGAGGTCATCGAGGGGAAGAGTTTTTAGTGTAAGGTGTCAGGTTCCATGGAAATTGAGGTTTTCACTGGTAGAGATTCGAAATTAGAATATTCCATTCCGAGCTTTTGGTTCTAGTGGGTTATGTGCTTTTTTAGGGAGATTTTGCTATTGTGTTTTGGTTTTGGGGTTCATTCCCATTACCAAAACTAGTTCATTGTAGTTCCCAAACCTCATTTTGGTGTTGGTGGACATGCGCAGTTCCATCCTCAGTAGTAGTTTCTAGTGAGGCCATTTCAACAACGGGGGAAGAAGGATTATTCTCTACCGAGGGTTGATGGAGTATGTGGAGACTGACCATAGTATGTTCCCCATGTTTAGGGAGAAAAACCCAGGCATATCCTTGGAGGTGGACATCAGAAAAGTAGTAGAGGTTTTGGGGTGTGGTCAGTTTCACACAGTGGAGGAAGTTGTCCATTAGGGTTCAAATATTAAAAATGGTATGATCATTGTTTTAGTAACCTTGTTTGTGACTTTTTTATTATGAACATCACACCCCATTATTTACCCTAATTTATCCCAGGCTCTCAGACAAAACATATAGAGTCTTTTCATACTCTTGGTGTTGACTAAACTGCTTGGAGGCCAGGCCAACTTGTTTGATGTATGATGGGTGTGTAGGATGATGATTGGACCACATCAGTCTAGTGGGAATCTTTTCTTTCTACAAATTAAAACACATATTTTCATACTCAGTAGTGAATGGTTATATTTCATGCATGTTTTCATCAACTATTTTCATAGGAGAGTCATGTTTTCATATGTGGATGGTTAATGTGTGGTCTTTATTGGTGAGTGGGGATGTTATGTGTGCATTCATCATAATGATCCCCTTTTTTCTTATTGGATGAGCTATCAGTGGAATTTTTGGATGTTATTTTGGTAGTGGTTACAAAGGTTTTATGGAGTTGTTAGATGTTTTCCATGTGGATATTGTGACGCTACCCCCTTGACATAATTATGAGTTATCTATAGACTTGCGGACTAGTGCTTCTTTGATTTTGATGTATCCTTATTATATGGAACTTTCTGGGTTGTGGGAAATATGATATATAAATTTAATCTAATGTAGAATGTTTTAATCAATCCTAGTTTTTCACCATGGGGTGCTCTGGTGTTGTTCTCTAGGAAGAAAGATGGTATTCTTAGGCTGTACATAGACTATTAGAGGCTGAATCAAGTCACTGTCAAAAAAATTATCATCATCCAAGGATAGAATTTTTTTTCAACAATCAAATAGTTGTATGTTGGATACGTAAGATTATTCATCGATCTATTTATCAAAATTTAAGGGTGAACGAGGCCAATATCCCAAAGACATCTTTCATATATAGGTATAGTAACATTGATTTTGTAGCCATTCCATTAAATGTTATGAAATCACTAGTCGTGTTCATGGGTCTTATGAACTCCATGATCCGTGGGTTCCTATATTAGTTTGACTTCATATTCATTAAGGATATCTTAATCTACATGATGTCATATGAGGACCATGTCGAGCATCTCATAATTTTCTTGCATGTTATTCGATACACTGAATCTATGTAATTTTTTCAATGTGTATGTTCTGGATTGAAGAAGTACATTTCCATGGGAATGGGGTGTCTCAATATAGTCTGTAAGTATACCCTTCAAAGGTTTAAGTAGTTTTTTTTTGAGAACTACTTAAGAACGTGGTATAGTTTCATAGTTTTCCTGGACTTCGAGGCTATTGTTAGAGGATTTTACCTAATTTATCTTGAGATTCATCCACATTGTAATATTTTAATAGGAAACACCGAGATTTTGTGTGGAGTGATTAGTGCACAGTAGCATTTTTTTACCTTATGGGAATCATGTATACTAGTTTTGTTCTCCAGTTGCTTGAGGAAGGGTTGTTATTTGAGTTGGTTTGTGATGCTCTACATCTGATATTAGGATGAATACTGATGTAGAAAAAGGAAGTTATCTCTTATGGGTCTTGGAGGTTTCCCCCCCATGAGTGTAACTATTCCACCAATGATCGAGAGATAGCATCATCTATGTTTTCCATACTTTCATGGAGATAATAAAACATTGGGGGAGCACTTTGTGGCCTTCATATATAACAAGAGTTGGAGGTTTTTATATTAAAAAAGGGATCTGAATATGCTATAGTGAAGGTGGATGGAGTTTCTTCAAGATTTGGATTTTTATATTTCTTACACCTTAAAATGCAGAATTTATGACAGATTATTGGAGAAGAATTTCATAGAAGGATGTTGTTATAGAATCTACAAATGGTTCAGGAGAAATAGAGGAGTTGTCAACACTATAAATACATAAAAGAGTGGATGGTGGAAGAGGTTTTTTGTATCAAATTATAGTGTAGTATTCTATGATTCATTATGAGGGGGATTCATATTTGGGATACTCATTGGTAGAGGGGATGTGAAATCATGTTTTCCTAGGTCATTCCCTATATGGATGGTAAAAGGATGGAATGAACCATATGTTGTTTTGTGGAAGCTTCATTTTTTTGTTTCAATGCATGATGAAGTCCTTTTTCAGTTTCAAATCTCACGTTTGGAGGTACACCTAGGATTTTCCAAGATGTATCGTGACTTGAGGATTCATATTTGGTGTCCTATAATGAAGCATGAAACGACACACTTCATGGTTTTGTGCAAGGTTTTCTCCCTGGTAATGTTCGAGAATCATGGTCCTAGTGGTTTTTTGCAGTCATTAGATGATTCTTAGTGGAAATTGGATGAAATCATAATTGATTCCATCACAAGGTTACCCATAACTCAGGGAGGTTATGATACCATTTGGGCAGTCATGGATCAGTTGAAATGTATGATCACACATTAGCGATTAAGTAGTTGAGCAAAGTGTATTAATTGGATACGATGTCTGTGGATGAGGTGGTGAGGCTACATAGAGTTATAAATTCCACTGTATCGGACCAAGATGAATGGTTCTACTCATGAGTATATAGGGGATTATAGTATTATTTTAGAACTTAGTTAGAACTCAACAATCCATTCTACCCTCAGGCAGATGGTTAGATTTCGTGGACTATCTAGATGATAGAGGATATGATGTGGGCAAGTGCCTTGGAAATTTGAGGATCACGATCACAACATCTTTCCTTGGATGAGTTTTCTTACAATAACTGATATCACACATTCGTTGGAATGGTCGCATTTGAGTCTTTGTATGGAATGTCATGTTGTTCACTGTTGTGTAGGGCTAAGGATGAGGAGGAAAAAATTCTTATTCCTATGGTGCTGTAGAGCACAACAGAGATGTTTCAGTTGGTTCAATAATGTATGAAAGTAGTAAAAGATAGGCAAAATTGTTTTGCTAATCATAGAAGGAGGCCCTTAAAATTTATGGTTGGAGACTACGTGTTCTTAATGTTTCCACTCGATGTGGGAATTGGAGGTTTGGGAAGGGGACTAAGCTCTTTCTCTAGTTTTTTGGACCCTCATGGTATTGGGGAGCGTTGGTGAGGTTACTTATCATTTGGAACGTTCACCTCGACTGGAACGAGTCTGTTATGTCTTCCACATCCCTCAGATTTGTCAATATCTTCATGATGACTCCCATTTCATTGACTAGGGATATTTGGATATTGAGGATGGTGAAACCTTCATGGATCATCTAGTAGAGATCCATGATGGTTGAGGGAATATGTTTTGTTTCCTATGGAGGCATAGTGGTTTATATTAGAGTACTTGGGATCGATAAACACATATGTGTTCCCCGTACCTAGAGTTGTTTTATTTTTTTCCTTGTTCTGTTTTTATTACTAATGTGATAATTGAATGCTATTTTATAAAACTTGGGGTTTTCCATGTTTTTGATGTGTGTGGCATGATTTGTATCAATTTTCTTACATATGGATAGGGGGACTTAATTCTTAATCAACACATATTAACTATGATGGGATTAATACCATGAGGGTGAGTCAGTGCTGCACATAGTAGACTGTATCTTGACATGGAGGACATGGTTCCTAGATTCATGTGTTTGGGATGATGTGGTTCATCAGTTTCTATTGTTTTTTTCCTGATAATTTAGTGGTCGTTTGGTAGTGTGGCTATGTGAGAAGAGGTAGCTTTAGGTTGTGCAGTTTTTGTTGTTGTCATTTGTGTTGACATGTCAAATACCATGATGGTAAGCCCTGGGATACAGATGTTAGAGGCGGTGTTCATGGGTATAGAGGTTTCCACTCTATCTTTCAAAAAACATTAGGTGGATTGCAATAGAACGTTGATGACTTTAGTTTATATTAGTGTTTCAAGTATTATGGTATCATTGAGAGGCTTCTCATGGGATGGTTTTTCAGACCCTTCCTCTCTTTATTTTGGGTTTTTTTAGATTCTTAAGAATGGGAAAAGCATGATAGGAATATGATTTAGTGTACCATACCCTCCAGTGAATTACATTGTGGGAAGTAATGGTGACTCATTTATATACATTTAAAAAAATCAGCTTTCTGATAGAAGCTAATCATTGGTGGGGCCTCGTCTAGAGGTGGATTGTCTGGTGGTGCCTAAATAGCGGTGGATCACTTTTGGCACCCCATCTAGTAGTGTATCACTAGAGGTTCTATATCTGGTGGTGGCTCACTAGTGGTGCCTCTTTTGTTGGTGGCTTGCTGGTGATTCCATATCTAGTAGTAGCCCGTTGGCGGTTCCCCACCTGGTAGTGGTTCATGGGTAGTTCTTCTTGTGGTGTTGGATCACTAATGGTTCCTCGTATTGCAGTAGCTGGCTGGTGGTGTCTCTTTTAGTGGTGTCTCTCTGGTAGTGCCTAATCATATTAGTGACTCATAAATAGTGTTTCTAGTTTTTCCAAATTTTCCCTTTTTTACATCTTTCTCAAAAGTAAAATTATTTTAATTCCATATTTAAAATAATTTGATATCTATTAAATGTCTAAAAATTATATAATTACATCTATAATACTTCAGGGAATTTTAAATGGCCAAACTGTGCGGTCTTGGTAAGATCCTCCTTCACTAGAAATTCAAAACCATTTCAAATCCTCTATGTTCTCAATCTAATCCATCTATGATGGGGGCCATCACTATATTATTTCATTCTCCTTTTTCTAGATACCAAAAATCTAGAATCATTATTCCAATAGGAATCGAGTAATTTTTTTCCGTAATGGGTTGGCGTTTTCCCCAATGAACATCTGATTGTACACACACCCCAATTTTTACTACAACTAGGAAGTGTCAATATGTCTTATTCTAGGTAGGATTTAAATCATATTTTTTTATTTGTGTATCATGCAAAATGCGTATATAAATGTATATCATTGTGTATATAGTTGAATTTGGTTTAATATTGATAATAGAAATGGTTTAAAAATAATACAAATGGATTGAGGAATATAACATATGATCAAAACATTTTATTGATAGGTAGATCGGTGTTTTTAAATGATTGTGATAAATATCCATGAAAAATTATTGTTGTTGGGTACTTGTTTTTTCACTAGTTTATTGGTTATGGAAAACATGCATGTATTATTTCTTTTGATGTCACTTATTAAATAATTAGTTAACCACATACATTTGGATAAAATAATACTGATTCCCTAAGATTATATGGTTTCAATTATAACACCCAAATTTAAGTGATATTGAATATGGGATGCCACTCTAAATCTAAAACTATGTTTTTCTATGTTATGAGATGTAACTTGTTTTTTGACACAATTTTTTTTTTGCTGGCTCCAGTGATATGATTGATAGAATATGACTGTGTTGTGATATGTGGAAGATATCTATAAGTTTTTTTTATGAATTGGAGCTATAATTATGGTTGTGAGGTTTTGTAGGGGGATATGGTGGAAGGTGGTTTTGGAATTGGTTGTTGGGATGTATCAATGTTCTACTTAATGTGTGTTGTTTTCATTAACATTTCTGATTGGTATGGATGGAAAAGTAAATAGTAATCATGATTTGGAATTAATTCCTAATAATAACCAATATTTACGTTTTAATTGAATAGGTTGGTAATGGGGAATCTGGAAAATGTAATAATGATGGTTCAATAATAAAAAGAAATTATTGATTATTTTAATTTGTATGTCATTGTGAATTGAGATTTAGAAGTAAAGTAGGGAAGTGATGCGTTGCTTATTGATTTTTTTTGTAAACCCATTGGATGGGCTTGTGTGTTGTAATTCTATATGTATATACATTTTATCTTCTTGGGATTTATATACGCACCCCACATTCATCGAGAACTATATACTGACACACACATAGTCACGTAGGAATGTGTATTTTTCATCATCAAGGGGGGAGGATGGATGGTTGGTGACCCTATCTTCTCTACTTCCTCGTCCTGGAATGGTCGGTATTTCCCATGCTTTGATGGCTGGAGTTCTATTTTTTCAATAAATGATGGTTGAGATGTGGTATCCTATGTGTCATTGGGATGTGTTGAAATCTATGAACCCAAATGATGTATGGATAATTTGATAAGTGGTGTCCCTGGTCACTTCATGATAAATTGTGATGTCATGTCCCAGATGACTTTGGGATGGGTTATGGTGTGATGCCCTAGGTTTCTTTCAGATGATTTGTGATGTGATTTACCAGGTTTCATTAGGATGAGATGTGATGTGCTTTGAGGACCTCATGTGGGTGGGTGGGATGTTCTGTGAGTCCTAAGTGTATACGAGTGAGATTTGATGTGAGGCCATGGTGTGTGCTGGAGGGATGTACTGTGCGGCCTATGTTTATACGAGAAAGATGATATGTGGTATATTCAAAAGATTTTGGTGCAATATCATGTTTTCCATTGGGGAGAGAGTGGATAATCAGTGAGAATGTAGTTTGGGGTACCCTATCATCGATGTGATTTAATTCAGATTATAATACATTTATTGAATTATTTGGTTAGTGTTTCATGGTGGGGATGGATTTATGGTTTTTCTACCTGTTAGGTATTGTTTCATTCTATTGTTTTTCAGGGTTGTATTAGTATACTCCTTCCCCTTGTGCATAAGAGACTTGGGTTTTTCTACTGAGTATTCTAGTATTCTCACCCTACATATGTAAAACTATTTTTAGGTTTCTAAGAGGATTATGTGGACCATGTTGGAAATTACTAGATAAAACCTTGGAGAATTTCTATGTTGTTGTTGTAGCCTTGTTTTTGGGTATATTCTTTGGAAACTTTTATTTATATTACTTATATTTACAAATAAAATATGGAAAGTATATTGATTTTATTATTTATATATATATGACATGGAATGTTTTAGGATGATTCATCTTGTCTCCCAATATTGTTTCTTATAAAGGGGATTTCCTCCCATGTTGTGATATTTGTACACCCATAGTGCTAGTCTCCATCCGGAGACATATAGGAGGTGAGACTCAAGAGTAATTATCCACATTTCATAAATTAAAGACCATGGTGAGTATCCTTTAGGGAGTCAGTCGTATACTATAATTCCATAGCATTTATAAACCTAAAGGATAAAAATAATTCCTTTGATTGTATTAACCAATCCTGACCCATTTGTGTTTCAGGAATAATTGAACTATGAGTACTCGGGTTCCTATCAAAAATGATTTATAGGATTCCTTCCAAAGGCACGATCTCCAATGAGAATCCACCCAAGTGTAATTCCCTCTATATCTCAAATATTCTCAATTTATGTGATTATATTATCTGAGAAATATACCACCCTTGTTTGTCTATCAATGGATGAGTGGGGGATTACAAACATACATCATTTTTTGTATAAGTCTCGACCATGCCATCAAATTCCATAAACACACAAGTGGGGTAAGTAAAAAAATGAACTATAAAAAATCTGATTCCGGTTATAAATAGGATATATAGGATGTATTCCTAAGGCTTGATCTCCATAGAATATTCTTTATCAAATAAGAAATGATACCCATATAAGGGAAAAAATAATGTCTAACCCCGATACAAATTTTCTCTCATTCGATGTGTCCAATCATCTGTTATCTCTTATTTCTAAAATCGACCATGACTCATGTGGGATTAGATACATGCAATGATTATTCAAATAGCATGATGTGGATTCCCCCATTGTAATTCCTTTATTGGCTTGTTATCCTGATTACGTATATTCATTGCATAAAGTGTCCCAATTTTGATGAGACAGTATTGGGGAGCTATACATCCACAAGTTCCACTCAAGGACCTTTTTTCACATCTTTTATAACATAGACACCAATTAAATGAACTGAATTTTCTCTTATTCCATTATTAAAATGATAGGTATGATATCTCCTTGACGACTAAACCCTATTTTAACATCCTTTCCACATAAATGTAAATTTCAAGGTATATTCCTCTCATTCAATCTTAAACTACGATTAATAAACTATGTGGGTGTTGTTTCATATTCTCCTAGGATACAAAGGATTACTCATAAAGGATCAATCCCATATCACAGACGCCAAACACCTCTTGGGTAACAATAAAATCTAATGTGACAAAAAATTACTATTAAACAATAAATAAAAAATGAATAAGATAATAATGGAGAACCCGTGACACCTAGATTTTTTCTTATAAAAATAAGGTCTTGATCAAGTCATTATCATGGGGGTATCCAGTGTCATATTGGGGCACTAGAATGATTCTTTATCATATCTTAAATCAATTAGAGAGCACTAAAATAGGAATAATTCCAACTAAAAGGGTTTGATAAGCCCAACTGCCTGTCATAATGACCAAAATTATTTTCTAAGAATCATTGGATTTGAAATCCCAGTTGACCACCAACCATTAGAAAGAAAGATAGTGCCCTATTATGGATGTGGGAACTGTTGGGAATATCTCATGATAAAACCTAACTAAATCATTGATAATGAAAACATACCAATCCCATTATAATGCACAAATATACTAGAGTATCTATATTAAACACTTTAACATCCTTGTGAGGCGATTATGGAATGTGAATTACATTATTTCGTGAGGTGGTAGTTCCTCATACACTTGATCTATAGTTTTTTTCCATTTATTGGAAGATGAGATGGTTGAATATTATTCCACAAACATAATAAAATCATAGTATTGAAGAGATAATTGTGTTATTTTTTTAGAATTGTTAAGACATGATTGATGTTGGAAATAGAAGATGTAATTATATGGATCACAGTGAATATGATTTCCTTCTCCCAAAAAAACATTATTTAGATCTCATTTTACGGACCCAAAATTTGGTGTTTTTAGGGGGACCAGAACGTCTATAATTTGGTTAATAATTAATTGGAGATATTTTTTAAAGGTTTTTTAAAGAAATTTATTTTCATGTGTGAATAAATGAGGGGTGTGGGTGTACCTTTATAATTTACGAGTTGTATTCTTGCTAATAATTGAAACTACTCAATAATGGGAAGTCACTCTCCATCCAAGTCCCCAAAAAATGACCAATAAATAAATAGAGTACAAATATGTTTGTGCCACACCTATAAAAATAAAAATAAACATGTTTTAAACATGTTATCATATTTACATCTAGATTACTTCCTTTCACCAATTTAATTTTTTTACCACCGTAACTATTTTTTAACTATTTTTACGATTCATTATGAGAAAATATAAAGTTGAAATTATTATATAATATAAATTATAACTATTCAAAATATGAAATATATTTTATAAAATTCAATTCATATATTTGGTTAAATTTAATTTAAAATAAAACCTTTAAGCACAGTGAATTGTTTTTTCAAAAAATGAATTTTTTCAAGGAAGAGATGATATTATATTAACAATATGAATACAAAACGTAATTATATTAATTTAATTTAAAAATATATACATAATATATAAATATAATTTAAATAATTCCTCATTAGGGTTTTATTTTTTTAATTAACATGGATGAAAATTATGAACATTAGAACAGTTTTTAGATAAATGTGTTTGAAAGCCAAAAAATAAACTTATATTAAAATCTAGTATAATGGTAATTTAAATTTTGTTAATTTTATTAAAAAACTAAACAATATATATGTGTAAATTTTAAAAAATTTAATCTATTAAAAATAAATGAAATTTATACAAAAAAATATTTTTCATCATTCACAAAAAATCAAAATTTTCTAAAAAATAAGAAGCTTTCAACGAAAGTAAATTTTTATTTCCTAATTTAAAAAATTATTTTAATTTTATAAAAAACATTTTTGAAAATTAGATAAATAAATTTTAATATATTCGCAAAATAAATAATAAAATTCATTTTTTATGAAAACATATTTTTAGTAGGATAGTATATCCTTGTTAACAGTTATGTTATTTTTAAGAATTTATCGAAAAATTTAAATAGGTATTTTATGTATATTCAATAAATTATTCAATACTATTCATACCCACCAATTAAATGTTAAGGTTAAATTAGCCAAAATTATATATTTTTATTTCAATGTTATATCATTGTTTATTTAAACACTTTGTTGCGTGTGAAACACACTATCGAATGTAGTGTTCGATAAATATATTTGGGTTTCACATTCACACAACAATAAATAAATTACATCCTAAAAATCTGATATTTTTATCAACGATCAAGGATTTAACATTTTAATGTTCTCTTTACGGATAACTCGCATCATTATAAGGTTTAATAAAACATCCACTGAAATACTGGGAAAATAAAATATAATGATCGTCATATAAATAGGTTTTAAAATTGGAGTACATTAGATGAAAGTGAAAACATAGAATTTTATGGTATATCCATTTATGAGATAAAATTATACATCTTAAATAATAAAAAGATTGTTGATTCATCAAAAAGGATATTATTTTTTTCATGGTCCTTTTTAATGAATAGCTATACTTAACATACAAGTATATTACAAAATTTTTAATAAATATTCACTAAATTAAAAAAACACAAGCCTAAGAACCGTAATATTTTAGTGAATTTATAAAAATATAAATATAATATTCTAAAATGGGGAAATATATTCAATGTTTCCCTTATTGATATTCCAATTTAGTAATCCCACTTAAAATTTGTTCTTCAGGACCCGGGGTAAGAAAATATAAAAATAGTGACATTGGATTCTTAGTAAGGGTAAATAAAGGAGGTACATAAGTATAACATGAACATAAGGGTTTGATAACATGATCCTAACATTTTGAAACCATACCTTTCATATCAATTATCATATTCATGAGTCATGGAATTAACATTGGTAGTTTATAAGGCATGAATCAGAATGAAATTAAAAAAAATGATCCATGAGAGCATAATATTTTCATAAGGCATGCAATTTGGGTCACAAACATATAAATAGAAAATAATTTTCATATTGTCCAGTGCTCACTTAAAAATATGTCATAATGGAAAATGTCCTTTACTATCATGATTTCACACCTCTTTCGAGCCTCGTATTACTGTACCAGGTACTCTCCCCATTCTAGCTTGGTCTTAATTTATTGGGTTCACTCCCCATTATATCCATATGTATCTTATGAGATACATATATCATTAACCAATTCATTGGTGGGATATATAGGTCCGGCCTATATCATAATGAAAACAATATTTATGTGTACCTAAATATCATAAAGATTCATAATATCAAAACCCATGAAATGAAATGGGCATCATAAACATTTCCTCATATTATAACTTGTGGGAATGAGAGAGGTTCCAAAATCATTTCATCATATAAAAACCTATTAAAAGAATCAGGTTTCATTAAAATTTTATTAAGATATAACCTTTGGAATTTAAATGGGTTTCAAAAATATCATTCTATAAAAACAAAAACAATTCAAAGAAATATTTTGAATTATATCTTTGAATCATATCCTCAGTAAAGGATAGGTAACTCTAATCGAAGTAATATTAAATAGAAAGTCATTTTGATGGATAATTTAAAAAAGTTCTCTTGGAAAGAATTTTTATTTTGAAAATAATATTTAAACACTTAAACATTTTTTAGATTCTATCACTTTTAAAATATAACAATATTATTATAAAGTATGTTTTTCAAAGTCATTTAAAACATTTCTTAGGGAAATATCATTTTTTATTTGGAATTTTTTTAAACATCTAAAATTATGAAAATTATTTTATTTTAAAATGACATTGTTATAACATGATAGAATCTTTTAATAAATTATAGTATAGGGTGGGGGAGATTTTTTTTCATGTTATACACTTAAAACAAACATTCCTTCCACATTTTGATAAAAAAATGGGATTTTTTTTTAAAAATTTCAAGAATATTATTTTGAAACATTATGAAAAATTTAATACATGGGTAAAAATTACATTTTAAAATTAATTTTATTATCTTAAAACAAATTTTGAATACATTTTCAGAAAAATATATTTTGGATTAAAAATATTTATGACAAAATAGGTAAATAATGTCTCCTTTTATTAGCAATGATTTATTAATTATTTAAATTTCCAAATATTTGAAAAATTGAACCATTACTTGAATATATCATGAATAATTATAGGATAAAAAAATTAATTATAATTATTGATAGTTATATCATTAAATTTCAATATTGGATACTTAACCATTAACAATCTAGATAAAATATGTGGTTGTATCATAAATTCTTTACCACATTGGCAATATTGAATAATAGGCCCCATGAAGGAACATTAAATATAATTATGGTGAATAAATATGTGCTATTACATGTCATAGGTACTATATATTCACCCCATAAAATAATATAATTTTATAACATAACATGTATCTCAAATAAGGAAAATTGCGACAAAAATACCTTACAAAATTGGTTACTTAGAAACTCTGAACACCATGTATGAGAGATTGTATAATATAATTTTAAATAAAAATAAATTCAAGTATTATAGTAATAAAATACATTTAGGTGTAGTATATACATCAAATCAATGAACTGTGTGGTGAACATTGCATGTGTCTCGCCAAAAAATAAATGTGAGACCAAAATCTCTTACATTAAGTCTTTATTTCTGTCTTACTCTTTCAGACATCCAGTATAATAAATTTTTGAATACTATAATTTTATTAAATAATAATATTCATATATATCACACCAACTATTTTTTATTTATTCTCTTTTATTATTTATTTATTTACAATTCCATGTTAATGTAATGTTTCAGGTAATATCCACTTTGTTTTTTGTGTGTCTTTATTTGTAATATTCCCTTCTTTAATAATTTGTACATGGTATCATAATATCTATAATGATAAAATTGTCATATATATTCTTTATATATGTATTTATAGTAATTTATAAATGTTAGTGGTAGAAAATATAATAAAAAATTCTTATAGATGGAAGGTCATATAAAAGTATGAATAATGTTTCTATTTTCTTATGAGATTAAAAGAAACAAAAGTAAGTGATATATATATATATATTATCATTATATAATAATTTTACCACACATATATACCATAATTTTATTTTTCTCATCCTTAATACATTCAATGTGATGCGTGAATGAATCACAACACCTTGCAAGCCGACAATCCACCCTAAACACGAGTTATATTATCATATTCCCACAAGTATAAAATCATAAGAATATGGGTGATATAATAGTTAAATAAAAATAATAACTTCATAAAAATCATGTATATAATATATAAATTAAAATTCAAACAATATAATTATCCTTGAGATGTGGTAATTAAGAAATAAACGACATCAGTCCATGAGGCGGTAGTCCACAGTACACACGAATAATGAATTAATAACTCATTTGATGGAAGTGAAGATGATTTTAGGTGATGAAATTAACATGTCAAAATTTATTTGTATGTAATATACTGATTTTAGTTTATAATCTTTATAAAAAAATAATTATACTGTCTTAATGAAGAAATAAATTAAAAATGCATATTGGTGAATGTTACCACTTGTTCGGGTATCCTTATTAGTTTTGCAATATAACCCTTCCATTGATGGATTTTTACACAAAATAAGGCTTCTAGGATGAGTTTATAGATTTTTATAAGTGATTCAGGTATGGTTATTTCAATCTAAATAGCATTAGTGTCTTGAAGAACGGTGGAGAGTGAGTTCCCCTTTATAGTAGAGGACGATAAAAATCCTTATAGATACTAAATATTATTCACTATTTCTTAGTATCCCTTTCCAGAAAAGTCTTAACAATTTAATAATATTTGATTGTAGGTTTTATTTTGTGAAGAAACACCTCAACAAAACAAAAATAAATTCATATTTATTATTTTCCACCATAACTTCTTATTTTTTCTATTTTTATCATTTTTTCTTTTCATTAGAAAAATTATTATTCTAAAGTATTTAATTTGAACATAATGAATAAATTAAAGTGAGAAAATTTAAAAAATTTACATCCTCTAATTATAAATATTATATCTAATATTCTAAATAAAAGTCTCGTGTTTGTTGAAAAATAATATTAACAGGAGTGCACGTAATATGTAAAAACACTACATTGACTGTAACCATACTGAATAATGTTTTAATATTTAAAGGTCAATATTATCATTATAAAAGATAAATTAGTCCACAAATGGATAATATAATATATTTATTAAAATTTAAAAATCACTTGGATGAATATTTTTTTAAAACCATTTAATAGAATATAATTTATTAAAAAACATTAATGTAGATTTTGAAATTTTTTAAATTTGAATTTAAAAATTTTATAATAATAATGGAATTTTAATATATTATGGAATCGCTGGTCTAAGTTGATATATTCCACTAAAAGATTAATATAATAAAATAATTAATTAAAATTACATTAATTTTAATATGATTTGTTAATTATTAACTAAATAATCCATGTGTTGGTGTTTCATAAAAATTCAAAGTATTTATTTATTCTATAAAAAACTAAAAGAAATTAAAAATATAATAAAACTAATTTAAATTATAAAATTATATTTATGACTGAAAAATTGATGTTTTTTCTCAATCACAATTCTTTATAAATATTAATGGCACAAAAGGTTACTTTTTTATCTTTTTCATTACCTGACTTTTTATATATGTAACATTCAGGGGATATTATCCCACTAACTGATGAAAATAGAGTCTTTCAGGGAAATTATATTCATATTTCTATATAATGTGTGTTGAAAAATATTCTAGTTCATTTTACACATTATATTCTATGTTTAACCACGATGTAAACTCGTTTTTACCTTAATCAAAATAATTAATTTTATCTGTTTTCACTAATCACAATGGTAACACTATTATTTCAACCTTATTAGAAATTACAAATTATTATGACTCAAAATATGTAAATCATTTTTTCAAAACTCAACTCACAAAAATTTTGGTATTTAATTTAAAATTCATCTCACAAACGTGATGAGAAAGTGGGGTTTTTAATTATAAAATTTAAAATTTTACCGTGTTTTTTTTTCAAAATTAAATATGAAAAAGAGTCCAGCATCCTAAATTGGATTAATATATGTATAATTGAACTATTTTTATTTAAAAAATATTTAAATATATATATTTAAATTATAAATAATTTTAAAAATATCGTTATCAATTAAAATTCATAATTTTTCAGTATTATTTTAAAAAAAGACTTCCCAAAAAACTAAAAACCCACCCTAAGATAATTTTCTTATCCCACTTTAAAAAATTAATTTTATTTTATCAAATAAATTTTATAATATTTTTAAAATTTATTTTCAGATTATGTATCACAATAATTATTAAAAAGTATTTTAGAAATGATATTAATTTATTTTAAATATTTTATTTTTATTTTATATAATTATTATTATACTTATAATATATATATAACCAATAAAAATGTGAAAAATATATATTATCATATATTGGTAAATAAAACATATTCACGAAATTCCATTGGCTAGATGATAACTATAATATTAAATAATAATATTAATAATATATTTTACTTGAGTAAAACTCAGTCATATATATAACACACAATATTATAACAACTCAGTATTGCATGTAACAGAATCAAAAAATAGATTTCTATGTATTGTAATTTAAAATTAGTGTTGCATATAACACAAAATTATCTTGGTTTTGTGTATAAAGAAATATGAACATGTTGTATCATTGAATGTAATCAATAAAATAATTTTAATTTATTTGAAAAATATTCATAACAACTAATTGTGTTACATTCTACCCCCTTATAATGAATTTCTCTCTGGATGTTCATATGGGTTATCTAAGGTATAATACATAATGGATACATTCATAGAAACCACCATCATAAAATGGTTAATAACGAATCCTATTAAAAATGAAAAAATTTATTCTTGAAGGTCATCTGGAATAACACATACTTGGTTTCTAAATAGGATAATATAGGTGAAAATTGAAAACATGAACATATAAGAGAAAATTATAAACCAAATACTAATGGATAGTGATAGAGAACCATGTAAAGAGAAATATAACAATCACAGTTCTATAAAACAATGGGTCTTATGAAAAGTTTTTGATATCATCAAATATGATTATAAAAGAAAAAAATTGTATTATAATTACCTTTTCCTAATTTTGGAGAATTTTCTTGATAAGATATATGTACTTGATTTCACTCTATTCCATATAAATAATATCACATAGTGGTTGTAACTTTATCACTTTCCACTTCATCTTTTACTCTAAGAAATTAAGGTGGGTGTTTTATTTCTATATCAAAAACATATCATAATAACCATAGATAGAATAATAAGTGATTCCATATATCTTTAGTTATTATCAAAAGAAAATTTTTGACAATGGTCATCCAATATGAATAAATCATTATATGGAGAAATAATACATAATTCTCTCAAACCAAATTCAATGTTCCTTATAAACCATTTCATAAATGGAAAATATTCTGGACTTCTTGAAATATGAAAATACAAAACATTACAAATATGTCCAATAAATCAGTTATAATTGATCACCCACATATCATAATGTAGCTCTCAATTTGTATATATCCAAAATGTGAATACGTTCATTGTGTATTCTATTAAAACCTTATAAAAACATGAATTTTTAAAAATTATTTTGGGAAAAAAACTTTATTCTTTATTACTTAAATAACACGTAGATTATTTTACATATTCATTAAATACAAAAAAACATCAAAACATGATCAATGATAGCATAGACCACCTTGTCAAAAAAATCCTTTTTCAGTTCTTTGGTCATCAATACTATCTAATTTCATTTATCTATTTACAAAAATACTTTATCTGTACTATGCATACAATTTTCATATAAAGTGATATTTTAATGGTTTTCTGCAATTATTTATAGAATATAACACCCACTAAATATTTTTTCTAGGTCATTAGTACCATTTAACACATTCGTTGAAATCCTTTATGAAAACATATATTAAACAATCCTTATATATTTCCTAATTGATATAGAAAAGTATTTTAATTCTAATACATAAATAAATCATTCATTCAAATTCCTTCAAAAACATTATCTATGATTCATCATCATTTTCCTTAAACCTTCTCAACATTCATATATAATTTTTAGTATTTTTTAATCAGAAATATAACCATTATCAATACCAACTCACTGAATTTATTCACATTCATTCCCTCAAGGAAATTTATTTTCATTACTCCCATGCATTTCATAATTAAAGAATTCTTCCATTGATAATAAATAAGTGATTCCGTTATTCTCTTCCATTCCATTAACTGATATTTTTTTACCTTGATGTTACATTATTTGTGTCCTTAATTTCCATATTCAAAATATCTTCCTATTCCTATAATACATTCACCTGGATTCTTGTTCCCATATTCTTTCATAAAGGAAACTAAATAGTATTTTCTACATAGTATTGAATAACCAAAAATTTAGCAAACTGTTTTATTCTCTGCTTTAGTGCGTCTAAAATTTGGTTAAGGTACCCGTTCTTAATTTTTTTCGGTGAAAATTAAGTAAGAAAAATCAAAACATACATTACTCATTTCATCATCTAATTTGAAACTTCATTAGAAAATAATTTAGCACAATCAATGTCAACAAAGTTATTTCTTATTACAACCATTAAATATGAGTATAAATCATAGTGTGAGAAATTCAATTCATAATGCAAAATCACTTAGTCAGAAAAAATAATTTAGGATTTCTAAATGATGAAATATTATTTTTAATATATAACACCTAAGGTTTATTCTAGGTCATTTATATTTATAATATATTTAATTCTATCATGATGATTTGTAAATAGTTCATAAATTTCCAAAGCATATCCCCCTATAGTGTCAAACTAGTTCTACAACAAGTCCCATTATCATCCGCTATTTTTCAATAGATTTTATATCAATACGATTTTTGGGGTTTTTACGCCATGTACATCTATGCTAGTGCCACATCCACTTATATAATCTATACATGGATTTACTTTATTGAAAAATACACTCTATATTATTATAAAAAAAATATAGGACATTTTTCTATACATTAAATCATCCTTAAAATCATCCTTAATGGCATCCCTAAACACATACTTAGAAATAAAAATAGAGATATCACTAAATTATTCTCATTCTGATTTTCAAAGGATAACAAAACCTTTCGTCTGATATTAACTATAGTGACTGAAGCTTAACATTCAAGGATATTAAAAAAAATTACGAGTATTAATTAAATTAATTAAACACATGCTTGTTAATCATAAAACTTTAGTGTCTATGGAAACTTTGAAACCTAATCTTCTAATGTGGCATAAGATATTTAATGTCTCCCATAAGGAAATTCCCATTTAGTAATCCTACTTAAAAATATTCTTCATAAACTGGGAAAGGAAACATAAAAAATGATGAGATTAGATTCTTAGTAAGGGTAAATAAGGGAGATACATAATTATACCATGAATTTAAGGGTATATGAATATGATCAGAACATTTTGAAACCATACTCAGCATATCAAAAATGATAATCAGGAGTCATGACAAAAATATTGGTAGTTCATAAGACATGAATCTTAAGGTTATAAAATAACATGATCCATGAGATCATAACATTGTCATAAGGCATAAAATTTATAGAATACACATAAGGATAAAGCACATTTTTCCTATTGTACAAGCCTCACTACCAAGGCCATCATAGAAGATAAAGTCCATTATTGTACGGAGTTCACTCATCATTCCAGTATTGTATTACTATTACATGTTTACTCCCAATTCTAGCCCTGTATTATTGTAATGGTTTCACTCCCCATTCTATCCATGTCTACATCATGAGATATATAAATCGTTATCTAATGCATTGGGGGGAGATATAGGACCAACCCACGTCATAATAAAAATATTATTTATGTTTTCTATAAGATAATAAACATTCATCATATAATAACCCATGAAATGAAATAGATATCATAATTATTTCAGAATATCATAATATGATGGAAGGATATGGGTTCGATAATCATTTAATAATTAAAAAACCTTTCAGAAGAATCATGTTTCATAAGAATTTTATCAGGGTATTACCCACAGAATAGAAATGTGTTTCATAAACATGATTCCATAAAATTGTAAATAATTCAAAAATATATATATGAATTATATCTTTGGATCATATCCCTAGTATGTAATATTTTACCCCAACATCTTTAATCAAAGATATAAAAAAATCGATCATTTAAAAAATTTATTGAGGGAAATAAGATTTCTTTGAAAATAGTCATTAAAACATAAAATCATTTTGATAATACATTTCTTTGAAACTTTCCTCAAAATATTAGAATGGAATCATTTAAAATCATTTAAAAAATTTAATTCCAAATATATAATTTCCAATTTGAAAACCACTTTCTTAGACATAAAATATTTAAAAAATATTCTTCCTTTAAAATATATTTTTAATTCTTATAAGTGAAACATCAATTAAATTATCAGTCATTGAGGTATATAATTTCATTTATGTTGAAAAATTACAACAAATATTCCATTCACATTCCAATTTATGTAAATCATGAATTTATTTGGATCATTATATGAATATTACTTTGAAATTTTAATATCAATTCAATATTGTCAAAATTTTAATTTGAAAATATTTTTTAGATGGTAAAACATTATTTAATTGTTTTTATGAAAAATGGTTTTGGAAGAAAACCTATTTTCGACTAAAGAGATAAATAATGTTAGATCATTCTAAAAATATATTATTAATTACTGTATGCACCGAATAATGAAAAAATTGAACCATTAATTTCAGATATCTTAAATAACCATATGATGATAAAATTAATGAGAATACTTGTGGGGTATATCATGAGATTTCAACATTAGATACTTAATCATAAATAGACAGGATAAATGATGAGATTGTTTCATAAAAACATTACAAATTTGGTACCATTGAGTCATAGGACCCAATAGGGACTCAAAAAAAATTAAACATAAAATATAAATATGGTTAATAAATTCATTATATTACATTTTAATGGGGGTTTATATTCACCATGTGAAATAAAATGGGTGCATAACATATCAGACATCTCAATGAATGGAAATTTAGACAATAATACCTTACCGATTTGGTATCTTTGTAACTATGAACACAAAAAGGAATGATCCTAAAATTGATATGTAAATAACCATAAATTATAATATTTTAATAATAAAATTCATTCATGGGTTGTGTATACACCACATCAAATTAATTTTTATTGGAAATGGTACATTTCACATGGCAAATACAAGTGAGACCAAAATCCATTTCTCAAATTCATGTCATATGTTATACTCATTCAGAAATCATGTATAAAAAATATATTTTTATTATACATGTTTTACATAATAATTTTTATATATATTATACCATATATGATTTACTTATTCACTTTTACTACCATTTTATTTACAATTACATGTTAATGTAATGTTTCTGTAATATTTTCATTATTTTTTTATATTTATTTATTTGTTATATTTTTTTCTATTACATTGTATATAGATAAATAATCTATATAATTATTAACATGAAATAAATATCCTATACTTTCTATATATATGTATTTATATTAATTTATAAATGTTAGTTGTGGAAATTATAATACATCGTTCATGGAGATAGAAGGTCGTACATACGCATGAATGTTATTTAAATTTTCTTTTAATATTTAATAATATATAATTAAATGATATATATATATATATATTATTGTAGAATAAATTTTATTCAAATATTATATAATTATTAAACTCCTCATTAATACATTCCATGTAAAGTGTAAAGAAATCACATCAGATGGCAATGCAGTAGTCCTCCGTACATAATAGAAACATTTTCATATTCCAAACATATAATAATGATGAATTTATGTGTTATATAAATAATAATAAATTCATAAAAATAATAAATATCACATATAAACCATAAATCCATCATTATGACCAGTATTGATTGGTGGAAATGAAGAAAAAAACAATATCGGTCTGCAAGGCTATAGTCCTCCGTACACACGAATAATTATCTCGTAGCTCATTTGATGGAACTAGATAATATTATAGATAATAACAAAAAATATAAATATCTTAATATATTTAATATTCCTGGGGTTTTTATAATCATTTTACCAAAATTTAATGGGGTTTGAGGAATAAATAAAACAAAACGGTTTTTTGATGAACTTTACATATTTTCCGTGTATCATCCTTTGTTTTGAACTAAAATCTATCATTGGATGGATTTAAATAAAATATATGCCTTATAGGATATTTTTAGGCTATATGGGAAGTGATTTGTTTCATTATAGTGTTGATCATAATCGATTGACCGGTGTGAAGAATGGGAGGGAGGGAGTTCCATTTGAGGGATGACATCCTTGTAAATACTAAAAGGTATTCACTATTTGGAGGTCTCAAAATAATTGTATGGATCCTAAATTGAATAATAATGGAGGTTATAGTGTATTGTTCAATTAAAAACCTCCACCACAAAAAAATAAATTCATTTTTTTAATTTTAGTCTTAAACATCTATGTTTCGCTATTTTTACCATTATGTGTTCTCAATATTGTAACTGAGTATCTAACCAATAAATTTTATCCATCAAGACTGAATTAAATTGATAATTATAAAAAACATTAAATATTTTGATTCTAAATATGAAATATAATTAAAAAAATATTATACTCATCTATGTTGGAAATTAATTTTAACAGAAACACATCTGGTATGCAAAAATGCTACATAATCCCAAACCCTGCTAAAAAATGTTTTACTATTTAGGGTTAAATATTTTTATTATAAATGATAAAATGGTTAATTAATAGATCATATATTATATTTTTGAACATTTAAAAAAACGTGGAATAAAATAGTATTTTTTTGTAATTTTAAATCATTTAATAAAATATCATTTATTAATAAAAAACATTAATATCAATTTTGAAATAATTTTTTTAGTTTGAATTTAAAAATATCAGGGAAATAATAGAACTTGAAAATATAAATCTTAAATATTTGTATCATTATATATTCAGAAAAAAATTAATTTAAGATAATAATTCATTCAATTTAATTCACTTTTAATATTTTGTATATTATTAATTATAGTTAATTATTGACTAAATAATTTATGTGATGGAATTATTTAATATTTTAATGAAATTATTTATTCTATATATTTTTAAAATAACTTATCATGATAAAAAATTAATTTATCAATAAAAAAAATGTTTATATTCAATCATATGTTTTATTCCCTATCCTAAATCTTTAAAAATATAAAATGGAGGGATGGACCATTATTGGCCTTTTTTATTACATAACCTATTTTATAGTTCACATTCATGGAATTTTATCCCAATAACTCATATATATTTACTATGGTGGTACGTTGGAATCCATTTTTACAAATTCAATTCACAGAAGTGGCATAATATTATTAAAATTAAACTTATAGATATTAAGAGAAAAAATGTTTTTAATGTGAAAATGTTCAAATGTTTACAATGTTATTATATCAAAAATAAATTTGAAAATGGTTAAAAAGACCTAACTTCAATTAATATATGTATAAATTATCATTTTTTACTTAAAACCTAATTCAAAATATAGTTCAAAATTATAAATTATTTAAATGAAAATATCATTTTAAATTCAAATTTTGTGTTTTTAAGTATTCATATAAAAAAGAAACTTCCCTGGAATAGGGAAAAATTCACCCTAAGTTAATTTTAATTTTTCAAATTTAATAATTTCTTTTTTACAAATAATGTTTATTAAATTGGTAAATTTTAATTTCATGTTATCTAGGCCATCAATTTTTAAACCTCCTTTTAGACTTGATATTGTTTTTTAGAAAACATTTCTTTTTCTTTTAATTGATGATTATTTTATTTATATCCAGTTGATAACTAATAATCATGTAAAAACTATATATTTTCATAAGTAATTTAATCATATTCATTCTAACCATTCAAATTCCTAGGTGATAAATTTCATATTAAATAATAAAATTAATAGTACATTTTATTTTGATAAAACTCGGTCTTGTGTGTAACACAAGAAATCAAGGGGACTCATAATTATGTGTAACAAAAGTAAACATTAGTGTTATGTGTACCATAAGCTAAAATATTCATATAGTGTAGAAAAAAATTAACTTATTGTTTTGTATAGAGTACTATTAACTTAGTATAGCGTTCCACACAAGCTACCAAATAATTGTAATATATTACAAAAAATATTAATTCATAAAAACTCAAGGTGTAATATTTTCATAAATTTGAGGTATACCTTTACAATATAGACTAATTAAAAATGTATAGATACATTCTTAATAAGTATAATTTCATTTTTTATCATTTTTAAAATAATCTCATCTCTCCCTCTAATTAATGAGTAATCAAGAATAATTTTTGCAACTCATGAAGTGCTAAAGTTATTATCTATTGGATCACATGATCCCAAAAAATGATACCAATATATTAACTAAATCATGTAATGATTAGAAAAAGGTAATATAATTCAAAAAATGAATAAACCTTCATTTAGATCTCCTTATATACACTTAATCTTAAATAATACCATAAATAAAAATCCTTAAATCCAATATAACTTCAACATTAATGGATATATTTTTTAACCAAAAAAATGTTTCACTTTAACTCGTGCATTATACCTAAGGGTTAAATATAACTCCTCCCAATGAAACATTATGAAAAATATCCTTAATCGCTTCAAAATCTTAAATTTTTTAAAATATTTGTTGCAAAAATATTATTCTAAAAAAAATCATATTTATTAGTCAAATATTTTAATTAAAATAAATGCCATACCAACTAGTACATTACATTAGAGAGTGGTAGGCATTACACCCTTAACCTTTAGTTTTGGATCAAATACCATTTTTCATGAGAAATTTGATGAGTTTTTACCCAACATTCGTGTTTTCATTCTTCTAAAATTATTATCATATTTCCTATACCGCCATAAAAAAGTGACGAATGTCTAAAAAATAATATTATTAATAAAACCATTTTTTATCAAATAAATTATTAATTAAAAAGAATTTATTTCCCTGAAATCTAATAATCTTAATTTTCCACAACATCATGCACATATAAAAGATTATAGTTTCCAGAAAAAAAGTTTTTTTCATAAAATATCACCATACTAGTAAACCATTTTTCTAGGTCATAAGTAGAATTCAATATATTAAGGGAAATACTCAAAGAAAAACTAATTTAGAACTATCTTAAAAATATTTATGATTCTCATAATAAAAATACTTCCACAACATGAATTAACAATTACATCACCTAAACACATCAATCATTGTAATTTAATGATTTTGATAACATTTTTTCATAGGAATTAATCCTTTTACTAGACAATTGTCTCAGATAGAGACCTTGTTCACTACATCTTTGACATTTAAGTGTAAATATTTAGTTAGGTTGGATTTTTTCCAACATAATTTCTATTATACAATTAATTTTTCATTGCTAATTTTCAATTTTAATATCTCTTTTTCTACGTCTAACTCAAGGTTGAGTTAGTTTAATTAATTTTAAATTGTGACTCATCACATATTTTTGTAATGAAGGAAATTAAATCTTCTTTTATTTTTCATCATTATCACTTAATCATTTATGAATCATTCTCTTTCAACTCATTAATGACTTTGGAAATTCAACTAAGTTATAGTTGTTTAACATAATTTAGAACAACTCATTTGGAATGATAACAAGATCTCTAACTACCATTACCATTTAATTTAGAATATTTTTTGGTAAATTATTCCATTTTCCATCATAATGGTTATAGGAATGATTTCCCATATATCCCTCTATTAACTAAAATAATAAAAATAATATCTGAATATGATAATTTTTAAATTTATAGAAAGGAAATATAAAAACAGGAGATGAATTAACTATAAATGATATGTATATCTTGTAATATTAGTCCCTACATTTCGATATATTTAATCCATGGTAATATTCTGAATTTGGTTTTATAACCCAATAATTTACTCTGGTCCTACACAATTTTCTGTAAAGAGTTTTTGAATTTCCAAATCATATCCCCCGAGAGTGTAAAAATAGGTGTAAAGAAAGGCATATTGTCGTGCACCATGTGACAATTGATTCTATCTCAATTCATTATTTTTAGTGTTGTTACCCCAAGGAATAATTGTTCTTGATCCACATATACTTATAGTACCCATACAGATGAGTATTGTCTTAGAAACAACTCACTATATCAATCACAAGAACTATATGTTATTTTCTTATACGTATCCTTAGTCTTATCCCTATTTTTCTCCCTAAATGATTCTCATCCTAGATTCCAAAGGTTATCTCTAAAATCTCTATGATTATAACTAAATTTACCCAATACCTTTACACATATTAACACATTATTTTAAATATAAGCATCCATTACTTACAATCACAAGATAATGATACCAAATGTGTTTAGAATACATGTTTTAGAATAGATCTAAGTGGGTATAAAATAAAACCTATTTATTTTAGTCCCTATAATAAGATACTATGTCCATTAATTCTCTTAAAACTCCATCGTATAACATGGGAATTTCATAGAAAAAATGGGTGAGCTAAAACTATTTGTAAGGCAATAAACATGAAAAGAAAATATAATACGTGAATCAATGGTATAAAATTATATAATAAACTTAAAATTACATGAGTAACGAAATGGAATAATAATATAAATGGTGGTATCATTATATTATATCAACATAAGAAATATGCATGAATCATAAAAGTAACAGAAATATAAGTCAAGTGTTAGCACCAAAACAATAACACGTGGTGGACAAATTCTTATAATAGATTAGGTTCACTCTCTAATCCTATATATGACATCTCATGAGACTATATCATTAACCAATGAATTAGAGGTATAAATAATTTGATTCCCACCTATCACATTCATATCATGTACAAGTGTATGTATGCTTCATAAAGAAATCAATAATAACTAATATATATGATAATTACCCATGGAATAAAATTGGGCTTCCTAATCATTCCTCATATCATAATAAATATATATTTCATTATTATAAAATTTGAGGAATGATCATATGAGATTTATTACCAATTCAAATTAATTTAAGGTGGGGAAGGTATATATATAAGAAACATATGTATATAATTTATAATAATTCCATAACATTATATGTACTAGTCATTAATGAATAGAGATACTTTTAAAAACAATAAAACAATTCATCAGGGAAATAACATCTCCATTTAGAAAATCAATATTGTTAAAATAAAAATAAATAACAATATTTAAAAATATTTTATTTAAAAATAAACATATATAATTATAAAGGAAACATTAAATAGATGAGTGTTCATGATGGTGTTTAATTATGTACATTTTTAAAAAATTAAAAGTAATATTCCTTTATTAGTGTTGTCAAATTGTTAAAAAATGCATCATTTTGAAAAAAAAACTAGAAAATCCCTTTAAGACCTTTTAAAAAAATAAAACATGGTTAAAAGTTTCTTTAATAAATATTTTCGGAATTATAAAACTATTCTTGAATGTATTATTTTATAAAACATGGATATGGAATAAAAAGTATTTTTTCCTGCAGTGAGTAATTAAGTAATATTTTTTTAAAAAATATCTCAATTAGGTTAAGTACCAGAGCGAGAAAAATTGGGCTATTACTTGAAATTTTCATAAATAATAATATTATAGGAAAATCAAAGGGTTTTTTCGATTAATAAATACTACTTTCTTACAAAAAAATTAGGTATAAAAAACCCCAATTTAAATGATATTGTAACATAAACCCTTAGCACATTGGTTACATTTGAATCATATTTTCCTATAAATGAAGTACATGAATTACAATATAAAAACCCATTAGTTATGAATTATTCAATATATAATTTTTAAATATTAATTATATAAATAATTCTAGATAAACCATTTGTATGAAAATCTTGTGTCTCATAGAAGGGATTTTTTAGATGAAAGACTTACGTTGAGTCCCGGATTTGTTAAGTACATATTTTATCTCATATATGATAAACAATTATTAATTATATATTTTATAAATAACCATATGTAGGTTTAATAATTTATACATAAACCATTAAATTCATTTATTTTAATGAAATTTTTAATTGCATAACCGGTTATGTCTAAGTTGGGTGTTTTGAGGATGTCTTGTTCATAAATTCAAAATGACATTGGTGTGTTGATAACGGTAAAAATTGTCATTTTTTCATAAACACCATAATAATAAAAATGAAAAAATTATTTTTTATATAAATCAATTATACTTTTAAATCCAACTATGAAATATTGCTAAGAAAAATGAAATACGTTACAATAATGGAGACGGTAGCCCATATGTACGCATGAGTAACCTTTCCATTTTTTAAGATCGTGATGAAAAGTATATATTTATTGTTTTATATTTATATAATTATAATAATATAATAAATTTATAATTATTTATTTAAAAAACATACATATATCATCCTTGTGATGTGGCATTAAAAATTAATCATATATCTTCGTGAGGCGGTTTCTCGCTGTATACAGGAATAATGTTATCATTTTCCAATGAATTTTAAGGTATGAATGTATATGTTGTGTCAATTTTACAAAATTATTAATGTATCATGAATATACTATATTATGGTAAAATCCATTATCTTTAATATCCATGTGAGTTGATGATAGAAAACAAATTACATCTGTTTGTGAGGCAGCAGTCAATCGTACACAAGAACAATAGTTTCAATTTGCAATTGATGAATGTGGAGATTAATGAATATTATTCCATAAAACGTAATATAACATTATATTTTATATACTGGTGTTTATATATAATAATTTTATAATCTATGGAGGAAAATTAATAATTAAAAAAAAGATCTAGGGGAAGATGATTACCTTCTTTGAGAATTTCTTCCTTTAGATCTCTTATTAAGAACCCTAAAGTTGAATCTTTTGGAAGAAGAGAAGCTCTATATTGAATCATGTATGGGAGATATATTTGTAGGGTTAAAGTAATTAAAATGGTATTATAAGTTGGAAAATTTGATGGATTGGGTGCCCTGTTATAATTGAGGACTTGCATTATTTAAAATACAAAAAACTATTTAATAATGGGATGTCGGTCTCATTCATAGTAAATCTAAAATTATTAAATATTAGATTATAGGATATATATATATATCCAAGACACACATATAACACTAAAAATATACATTTTTTAAACCTGAAATGTTCTTTCACCTCTATGGTTACTCAATTTTAACATTTTCACTTTTTTACCATGTTAGCTATTTTATTAAGGTTTTTACACTTAATTATAACCAAATATTAAGTTGAAATTATTATATAATATAAATTATTATAACTATAAATTATGAGTCCATTTTATCAAAATAAATTCAAGCATGTGGAATAATAAAATATAAAATAAAACCTGCATGAATAGTGAAAAGCGATTTAAAAAAAGATTTTTCTGGAGAAAAAAAGATCTTATTTTAACTATGTCTATTAAAATATTAATTATATAAATTTAGATTAAAAACAACATACATATAATATATAAATTGAAATTAAAATATTTCTTAATTACTTGTTAGTATAATTAATTAAAAGATAGTAAAATTGTGCAGGTTAAAACCATTTTCAGATAAATGCATTTTTAAGTATAAAAAAATTAAACTACAATCCAATTTATGGGTATTTTTAATATAATTAATTTGATTACATATAACTAAATAGGATTTATTATAATTAAAAAAATTAAATTATTATGGTAAGATAAAATTTCTTAATTTATTAAAAATAAATTACAGTTTAACAAAAACCAATATTTTTTAGCAAGAAGGTTCGATCCAGGAAAAGACGGATTCCCAAATTTATTAATAAAAATAAAAGGTAGGAAAGTAGAGAAAAGCACAAGTAATCTTACATCACATCATAACCAAATTCATTCTTACCTCCATAGTCTGAAAACTTGTCATCCGGTCCAGATGACTCCCATTCCGAGGACTCGTACTTCCTCATCATCTCCAGATATTGCATCTTGCGCTGTAGCATTTCTTGAGATAACTTAGGTTTGGTTGGGCGATCCCCTTCACGAGATTTCTTCGTTGCCGCTCCGCCCATGCCAGACCTGGTTGCCATTGGTTTGGGAAAGTCCGAGTAATCTTTCTGAGGTCATCGCTTGATTTTGGAAGACCCATCTATCGGTATTTCTAATGGCTTCGTACTCCCTCGCTGAACAATATTACTGTAACTGGGAATAACATTTTCTTTTTCACTTTCCAAAAATTCCCCCCATTTCTCAGGGATATTAGAGTCATTCATGGCATACAGCTCTACCTTACTGTCCTTTGAAGAACCATCATATACCACTAGTGCAAGAGATTCAGTACCAACCGGGCGTGCACACTCATCCACCTCAAATTGCATTGATTCCCCATTCTCAAGAATATCAAAGCTGTTTTTTAAGCACAAAGAAGGTCCACTTTTAACATAATTTTCAAATAACTTACCATTTTCTATTTCCTCCAGATCTTTACTCGACATTTGACCTTTTTTTCTATATTGGAAGCATGTATTCATCATGTTCAATTCCATACCTGGCAGATGGGTGTCATTCTTGGCAGGGCAAGATAGTTCTTCACCATCAATGATCAACTTGTCACCTTCTCCCACCTTCTCATGACCAGCCAGAACACCAAGATCCATTTTCAATCCCCTAAAGACCTCCACTACATTCGGCCCTGGATCAGAGTTCCGAACGTCCTTCTCCACATTGGTTGTATGAACAGCATGCACATTCTGCACTTCTGTAGGGCCACCATGAGGATTGTGGGGGGTCGGTCTTGCTTCCATCCAACGGACCTGTGAGTCCACTACCAGAAGCATCAGCACCAGAAACACCTCCATCGTGATCCTCTGTATCTATTTGAAGCCTTGGTTCACCGGCGTTCATGGGCTTATCATCCCTGTTCTTCCCCCCTTGCTTGACCCCATAACAATTGACAACCAGATGACTGAGCCGGCGACAAGCCGAGAAATAATCAACCCAAGACTCAAACGCAACAGGTTTCCTGAATCTAAACTCTTCACCAACTGTGATCCAAATCCATTCAACAGGCGGCTTTGAGACATCCACTTCAACACAGATTCTTGGATTAACCGGATGGCACACAGTGGAAGTTCTTATGTCAGAGCAGAGGTATCGACCCACAAGGTTTCCCAACATAGACAAAATTGCGGGATTTTGAAAAGGTAAAGGCAATTGAGGAAAACTAACCCATGTTGCAACAAAGGGGGAGTCTCGGTTCATATACACATCATACGACCAGCGAAGAAGCATGAACTTACATCTGGTGCATCGACGAGGAGCCCTAGACCACGCACAAATAAGAACCACTTCCTATGCAAAGAGAATCATCAAATGATGATTGTCATGAAGGCCCACGACCGCGCGCTCTTTCAATCCCCATCTGTCGAAGACGAAGTGATCAAATTCATCCAGTGACGGCCTTCGGTGATTGAAGCGAGCCACAAATGTGAACTTGAGGAGATGTGTTTCTTCAGAGAACTCCAAAGTAGAAATTTCAAGTTGTGGATCACCAAATCAGAGATCAGGGACCTTCGGGCTTAACGAGATGGCCGGGAAATCAGGAAAGATATTAGGGTTAGAAAAGGGGGTAAAGGGTTTCTTCAAATCTGGAGCAGGAGGATCCAGACACACATCCCCCAGTCCACCTCCGAGGAGAGGGGGGAAATCTTCAATGTTCATCAGCACCGATTGGAGGAACTGTCATCATCCGTAGGGTTCGTCGTCGAGAGCGTCATTGTCATCGTCGAGAGCGTCATCATTTTCCAAAACGTGTTGTATGGGTATCGAGGTATAGGGCTGGCATTCCCACCTGTGCGCCGCACGCCCCCAGCTAGGCCCAAGGTGGCCAACCCTTGGGCTTGGGCCAGTTCCCACGGAGTCGAGGGGACGAGAGGTTCGCTGACAAATGGTGTGCGTTGCCTTTGTGAGGACTCGAACCCGGAACCTCAGCGACGGGTCGCCACCGCCTTGATCCAACTCACCCAGCCCCCGCAGGCAAACATGTTGTATGGGTAACGAGGAATAGGGCCGGCCTGCCCACCTGCGCACCGCACGCCCCCAGCTAGGCCCAAGGTGGCCAACCCTTGGGCTTGGGCCAGTTCCCACGGAGTCGAGGGGACGAGAGGTTCGCTGACAAATGGTGTGCGTTGCCTTTGTCAGGACTCGAACCCGGAACCTCAGCGACGGGTCGCCACCGCCTTGAAAACATCCCATAATTTTAAAATAATTAGAATAAAAAAATATTTTAATTTATTAGAATAAATTTTTTGAAACAACCATATATTAATTATAATGTTTTCTCACCAAGAGAGAAAACAATTATTTTTGAAGGAGATATATTTTTTATAGAATTAAATATCATGATTTAACAATGACCGATTTTAAAGAAATTGTTGATTAATTTAAATTTTTGGTTTATTTATATTTCATAAATCATTCAATTCTATTCATGCCCATATATTTAATTTTAATGTTAAATATGATAAATTTATATAATAATGTTTTAATATTATATCACAGTTTGTTTAAACTTAGTGTTGTGTGTTGAAAAAAATATACAATATAGTATTCTTCTATAATTTAGTGATGTTGTATTTTAACTACGTAAAATTAAATATTTTTCACCATTGTACTTTAATTGTTAATTTTATTTTTGATTTTATTTTAAATTTTATCCTCCAAGGTGTTTTGAGTCAATGTCTTCTAAAGTCATAAGGGTTATTTGTCTAAATATTAAATTCTGTGAGACTTGATAGATATTTAACTCCATGTTTTATTATATTTCATGTACTAACATTCCTATAAACATCATTTATAATTAATAACAATCATATTTAATTATATTTTAACTTCTTGATATCCCATTCATGTACTTTTGATTCGTACATTACCCTGAATACAATGAGTACTTTTCAACGAATATAATTTCTTGACACATATTTTATATTTTACATGATAATATATTTTATGTGGTTTTATTACTTCTTGAGAGAGGTATTTTATGGTATTTATGTAAATTATGGTGTCAAAATATCCATATTGTGTTGTTTCTTAAATTAACTTTCTTTTCAAAGGATTCCAACGTTGTAAGTGTTTCTTATATAAACATTTACGCAGTCAGATATATTTCTTATTTTAATCCATATTTTTCTATATTGTATCTAGATCCCCTGTGAAATTTAATTTCATTACCCTCTAATTTTTCATGGTATTTAATTTATAATGTTATATTATATCCTTTATGTTGATTTTATTTGAATGTTTTTAATATTGTTAGTGTTATTTTTATCTATTTTGAATTCAATAATACTTTTATATAAATACATGAAATCATATCATTTTTAAATTCAATTAGATTACATATTTTATAAAATTATAATGAATATATTTCATTTAATTATATTTTAATTTCATAGTATCCCTCTCAAGTTATTTTGATTATTTCGTTACCATTATCTTAGAAGTATTTGTATCTCAATTTTTCTTTATTAAGATGTGATTCATAATCACAACATGTTTAAAATTTTTGGTATTTATATTTAACATGTATTATATTATAAATAATTTTATAATATATTAATTTGGTTATTTAAATTCATCGAAATAATTCTATACCATTTTAGTACCAAATAATCTTATGTTATAAGAATTATTTTTATTTCAATGCCTTTCCCATATTACTATATTATTTTTAATTTCTTAACTTGAAGGGAATGAAATGAGATATTACAAAATTATATTAATTATTATAATTATTGACACAAACATATGCCATTAATTTATGTGGTGTTATTTATATGATTCTTATACAGAATTTTATTTGGCTTATTTATTGGGGAATTATTGATAAGTGGTAAACCTTTTGTTTTTATATGGGTGTTTATTAAAAACTACGGGAGGTTAATTATATATTTTTTAATAATTCTCCTTATTTTTCTTTACATTTTATGAAAATTTATTAATTAGAAAATTATAGTCAATCGGCATGTCTATGTCAAAATGGTGATATTTATGGATTACTAAGTCTATTTTATCATTCACTGTGGTATTATTCATATTTTATATAATTCGATATAATTTTTCATAAATATGTAATGATTGGGATGAATAGAATTATTCATTCTATCACCAAGACTTGAGTTATTTTTTCTATGTTTTAATTTAAATTTTTATCAATGGATTTTAATCAAGATCATTTGATCAGTTATATGACCTTATTTGATAATCATTTTTTTCTACAATATTATTCATTCCTTGTTTATTCCATAATGAATTCTCATATACATTTTCCTACACCAAGTGTTTGATCTCCCCATTTTTATGTCTCCATTTCCTTTGGTTATGTACACAATTATTAAATATGATAAATATAAAAGAGTTTCATGTTTAGATAATTTTACAAGAGATGTTAGAGACTTATTTTAAATTAAATAGTTTATAACATAGTTTAAAAAATGTCAATTTCATGGGAAAGGTATTGGCCTTGTTAGTTGAATGTTTTTATTAACTCTCCAAAACACTAATCCAAAATTCTCACTTAAATGTATCAGACTCAATAATTGGTAGTGATATTTTATTTATTTATTTATTGTTAAAATTGAATTACTTCTATTAATTTAATATTATGTATAGAAAGAATGTGTTTATTCAAATCAAATTTATGGAGAGTTAATATAAGGCATTATATATAGTCATATGGAAGGGATTAAAATACATTTTATATTTTAGTGTTATTGGTAGAAGATAATTTATGTGGTAAAAAGTTTATTTTGGTTTCATAAATTATTAATAATCATTAATTCAATGGTATTGATAACCCTTTCAGAATGGTTGACCCAGTATTGGATATGTTATCTTGTTATTGGATTAGAATGAGATAATAATAGATAAACCCCTAGGGATGAGCCTATTTATATGAAAAAATCTTAAATTATGGAGAACTATGGATTCTATGGTATCATTCAAATTATATCCCAATATGGATAAATGAATGCAGATTCAGTTATGGTATAGGCACATATGGGTAATCACCTAGAAAAATAATACTTGAGCATTTACTGTATCTTCACTTAGTGTAAAATAAATGTGACCAATACAATACACCTGACTAGAAACTCCATGGGTATATAATTTGGATCATTTACATGCATCTTATGAACTATATGAAGGATTTTAATATATTTTATAAAGAATAAAATATGATAATTAACATTTATAACACTTATTAAAAGATAATATTCAGCATATTAAGGTATAAATTAATTAATATGCTATTTATAGTGGGACACATGTATTTTTTGACTATATATTCTTATTAATTTTGGGATCGTAGTATTTTAGGAATTTTCATGGTAATTTGGGATAGTTATTTTTATGTATTAAATGAATTAATTATCTAAACCTAAAGAAACATATATTGAACCAGGATAGGTATGGATTGAACTAAATGAAGTATAAGCTGACATGATAGTGTCCAAGAGTATGGCATAGTCAGTTTGAATTTATTAAAATCATAATTGGTAGAAAATATTTCACCACCCATGAAAAATATTTTGTTTTCTGTAATTTATAATGTCTGAAGGAACCAATATGTCATTGGGTGATATGTTAAATGTGGAACAATTCACAGTAATAAATATAATGATATTATTGTTAAATGAGAATCCTTATTTTATTTTGAACTATCTGTCATTAATTTTTATTAACAACATAAACATAGCTTCATTCCCAAACAAACAAAAAATATAAGGATTACATTTTTTTATGCTCTGGTGAAAATAGTTATGGATGAAAGAAGAATAAATTTCATACATGTCAAAAAATGTGGGATGAATCACCAGGGAGATAATATGAAATGAATAGAAATTTTCTTAGTGTGTGGAAAATGATGTAATATAGAAACAAGTTTAAAAAGAATGATTAAATAATCAGTTAAAAAATTAATGGGGAAGATAAGTGTTTTATAGTCATACTACAGATATTAAGAAAGGAAACCCATTTGAAATTATATCTTGATTTATTCTTTTTTTTATGTTCTAGAAAAATTAGTAATAGGTAGTTAAATTTATGAAAATAAAATTTATTTAATGTGTAAAATGTTACACTTTGATATTTTAAATTATATTTTCCAATGAAACCAAATGTGTTCAATTTCATTCCTCACATGAAACAATGACCACAAAAAATCAGAGAGAAGTTTAAAAAATTAATAATTTAGTTCAAAATTTTTAGGGTAAAAAATATAGGATCCTAAATGAATAAATAAATATATAAATAAACATAAATCTCATTATTAACATTAATTCATGGTTAAAATTCATTTTTAAGAAGAGTAACAAAAAAGATTGAATTATTGTTTAAAATGAAACAATTTTTAAATATACTTTTATGTGATTAATTTTAGATAAAAAATATATTATGATTAACCTTTTTTATTTATATGGGTATTATTCTGAATAAATGTTTTATTAATAATTGATTTTAAATAAGAATAATAAATATTAATATTTTAAAAAGTTTCATTCCAATGAAAATAGATTTCATTAATTTTTTATGTTATTACAAAAAAGATAAATTTTCATATTTTAATAATTTGAATATAAAAAAGTTAAATTAAATTTTCTATTTAGAATATCAATTTTTTTTTTCAAATTGGTTTTATTTTTTTAAAATAATTTATTTTTAGCAGAATTGTAAAAACTGCAGTTCTTAATAAAGTTGTAGTGTATAATGATTTATCAAGAATATAGTATAAATTAAATACTTATAAAAAATTCACAAGATAAATTATTTATCTATGGAGTAAACTATATATTTTAAAAATCTATTTATGTCTTATAAAAACTATATTTAATATTTTATAAACATTATAATATTTCCCAATAAAAGATATAGTTTTTTATTATTTTATTCAATTATATATTATTTTGGTATCATTTAGTTTTGGATTTATTTTAGTGAAAAATAAAATTTATTTGATTATTAATTAATAATTAGTATATTATAAAAATAGAAAAAAGTGATTATTTTATATTATACAATAATTTAAAAAATAAAAATACATTTTGTTCTAAATAACTATTTTTTACATTTGAAATAGGGTAATGTTAAAAATAATTTTTCAAAAAACACAGATATATAATATTATAAAATTTATATTATATTAATAATAATAAAGTCAATAGTATGTGACAATTACTAGTTTATTTTTAGGCATTTAATTTAATTTTCTCATGTGGATAATATATTTACCACACTAAACTGACAAAATGGTAAAATTAATAATTATTATATTATAAAAATAGAAAAAAGTGATTATTTTATATTATACAATAATTTAAAAAATAAAAATACATTTTTTTCTAAATAACTATTTTTTACATTTGAAATAGGGTAATGTTAAAAATAATTTTTCAAAAAACACAAATATATAATATTATAAAATTTATATTATATTAATAATAATTAAGTCAATAGTATGTGACAATTACTGTTTTATTTTTAGGCATTTAATTTAATTTTCTCATGTGGATAATATATTTACCACACTAAACTGACAAAATGGTAAAAGTGAAATATCTAAATGTTAATGGATTTATTAATTTTAAAAACCTAGGTGAAAATTAATATTACATAATTTATGGACCTTATCTAACTACACACTCAATTATTTCTCAATTATTGAACCAATAACCCCTGAAGAGTGTCATTTGATTGTTAAAAATTGATAGTGGTAGAAAAAAGATCCCATTAAGTCATATATAAAAGGGAAAAATCCCAAAATTTAAAATTTATTCATACCCATATGAATTTCCATGATAACCATCCCATTTTCTACTCCCATAACTCCCATTTTTTAACCTAAATCCCCTGGTCACCAAATTGTTTCCTAATCCCTTCATTTCAAAGAAGAATTTTATGTGAATGTTCAATACCTGAAAGTTGGTATTACATTATCATTATCCCTTTCATCATTATATTTCTATTTAAAATATACCCTAAAAATAGTAATTAAATTATATTCATAAAACTATTATACTTAATTTTTATTATATTAAAGTAACAACTATTATTTATTCCCTCATATCCACTAAAAAAAGAATCGATGATCATAAGTTTTCATAGATAATATCCTCTTCGAAGTGACATCTTCCATTTTTCTACAAAACAAATCAATAATTTATAGATGTATTTATTTTTAGAATATATTTGAATTATATAATATATTTTTTAATATTATGAAAAAAATAGTTTCCTTTATTCCATCTCATTTTATGAAAAATTTAAATGTTAACAGTTTATTGCGTGGAGTACAACCTACCCAAAGTAATGTATACAGTTTTTCATATAGTTTTTTATTATTTAATAAAATACCATCAAATATAATTCCAAATCATATAAATATTTAAATATTTTAATTATTATTCTATATAAAATATATTTTTTCAAAATAATTGACTTCCATAACCATAATCACCCACTAATTATGGTGTGTTCATCTTCGAGTTACTCAAACTACCAACAAAAAATCAATAAAATTAAATTATGTATCACTATAGTAAAATAATAAGTAACATTATTATAATTAAATTGGAAAATATTTTTTTAGCGGTTATGGATGGTTTATATTAATTATTCAAATTTTTATTAATATATGGTCTTCAATGGCTCAAATTAATGATGTAAGCCGACATTGATTCCATTTGCACACAATAAAAAACACTTAAAGAATTATATAAGATATTTATAAATAAATAAATAAATATATTTTAGTTCTATAAGGTATCTAGGAACCATTATCTTGGTATAAATGAATTTGTAATGATATCTAAACTATAAAACATTCATGAAAAATTTAATGTTATACACACATAATTATTATATTAAGATATAACTAACAAATATATTCCTAATTAATAATCCTAAAATATGAATATAAAATGAAATATAACTAAATAATTTTATAATATATATAATAATATATTTATTTTTGTTTTACAATATATTCATGTTCATTTGTAGATGACATGAATTAAGGTAAGTTTTTCTGTCTCACTTCTCACCCCTTGAGACATATTTATTATTATACACCATTTTTATTAATTGTGTAAATATAACCCCAATTAATATTTTATTTCATATAAATTTTATTATACACGGTATATAATGTTTCATTTTAAATTTTATCCTTCAAGGGTTTTAATTCATTTTTTTAATGTTTTAATGTTTATTTGTCTCCTTTCTAAATTATTTGATACATGTTTGATATTAAACCTCATATTTTATTATACATAGCATATAAAAATTCCTAATCACATTTTAGTATAATTAATATTTTATATAGTTCGTTGTATTTTGATTTCATTATAACCCTATCATGTATTTTTTTTACTTATGTTGTAAATTCTGTATGGGTTTCTTTGTCCAAAATTTAAATTATTGAGACATAATTCATATTTTACAACAAAATATCATTGATATGGTGTGATTATAGACATATTGATGTATTTTTATATATTTATATATTTATTTCGGTTTTTAAATCCATGTTAGTTTCATTGTTAAAGTTGATTTCAATTCAATGGATATTATGGTTTTAAGGGTTTCTTCAAATAATTCCCAACCATAAGTCATATTTCTTATTATACATCTTTTTTTATACTATATTGTGAGAATAATTACCCTTTATATTATTTTTCCATTATCCACTCAATATTAACGGTATTTAAGGATTCATTTGAAATAATATCCTCCAAATTGTTTCTATTGAATTTGTTTTAATGTTGTAAGTATCATTTGTTTCTATTTTAAATTGCATGATACCTCATTAATATTGTATACGGTAATTTATTTTTTATGGCTTATTAATTCCCATATTTCCTAAAGTGAAATGAATATATTTAATTTCAATATATTCTAATTTCTTGGTATCAGTATCATGTTTTTATGATTCTTATATTACCATTATCATAAGGGGTTATGCAACTCAAATCTGAATCATTGTGATATGATTCTTATTCCCCACCTTTTCTATTTTTAGTTTATATATTGGAATGTATAAAATTTTTTAATCCACTCATACTATTATAATTTTTTTGAGGAAAATTAGGAAGTTAATTATTTAAATTATCTTGTAAAATCATCCTTGGTTTAATGAAAGATTTTTCATCTAGTTTCTTTCCTCTGTGAATACCCTCTTTTTCATTACATTATTTGCATGAAATTCACCTAGATAGAAATATATTGATTGAATAGATAATTCTGGACATAACCATATAAATTTAATCAATATGTGGTTATTTTTAATTTTTATACATAATTATATTCAACTTAATGATTGAAGAAATATTGACAATTGATATACCTGTTATTTCAAGATATAATTTTATTGACTATATAGGAATGTTGATTATGCATTTTCTAAAAATCCATCATATATGCCTATATGTTTTATAATAATTTACTAATATAAAAATTATTTAAATTATAAATTTTATTACTATAATACGAATGTTAATAGATTACTAAGTCATGTTGATCATGCACTGTAAAATTATTCATATATTTCAAATGGTGAATGTATTGGACTTATGAAAGTGATGAGTAGGACCTGAAATTATATATTCCCTCTAAGAATTGGTAGTTTTTATAAGACCTGTGGAATATATTATTTGTCTATTACTACCCAAGGAATGTATGATGACATTTTTTACCTTGAAAATAGGAAATATGTCTTGGTTGTGTCATTGATAATAAGAATCATGACTTGGTTGATGTCTTGATAATAATGATCATGATATTTGATATTATGACTTTCATTTACCTGAATTCAATAATTTTCATAGCATTATTTATTTATATTATTAACCATGTATTTATTTCAATATAATATGATATATCATAAGGAATTTGTTTATTATTATTTTTCTTATGACATTATTCATTCTATGTTTAGGTCTTGATATATTCAAGTAAACATTTTAAATTACTGAGTATTTGAGAAAACCATTCTAATATTTCATTTTACTATGGTTAGGAAGAAAATTATTAAACATGATTTTATTTAATATTATCAAAATATGGATTATTTTATAGGATATTTTTAAGGAATTTTATGGATTAAGTTATTTATTATTTATTAGAAAAAACAATATTTGATTATAATTAATATGGATGTTTTAGTTAATTATTTTTCCTGAAACACCCAAAACATAACCTAAAAGGACCTCAGAATGTATGTGAGTCAATATTTGTTAGATATATTTCATTTTTTATGGTTAAAATTTGGTAACATTAGTCAATTTTAATACAATATATCAAAAATATATTTATCCACATTGGATTCTAAGATCATGTCTTTGGGGAATCAAAAGGGATGAGTACCACAAACTATAAATAAAATTTTACTCTTATATGAATTATTTTCCCTAATTTGGGGCCCTCCGACTTCTTATCACTGATGGGAGACCCTGGAGTCCATAAACCATTATGTAAAAAATATGAATTACAATATTCTCACCTCAAAATATGTTCCACCTCTCCCTAATTAGATCTTAATGGGTGGAATTGTTTGGGGAAAAAGTATTTTAAATTATGAAATAAAACACCAAAATAACCAATTAAGAAATATCTTGTCCAAACAAAATGAAACCACACCAAGGGTGCTGTGTTTGCAAAAGATCAAAGGTTCAAAAACTGGAATCAAAGAACCATGAAAATAAACCCTTCATTAAGGATGAACTCATCCATGAAATATATCAAAAGATTATTCTAATTTCTATATATAGTTTATCCACCTCACATTTTATTTATATTGACCCTTTAGACTTTAATCAAAATTTCTTATCTTAAAAAACTTCGACCTTAATGAACATAAAGACCCATGGATTCCCTATTGTAGATATATTTTTGTAATTACCATATGTAATTCTTTCAAATTATTTACTCAGGATTCATATGTGTTTCTAAAAACATATATACCAGCTGAACATTAATTACACATAAGGAAAATGCATCATATAACTTAGTGATTTTTTTTACCTTTTCCGTTTGAGAAACCCATATCATGGACACATGGTAAAAAAAATTATGCTACAATCACTAGTCTCGTTTAACTCCAACCATCCACAAACCCCTAATATTCATGAATCCTATATCAGATTATTCTATTTTATAGCTAAATTAATAAAACATAGTCTAATAATAATTTATAACTGAATGACCCCATATACCACTAATTCGATCTAATTTATGAAAACTCTATGTGCATAGCATGTATTTAGTATCTTTATACCCAACACCGTGGAACCAACCATGGGTTTCATAGTCTCTATAACTTAAATGCCTAAGAATATGAACCTTAATATGGGGAATCATGAATGCTACCTGAAACGGGTAGTGTCCACGCCTATTTCCCTCGACAATCACATGTTATATGGATTTGTAAGACTATACTATAACATCACCAAGGGTATCTATCCATATCCCCCTTGAGCTATGCACCCGATATCCCTATATTTTAGCCTCTTTCGACCATAAATAGGACTTGATAGAATAATGTGTATGCCCCAAATAATACATATGATCTGTATGATATTAATGTGTATATGATAATATCATTATGACATGATGTAAAAAAACATGACAATATCGTAAACCGAAGACATTACACTATAGATTTCCCCTATAATGAGGGCATATGATTACATATATAAAAGTACCAGGGAACCCTATGTGATGTACATGTAATGCATAACATGATGAGAATTAGATGGATCATTTGATCTTCTAGGTTACTCCAATGTAATGTTCATACAACACTGCTTGGTGTTTCCTCTTCTGGTGACAAAGTCATCCTTACCACTTGAGGTTAAACTTCATGGTACGATACTTTTGCATGACCCTAAATTTTATACACAAATTATGTTGATGTATATTCCTTACATTAATAAAGATACATAAGAAACCTCTTAGAGGTTCCATCCCAATATCCCAATGATAATATTTCCCTTAAAAATGGATACCTTAGGTAATGATCTTGAGATGAGCACAACATATCCAAAAAATATCCTCGTGACACTCTAATCCCCTTTAGGATATGATATAACCAAAGCCAAATGGTATTTTTATAGTATTTCAAAACTACCACCAATCATCATAAAATCTCTATATTACTTTAATTTATATGTAATCCACAGTAGAAATTAACTTATACCCATCTATACAGGGTGAGGATATAAGGATCAACTTCTAACTTTTCTGTCCTTAAACATACATCCAACCCCTACATTAAAATTATATTTAGTTAATACATATATGAAATAAAATATGTATCGATGTATAGATGAATAGAAAATATGGGACCATCCTAACTAGAATCTAAAATTGTTCCAACCCATTTTTGATAATCGTTTATTTTATAGTAGACATTGGACTCCAAATATGTGACCAACCCATATGTGAAAAGAATGTGTGGGACCACAATGACTTTAAATTAAACATTCAATCCTACCTGATGCATAAAATATGTAGCATATGTTTATTAGCATAGGGAGACTTAGGTGATGAGACTATAAATCTTATGTGATAACCATAATATATATTTTCCCTTTACATTGGTGTTGAGAATAAGAAGTTTCCTCATGTAAAGAGTATGTAAGGTCATATGTGACAATCATTGGAGTCCTATCTGATGAAAATATACTCTTTCTCCCACTTATTTATTTGATGAGACTATGTTCTTACAATATATAATATCCATGAGATTAACTAGGCGATGACCCTACGGATTCTCTGAATATAGGAAGGATTTTCTGGGTGTAGAAAATGTTAGATGCCTCTTGGGATAATTGTGGTGTACCATGTGTGATGATCCCTAGATGCCTTAGGCTACGAGGATATGATTCTACTTGAACATCATGCACATATCCATGTAGTGATCATGGGATTCATTTGGTCTATTGTACAAGAGACCAAATATTATGAGCATTATGTTTCCTAAAAAACTCAAACGATGAAGACATATTTTGATGCCCAAAATTATCAAAATAATAATTATCACCATCTCATGTTATCCACCCTATTATAGAATTATGTTTTGTATTTTATTGATGTACACTAGATGATATAGTGGGGATTGAGATTTAGGAACATGTATTAGATCTATAATTTTGACCTAAACTAGGATATAACTCTATAGATGAATCCTTATAAGGTAGATATGACATCCCATCATGAATTTATGATTGAGGATCCAATAGTATCAACTATGGTGAGGAATGCAACTAGACTTTATAAATCATTAATTCTTGGAAACATGAACATGACTTGTCCAAGAATGCTAATTCCACACAAAATAATTTCATAATGAAAGAATTAATTTTTTTTACTAAGCTTATAATATAACATTATTTCATATGGGATCTAGGTCCTTAGACTGGTTGCAATCTTGTTTCACATAATTTTTACTTTCAAAAAGTTTGAGGCCTCCCCTGTGTTGGTGGATTATTTTTAGTCATTACTTCTAACCATTTTACTGTACCTCGACTCTTCATTTTATGGATTCTTCCATGAGGATTATCTTATATTATGGTTATTTATTATATATCTAAGACATGTTTTTGAATGTAATTCCTATCTCAATATTCTAGTGATAAGTACATATTGCTATTATAAAATAGAAACTACTTGTAGTAGGAGTTGATGATGACATTTAGCATGTTGGAAATATAAATATATTTTCATAATATGAGTTTTTCAGGTAATCTTGTGATTATTGAATAAGTAATCTCTATTACATTATTTGATACATTCAATTATTTCCATGAGGCATTTTATGCTAGCTTTGTAATTCATGCCATGCTCCTTGACAATGGCATCGTTTTGTCACTACACAATCTAAACCACATACTTTAAGTGATGCATCCAGAATTTTATAGGCTAAGAAAAATGTTGTCATATTATAAGGATTCCAAGGCTAAATTCCAAGATAATACCATAATCATCACACTTTCTAATTACCTAGGGTTGTTACCGAATAATTGGGAGGAGGGGTCATACTCCCATCACATATTCTTTTTTTTCGTATCACATAAATAATATATTGCACATCACATGAGGAAAGTTTAAAGATTCATCACCTATGTATTGGAAGAATAGATCCCATAATCATTTCATAGGATCTTATGGGTTTTCACCTAATATAATATAAGATCATCACCTAAGTATAAGTTTTCACTGCACTAGGTGGGGTAATAGGTTTAGAAATTAGTGAAGGTGTTACCACTAACACTTATCGCATATGGGATCTTAACATGATTATATTATACTGTGGATGTTCCAACATTTAATGATCACATATGGGTCATCATAAATTAAGAAACACGTGTGGATGGTCCTAAATATTATCACATTAAATGGATTAGATAATATATTGTGTTAAGTGTTGGTGAATAGAGATATGTACAAAATGCATAGGAGAGATACTTGTTTAAGTCCTAATAGGAAGGTAGATGATCCATTTATTATCATCTCATAAGGGTGGGAATAGGTTAAAATGTATTTTTTATGACCTATAGTTTAATGTTATTTGTATATATGGTAATTATTCTTGAGTGTTTTTTAAAACAAAACAAATATGATCAGAACATGGATATTCAATCTTCAAAATGGGGTGGGGTGGTTTGGGGATGTTGTTTTAGAGATAGTGCAGTCATATATGGCTCACAACCTAAGGAATCCCATTGTGTATTAAAATCACAGTTACTAGGAAGCTGATATTAAACATTGAAGAGGAATCCTATGTATCCTTCATGAGGATAAGAATTAAAACCCACATAGATTCATTATAATGGTTATGGTTTTGAAACATGGTTCGACAAGGAACTTTAATGCATTTTGGTAAGTATTCTTATATCATGTAAGGGGTGGTGTAGGTAATTTATATTAGATATTCCTATCAGAAGGAGGGAATCATCTCATGTTTTTCAAGTGAGGCCTCCCATATTCATCACACGGGATATTTTGTGCTCATCACAAAGGGAATCATATGAATATCATGTTGAGTAAGGCTATATTTTAACATCTAATTCTGAATAATTTTTATTGAATTTAAAATTATTGTGACTAGGATATCATGCTATTAAATTTATTTTATTATATCTTTGAAATATTATGTCGGGATTACTCAATTATCTTCTCTTCCATGTTTGGGTAGGAGGAGGGGAGGATGTAGGGATCTTATATGTGCTTATCAATAAATAATATGAATGGATTCTGTTGATAGTGTTAGGTTCATGGATTACATATTTAAGGTTCATATGATTTTATATGGAAAACTAATAAGAACATTATGTATATATAAGTATACAAGAACCATCATATAAAGGTTCATATGCTTAGGAGATAAATTTAATAAGATTTCATTTCTTTTTCTTGGTACAAATGTCTTTGGAATAATAGTCAATGATACCAATTGTGTGAGTGATTTTATTTGTGGATAAACACCAATACATTGGATATGAGTCCCTATTTCCCTCGATATTCATTAAACTGTAATTAGATAAATAAGGCTCAAAATTGAGGCACTTTATGTATGTTTCAGGTGTTAGGTGTTTCGTGATGGTTGGAGTTACATGAGACTAGGGTATCAAGAAAATATATTTTCTTTAGATCTCACCATCATGGGTTTATTTAATGATTTAGTTCCCATGAAGAGAAAACAGACATGATTCATATGCCTCAAGCATGAAAACAGTTCTTCATAAATCATAGTTAACGAAAACTAATATCATGAATGATCTAATACATTGAAGGATTCATGAATAGCAATTCATGGAAGATTATCACATGTGGGAATCAAGGTATTATTAGTGTTTTAAAGTCCCATTTTTTGTGTGTTGAGATATTCATCTACAAGTCTAATGTTTGGTAATTCTTGAATCAGGAAGTGGATTGTGTATTTATGAGCATTGGGGCATCAGATTATATTTTTCTTTGAAGAGTTATCATTTCCAAGATGTTCGAGTTTCATAATACATTGACATTCATTCAAAAAAATTATTACATTGAAAACTCATAATCATTGGGTGGGTTTTTATTTTTCTTATCCTAGATTTATCTGTAGTAGCCATCTTCACATATTATTTCCTCCTTAATTATCATTTTAGTTTAAATAAAATTTTATGAAAGTTTTATTAGGAGAACAAATTGTTGATAAAATTATATAGTTTCATCTTCACAATATATTGGATTTAAATTTTTTCAAATGAAACTAATTCTATTAAATGAATATTAATGTTCAATTTAATTTCATGTTAAATGAAACTAATTTTGGAAAAAATGAATCATCTCCTACGTGGATCTCATCTTGTAACTATTCCTCTAAATTCCAAACTCCTAGGGTATAGTCCAATTCAAGATGATGGCAGTCATTATCCTTCATATTTTATTTAAAGTACACTTCATTGAGAATTTCACATGTCAGTATAAAAATTCATTCCTTACATTCAACCTCTTGAAGAAGAATTTATTCCCTTTAAATCATCCCATATTTATTCATTGTTCTTCACTGTGATATTAAATAGTATATTTCCTTGATGATACCCAAATGATACTTAATGATCCCCCCATTTTTCTGTGTATCTCTAAAACATATTTACATATTAAAATTTTATCATTAAAATTTATCACATGTGAGTATCATATTATTACATTATAATTATAATCTTGATAAGTCATCACTTATAGATTAATTTAAAAAATTAAAATCAAAATTTAATTAAATAAAAAAATTAATGATACTACTTTAGAAGAATATACCTCCCAAAAAAAATTTATGCAACACCCAATTATGAGGTCTAATCCAATATCAAAATAAAAAAAATACCCTAATATATAATTTTCAGTAATCAATAAGATTATTTTTTCCTAGAGATAGTGGTGATATTTTAGCATTTTAAACTTATTTTTTTTAGTTTTTAGTTTTAAAATATTTATATATTAATGTTTAATTAGGATGAAAATTGATATATAAATAAAAATAATATAAAATGTCGAGGTTGTTTGAGTTTTTTTTATTAAATAGAAGTTCACCATAATAAATCTAGACCCAGGGAGATTCATTAGTATTTTTATTTTTCTTTGTTTTAGTATAGAATATTTCTATCTCTATAAATAACTCAATTGAACTACTGATCTCTCACTTCACTGAACCATCTTTATTATATAAAATGAAAAAACCACTTTTTAAATGTCTAACAACAATCTGTAGAGTTTTCCTATATGTTTATTGGAATAATTATGTTATCTCGTATAAATACTTTTTAACATATTCATTTCAAAAAAAATATTTTTAATAAATTTTTTATAGGGTGATTAAGAACTATTGGAGAATATAAGTAGAATATAGTGGGAGGGAATTCATTGGTTTTCACCTCATTAATTACCCCAATTACTATAATTTTAGAATGTGTATAATTAAAATTAATTAAATTCTGATTTTAAACTAAAATATTTAATTATATCTTCAATACTAAATACTAGATAATCTAATTCAAACCCTATCGTATCAGTTTAAAGGTCAATAGATCTTAATAAATTAAAAAACATTATATTAATAATGAACAACTCCATAAAAAAGAAAAAACATAGCATTGGGGAAGAAAAAAACTCTATAAATTAAAAACTAAAGAAAAATAATAATATAAGGACATTATAAATGATGAAAAGAATGGTAATAAAAGGAAATATGGAAATAATAAGGTACAAAAATTATAAATCCTAAGAGTGGGTAAAATAGAAACACAACACTAATGAAAATAAAATTATGTATAGATAGAATTGCTTAATGAAACTAGAAGTATAATAAAAAATAAAATATGAGATAAAACAAAAAAAACAAAAATAAATATTATTTTATTTTGATAATAAAATATGAAACTTGTGATGTTAATACCACCAATAATGAATATTTTTCATAGATATGCAATAAAAACTATTATATAGGAGAAATTAAACAATTTATCTCATGTTATTAGATTCAGTTCTATCACAAACATGACTTATTTTAAAGTTAAGCTCCATTTAATTTCAATTCATGCTTTGTTTTGAGGGTTTCTCTAGATTTTATTGAGGAATGAGTGAGTTTTCATGAATTGTGCCAAACCGTGAGCGCAATTCCAGATTCAAAATTAAATTTTTATTCCTATATAACTCCTTCATTTTTAAATTTTTTTCATCCATTCCAATTCCTAATTTTCATAACCTAACCTATTAACACCACTATGTTCATTTGGACCATTTTGGAATCCATAATCATGGTGGATATGGGTTTTCATTTAAGGGATTGGGCCTGCCCAAAATCAAATTTAATGTGTTAAAAATAAATTTTAATTATTTAATATATCATTCATTATTTTCGTTTTTTTTGTCGACTCCAACTCTCCCCCGAGCCCACATACATATGGCGCGCCCCCATTACCTCCACCCACAATTTGGATCTCAATAGTGTCGCGAAAAGGTTCAAAGCATCTCTAGATTTCAGAAATCACCCAGATTTGGAGAGATAAATTAATCCTTTCATAACTCCTTCTATTTTTACTCTTCTTACTCCATTCTAGTTCCTACATGATCTCTTATTCCTTGTAATAACCTCTCGTGAATGGTTGGATGTTTTCAAATTCAAATACTAGTGTATTTTGTGTCATCTAATTCAAGATTGTTTTAGGTAAGTGTTTCTCTCTTAAATTCCTCCCTTCTTCTTAGGGTTTCCTCCCAATTTCCTGAATTTATAGATTTTACATAAGTTAGGGTTCAAACCAAGGGTTTTATTAAGTGTATTTTCAGTCAAATATTGTGTTATAGGGCTGGATTTATCTTCCTTGTGGTGCGGCGGTGGTGTGGTAGATGTTTCACACCAAGTTTTGAGGGATTCGATACTTTCGGTTGGTGGTTCCACGTGTAAACAATTGTTGATGAGTTATCTTGTTGTATTTAGTCATTTATCATATTCCTCATATGTTGGGTGTGGTGTGAAAACTTTATATGATTGTTTTGGTTAAGTGTTCAATTTTATATTTGCATTTTAACTTGGATTTGAGTGTTTTAAAGTGTTACTCGTGGGGTATTATTTTGGTGTATTTTATAACATATGGAATTGGTTTAATAAATCTTTTTTGGAATTCCAATCCTATTTTGGTAATGTATTGCTGTCATGTGGGCCTAAAAAGAGGGTTTTTGAATAGGTTTTATGTTTAAAACACTGTTATACTTCTTGAGAGAATTTTATGAAAATGTTTGTTTTCATTTGAATCTTTTGTAGTATTATTTAAGGTGATTATATAATACATAAAAGTGGTTTTGTAAATGTCTCTAGGGATTCCAATTCTATTTTGGATAGTAATTGGTTTGGTTTTTGGTCTTAAATAGTGGTTTTGAAATGGGTTTTGTGTGCAAGATATATTGACACCACCTGGCCCCATTTTATGAAAATTGAAAATGCTTTAGTTGGTCAAAAAAGTGGGAAAAGGGTGAATTTGTACTTTTTGATCTGTGTGTTAACCTATTAAGGGGTTTTGAAAGGTGAAGTAAGGTTTTATGATGGCAAACATTTTTATAATGTTTTGTAAATTTCTGAAATTTTTTAATAAATTGTTATGTTGGAGGGAAATATGGTTGTGGGTTGTATCATGTAAGTTTGATGATAAAATGATTTTGAATGTAAAAAGGGTATTATGTAAAAAGTTAGTGGGCTATTATGAGAGTTTTAATATATTGTAATGGTTTTATAAAATTGTTTAATGGATTTGTGGAAGTGTTAATGAAATGTGAAAAGTAATGTGGGCTATTTTGGTGTGAGTCGGATTTCAAAATCAATCTGAATGAAAAGTGGAATTTTGGTAGTTGTGTTGTATACATGTGGTGAGTTTGGTGAATTTATGAAATGGAAATGATATTCTCATGTGAAAATTATATTCATTTACTTGTTGATCTTGTTTGAGCACAAAGGTAAAACCCGAGTATCTAGGTGGGTGGATGTGTACTAGTATGTTAGTGAATCCGTGGGGTTTGGCCTCAGTTTTACAAAGAATGATTGATGCTTAAAACTCTAACTAAACTATGATTATGATTATTGGGGACCACTAGGTTATGGGTATGTTCCCTACTAGTGGCTCGTGCACGAGAACATATATTTTTTATGGTTACTCTCACCGAGATATGAGGTACCTAGGACCCACAGCTAGCTAGTGCCTACGGGTTATTTCTCATTGCTTGTGCACACTGGATAATTTGTGCTTACCATAGGCATACGGTATGAGAAGCTGAAAAATTAATTATCTATGGTATTTATTTTAAAAGTTTTTATTCTTTAAATTAGCCCACCTGAAAACTGTTTTTATTTAATGTTGTATCTTTTAGAAATTTTAACTACTATCTCATGTTTTTGAAAAATTGCATGATTTTCATTATTAAATGTTTATCACGTCGAATATATTAGTGGTAGTATCCTATTGAGATTTTTCTCACACCCTACTTACACCATTGGGTGTAATTAGACTTGGTTATTTTTGTTGTCTCCGGTTGGGTATAGTTTTTAGTTCCAACGGTTCGGGTTTCGGGCAGGTCCTTGTTGGTGAAGTCTTGTAGAGATGGATTGAGGGCAGTGCCCCTTTATATGAGGGTTCTTGTGCTGTATTTACTTGGTTTTGTACCTTTTTAATGGTCTTTAAACATAGTTTTAACTTATGTAATTTAGTTCTGAAATTTTGTAAATGACTGTTTTAGTTGAAAAATCCAAATTTGTTTTATTGAGTTTGTTTGTTGATTAATGTTTATAAAATCAGGTAAATCATTCCCAATTATCATTATATAATACCATGTCACTTATGCGACCCTGTGGGTATCGGGAACGCCCTTCGGGCCTTGTCACGAGCTGGGTTTTGTGCTGGTTTCAGTGGCGATCAGATTTTGTTCGTGACAAAATGGTATCACAGGAGGTTCAGGTTAACTCTTTGGGTCATGTTATTTGGGGAAGAGTCAGGATAGTATGGAGTTAGGATTTTAGGAACTTGGTATTATAGATATGGGTAGTGTTCTTGATCACCACACCTCATTACAGGATTCATGTTTCCAGGGGAAGTCAGGATTTATCTAAGTCCTTTGGTTTTCTTAATTTGATTATGGTTAGGGGGAATGAAAAGAGAGTTGGGTTAAGGGTCTCAGTGAGATTACAGGGCCTGGAAAGCCATGTGGAGCCAGGGATATTCCCTAGAACACTCTTTGTGACAGTGAAGTGATTAGAATATGTTCTCCAACCATATGTCCAAGTCATCCACTGAAACTAGTTTCCTCTCGCATTGTCTTGTGTTCTTAATTTTGAAATCTTCGAACTTTGGTTTTAAAATGACTTTGTTTTAAGAAGCATAATGTTTTTTTTAAAATGATTTTAAAATAATTAGGGAATGATTTGGTTTATTTAATAGTGGAACTGAATTTTCAGAATTTTTTTTGAAATGGAAATTGGTGTGCTTACACCTCTTTTGAAAGCAGGAACTATATTGATGTTGGTTTTGGAAAGTGTTTCCAAAACAGTTTTCTAAAAAATAATAGTGTGTTTTAATGGGATGATATGTTTTTAAATTGATGTGAATATATTGAAAGTGAGTTATTTTCAAAATGGTTGTGTCTTTCTGAAATGTTTTTAAGATGTGAGTTGGTATTTTGATCTCGTGGTTTGCGATTTTGAAAAAAAGGATTTGTTGGTTTACCGTTTAGGTTTTGAAAAGATGAAATATTTTTTTAATCTTCTGTATTTCCATGAGAAACCACATGCACAGGGTTATATGGGATGATGGATCAATTATGGCATGACTGGATGCGTTTTTCGATGGATATTAGGAGGGTGCCCAATGTGGTACAAAAACATGCATGTGTAAGGCCCATGGGGTACCATTGGTGGATGCACTAGTTGTTGAACCATTTGTTTTCAAGAAATGTTTTTAAATAAAAACATGATGTCATGATGAATTATTTGAACTAGCTTATGTTATATGTTTTTGGAAAATTTTGATGTTGTGGGATTTTTTGAGTCCAAGAACCCCTCCTATTTGAATAGTGTTTTGGTTTTATGTTTGGTTGGTAAGCTTGGTAGAAGTACCAGTTAGTATTCTCCTATGAGATATGTTTCAGGACACCTTTATGGTGGTTCCCATCATGTGTTTGGATCTGGTTTATGGATTTTTTGACCAATGGTCCATCTTGGTTGGGTACTTGGGTTCTCTCATTGGATAAGGTATTCCCCCATTAAGGGTTAATGCATAACTGAAGTGCAACTTGGATTGTTTCTCAATTGGAAAGTCCTCCAGTTGATCAATATAAGGAATATTTTATCAGTAAATGTTGATTGATTCTACACCCATTCCTGTATTTGAATTTTAGATCCTCTTGTAGCGGGAGAGTTCTCGTGGAAGGTTGAAAGAGACATTAGTTTCTTAAGATTCGTAATTCGTCGAAGCTGGAAGTGGTCTAGGGTTGTTAGTGGTGATGTGTGTCTCAATGGTGTCTAAGAGGGACTACGACTTCTTCACAGTTTATTTGAAGAATGAGTTCATGTTAAACCACAATTGTTGGACATATGTTCACGATTGGATATTGTGGCATCTTTCTAGAATTGTGTGTTATTTGGGGATGCTGTATAAGGTCCCTCTCTATGCATTGTTTATATCAGTCGCAATGTTCATGTTTGGTGATGTCTTATGATCTCTTGTGCTCGATTGATCGTAATGGTGAAAGTTGGGAAAACATCTGAGAGTCTCTATTATGTTGGGACAATGTCTCCCTTGGAAAAACATAAAAATATTCCATTTTAGAAGAATCTGAGTATAGGTTTTCTTTACTTCTATTGTTTCTCACCCGAACAAACAAGGTGTGATGTGTGTGCATCTTTTAATCCCTTGTTTCAGTGAAATATCGAGTAATGGTAAAGTTAGATTGGAATGTGTTATGTCTTGGAAAACTTATCGGGGATTGTGTTGTAGTTTTTGGTTGCACTGAAAGAAGAATTTTCATTCATGGGGTTTCCAAAGCCTAACTGCGAGGCCGAAGATGCTTCAATCATTTGAGCTCTAGCCATAGGTCTTGGAGAGAAGTTGTCTCATAGTCAGAGGAAATCATAGGGTCGTTTAAACCGTTGTACAAAGTCTTATCGCTAGTATGAATGTTAGGAAGTGTTTAAACCTATGGTGTCATCATCTTTCTTTTTTTGTTCATGTTCGATGGAAATAGGTGGAGGGTCGTGTACCCATGTCATCACCCAATGCTATCCCCTCCTCCTTTGGTTTCCACTGAGTCTTTGGATAAATGATTTATTTTTGGATAGACTGGTTGAGAACAAGGTTTTCACATGGTTAATAGTGACCATGCCCTAGAAAACCATGTGGATAGAAGGATCCACACTGTTAGCACAGTGTTTCCCAAATCGTGCGGACTAACAATGTGACCTTCCCAACTCTTCAAATTTTGGGGTCTTTTTGTACTGGCCCATGCTGGTCGATTAAGATGGATGGTTCTTATGGTGGGGAGACCCACTATGAGTCTTATATAATTTCTTTCTTAAAGTTCCGATAGAATTATACCCATTGTACTGGGGAGTCCGTTTATGCCTCCCCCTATTAGTGTCCTGATTCTGTCTCGGGGAAAATATAGGTTTTCTCTTATGGTGGGGAGCCTATTTTGTTTCCCCCGTACCAGTAACTCAGATTTATCCATGATTGTGTCTTGGAGGTAGGTAGTCTTGTTTGGAGCTATCAATCTACCTATATCTTTCTTGGGTAAAATTTGATATTGGAGAGTGCCCAATGGTTTAGTTATAGTAAGGTATGTGTAACCTTGTTCGATGTTGTTATTCATTTGGGTGAATTGCTTGAGTCTTGTTCGGATAATGTTTAAAGAGTTTTATTTTGGGATAAAGGTTGAATGTGATTGATCATTTCTGGAAAGTGGTGTAAGTTTTTGTTGTGAGAGTAATCCTTCATTAATTGATCACTAGAGGTGTTTTGGCCTTTGGGGGTGAAACCTAACAAGGGAGTACCTCTTGGTTTCTTAGTTGGGTTTGGTTGTTACTTTGGCCTTGATGTAACTTTCCGGGGTGTAAAGTTTTCATAGTGGGGATAATTGTCACATACATGACTTTTTTTAAAGTTAAATTCCATTTAATTTCCATTCATGCTTTGTTTTGAGGGTTTCCCAATCTTTTATAGAGTAATGGGTGAGTTTTCATGAATTGGGCCAAACCGTGCGCCCAATTCCAGATTTAAAATTAAATTTTTATTCCTTTATAAATCCTTAATTTTTCAACATTTTCAATCCAATCCAATTCTTAATTGTCTTCCCCTAACCTATTAACACCTCCATATTAATTTGGCCCATTTTGAAATCCATAATAATGGTGGATATGGGTTTTTATTTAAGGGATTGCGCCGGCCCGAAACCCCAATTTCTGCATTAAAAATAAATTTTAATTATTTAATATCCCCTTAAATATTTTCATTTTTTTCAGTTATTACAACTATCACCCGAGCCAAAATACCTAAGGCGCGCCCCCATTCCCTCCTCCAACAATTGTAATCTCAATAGTGTCGCGAAAATGGTCGGAACCTCTCTAGATTTCTGAACTCGCCCAGATTTGGAGATGTAAATTAATCCTTTCATAACTCCTTCTATTTTTTTCTCTTTTTACCCCATTCCAGTTCCTACATGATCTATTATTCTTTTTCTGAATCTCCCATGATTGTCTGGATGTTTTCAAATTCAGATACGGGTGGATTTTGGGTCATCTACTTCAAGATTGATTTAGGTAAGTGTTTCTCTCTTAAATTCCTCCCGTATCCTTAGAGTTTCCTCCCTATTTCATGCATTTATATAATGTACATAATATATAGTTCAAACCTAGGGTTTTATTTAGTGTATTTGTGGTCAAATATTGTGTTCTAGGGCAGTATTTATCTTCCTTGTGGTGCGGCGGTGGTGCGGTTGATGTTTCACACCACATTTTGAGGGATTCACCACTTTTGGTATGTGGTTACATGTGTAAAAAATTATTTATGAGTTAGCATGTTGTATTTAGTCATTTTTCATATTCCTCATATGTTGGGTGTGATGAGAAAACTTTATATGATTTATTTGGTTAAGTGTTCAATTTTATATTTTCATTTTAACTTGAAATTGGGTGTTTTAATGTGTTACTCATGGGGTATTATTTGGGTGTGTTTTATAACATATGGAATTGGTTTAAAAAATCTTTTTTGGACATAAAATTATATTTTGATATTGTATTAGTGTCATGTGTGCCTAAAAGGAGGGTTTTTGAAAAGGTTTTATGTGTAAAACAATGTTATACTTCTTGAGAGCATTTTATGAAAATGTGTTTTTTCATTTGAATCTTCTGAAGTATTATTCAAGGTGAATTTATAAAACTTTAAAGTTGTTTTATAAATTTCTCTAGGGCTTCCAATTATGTTTTGTATAGTAATTGGTTTGTTTTTTGGTCTTAAATGGTGGTTTTGAAATGGGTTTTGTGTGCAAGATATATTGACACCACTTGGCCTCTTTTTATGAAAATTAAAAATGTTTTAGTTGGTCAAAAAAAGTGGGAAAAGGGTGAATTTGTATTGTTTGTTATATGTGTTCACCTACTAAGGTGTTTTTAAAATTTAAGTAAGGTTTTAAGATGTCAAACTTTTTTAAAATGTTTTGTAAATTTCTAAAATATTTATATACATTTTGATGTTGGGGTGAAACTTGTTTGTGGGTTGTTTCATGTAAGTTTGATGATAAAATGATTTTTAAGGTAAAAAGTGTATTATATAACAAGTGATTGGGCTGTTATGATAGTTTTAATATATTTGAATGGTTTTATAAAATTGTTTAATGGATTTTTGTAAGTGTTAATGAAATGTGAAAAGTAATGTGGGCTGTTTTGGTGTGAGTCAGATTTCAAAATCAATCTGAATGAAAAATGGACTTTTTTTACTTGTGTTGTATACATGTGGGATTTTTAGTGAATTTATGATATGTAAATGATATTTTAATGTGATTATTATATTCATTGACATGTTGAACTTGTTTGAGAATAATGGGAAAACCCAAGTATCTAGGTGGGTGGACGTGTACTACTATGCTAGTGAATCCGTGGGGTTTGGCCTCAGTTTCACTTAGCAAGATTGACCCTTACAACTCTAACTAAACTATGATGATGCTGATTGGGAACCACTAGGTTATGGGTATGTTCCCTAATAGTGGCTCATTCATGAGAACAGATGTTCATTTTGGTTACTCTCACCGAGATACGAGGTACCTGGGACCCACAACTAGCTAGTGCCTAGGGGTTATTTCCCATTGCTTGTGCTTAATGGATATTTTGTGCTTACCATTGGCATAAGGTATGAGAGGCTGAAAAATTAAGTATCTATGGTATTTATTTTAAATTTTTTTATAATTTAAATTATCCCACCTGAAAACTGTTTCTATTTAATGTTGCATCTTTTAGAAATTTTAACTAGCATCTCATGTTTTTGAAAACACACATGCTTTTCTCCATTAAATGTTTATCACATGCAATATATTAGTGGTGGTATCCTATTGTGATTTTTCTCACACCCTACATACACCCTTGGGTGTAAGTAGACTTGGTTGTTTTTTTGTCGCAGGTTGGGTACAGTTTTTAGTTCTAGTGGTTCGGGTTTTTGGCAGGTCCTTGGAGGTGAAGTCTTGTGGAGATGGCTTGAGGGCGGTTCACCTTTATATGATGGCTATTGGTCTGTCCTTATTTGGTTTTGTACCTCTGTAATGGACATTAAACATAGTTTTAACTTATCTAATTCAGTTCTGAAATTTTTAAAAGACGGTTTTAGTTGAAAAATCCAGATTTGTTTTATTGAGTTTGTTTGTTGTTTAGTGTTTATAAAATCAGTTAAATCGTTCCCAATTATCATTATATGATACTCGGGCACTTGTGCCAGCCCGTGGGCATCCGGAATGCCCTTCGGGCCTTGTCACGGGCCAGGTTTGGTGCCGGTTTCGGTGGGGATCAGATTCAGTTCGTGAGAAAATGGTATCAGAGGAGGTTCATGTTAACTCTTTGGGTCATGTTATTTGGGGAAGAGTCAGGATAGTATGGAGTTAGGATTTTAGGGACTTGGTATTATAGTTATGGGTAGTGTTCCTGATCACCACACCTCATGACAGGATTCAATTTTCAAGGGGAAGTCAGGATTTATCTAAGTCCTTTGGTTTTCTTGGATTGATGATGGTTAGGGGAAATGAAAAGAGAGTTGGGTTATTGGACTCAGTGAGCTCGCAGGGCATGGAAAGCCATGTGGAGACATGGATCTTCCCTTAAACACTCTTTGTGATAGTTAAGTGATTGAATATGGTCGCCAACCATATGTCCAAGTCACCCACTGAAACTAGTTTCCTCTCGCATTGTCTTGTGTTCTTTTGTTTTGAAATCTTCACACTTTGGTTTTAAAGTGTCATTGTTTTAAGAAGAGTAATGTTTTTTTTTTTGAAATGATTTTAAAATAATGAGGGAATGGTTTGGTTAATGAAATTGTGGAACTGAATTTTCAGAATTTTTTTTAAATGGAAAATGGTGTGCTTATAGCTCTTTTGAATGTAGGAACTATATTGAAGTTGGTTTTGGAAAGTGTTTCCAACAGAGTTTTCTAACCAATCAAAGGGTGTTTTAATGGGATGAGATATTTTTAAATTGATTTTAATATCTTGAAATCATGTTATTTTAAAATTGGTTTTGTCTTTCTGAAATGTATTATAAGATGTGAGTTGGTATTCATATCTCGTGGTTAGTGGTATAGAGAAAAAGGATGTGTTGGTTTACCGTTTTGGTTTTGAAAAGTGGAAAGATTTTTTTTAACCTTTGGTATTTTCGTGAGAAACCACATGCATGGGGTTATATGGGTTGATGGATGGTTGATGGAACAAATGGATGAGTTCCTGGATGGATATGAGGAGGGTTCCCAGTGTGGTACAAAAACATGCATGTGTAAGGCCCATGGGGTACCATTAGTGGATACACTAGTCGCTGAACTGTTTTTTTTTTCAAGAAATGTTATTAAATAAAAACATGATGTCTTGATGAATTACTTGGGTCGGGCTTATATTATGTGGTTTTGGAAAATGTTGATGTTTTTGGATGTTTTGAGTCCAAGAACCCCTCCTATTTGAACTGTGTTTTGGGTTTATGTTTGGTTAGTAAGCTGGGTAGAAGAACCGATTAGTAGTCTCCTGTGAGATATGTTTCAGGAAACCTTTATGGTTCTTCCCTTTATTTGTTTGGATCTGTTTTATGGCATTTTTGACCAATGTACCATCTTGGTTGGGTCCTTGGGTTCTCTCATTGGATAAGGAATTCCCCTATTAAGGGTTAATGCATAAGTGAAGTACAACCTGGATTGTTTCTCCATTGGAAAATCCTCCAGTTGGTCAATATAAGGAATCGTTTATCAATCTTTGTTGACTGATTCTACACCCATTCATGTCTTTGATTTTTATATCCTCTTGTAGCGGGAGAGTTCTTATGTAAGGTTGAAAGAGACCTTAGTTTCTGATGTTTTCTAATTCGTCGAAGCTGGAAGTGGTCTAGGGTTGTTAGTGGGGATGATTGTCTCAATGGTGTCTAAGAGGGCCTCTGGTTTCTTCACAGTTTCTTTGAAGCATGAGTTCATGTTAAACCACAAGTGTGGGAAATATGGTCACGATAGGATATGGTGGCCACTTTCTAGAATTGTGTGTTGTTTGGGGATGTTGTATAAGGTCCCTTTCCATGAATTGTTTATATCAGTCAGAATGGCCATGTTCGGTGATGCCTTATGATGTCCTGTGCTCGATTGACCGTAATGGTGAAATTTGGGAAATCATCTGAGAGTCTATATTATTTTGGGAGAATGTCCCCCTTGGAAAAACATAAAAATGTTCCATTTTAGAGGAAGGAGAGTATTGGTTTTCTTTACTTCTATTGTTTTTCACCCGAACAAACAAGGTGTTATAAGTGTGCAACTCTTATGCCCTTGTTTCAGTGAAATATAGAGTTAGGGTAAATTGAGTTCGGAATGTGTTATGTCTTGGAAAACTCATCTGGGATATCATTGTAGTTTTTGGTTTCACCAAAAGAAGAATTATGGTTTATGGGGTTTCTAAAGCCAAACTGCGAGGCCGAAGATACTTCAATCATTTGAGGTCCAGCCATAGGTCTCAGTGAGAAGCTGGATCATAGTCAGGAGAAATCACAAGGTCGTTTAAACCCTTGTACAATTTCTTATCCTCAGAATGAAAGTTAGGAAGTGTCTAAACCTATGGTGTCATCATCTTTCTTATTTTTTCATGTTCTGTGGAAATAGGTGGAGGGTCGTGTACCCATGTCATCGCCCAATGTTATTCCCTCCCTGTTTGGTTTCCACTGAGTCTTTGGAGAAAGATTTGATTATTGGATAGACTAGTTGAGAACACGGGTTTCACTTGGTTAATAGTGACCATTCCCCAGAAAACCATGTGGATAGAAGGATCCGCACTATTAGCGCATGGTTTCCCAAATCGTGTGGACTAACCATGTGACCTTCCCATCTCTTAAAATTTTGGGTTCTTTCTATACTGGACCATGCTAGTTGGTTAAGATGGTTGGTTCTTACGGTGCGGCGACCCACTATGAGTATTATATAAGTTATTTCGTAAAGACCCGATGGAAGTGTACCCATTGTACTGGGGAGTCCATTCAGGCCTCCCCTATTAATGTCTTGATTCTGTCTTGGGAAAAATATAGGTTGTCTCTTATGGTGGGGATCCTATTTTTGGTCCCCCGTACCAGTAACTCAGATTTATCCATGATCATGGCTTGGAGGTAGGTAGTCTCATTTGGATCTATCAATCTAACTATATCTTCCTTGGGTAAACATTGATATTGGAGAGTTCCCAATGGTTTAGTTATAGCAAGGTAAGTGTTACCTTGTTTGATGTTGTTGTTCGTTTGGGTGAATTACTTGAGTCTTGTTCATATAGTGTTTAAGGAGGATTATTTTAGGAAAAATGTTAAATGTGATTGATCATTTTAGGAAAGTGGTGTATGTTTTGGTTGTGAGAGTAATCCTTCATTAATTGATCACTGGAGGTGTTTTGGCCTTTGGGGGTGAAACCTGACAAGGGAGTACCTCTTGGTTTCTCAGTTGTGTTTGGTTGTTACTTTGGCCTTGATGTAACTTTCTAGGGTGGAAGGTTTTCATTGTGGGGATAATTGTCACATACATGACATATTTTAAAGTTAAATTCTATTTAATTTACATTCTTTCTTTGTTTTGAGGGTTTCCCAAGATTTTATAGAGGAACAGGTGAGTTTTCATGTATTGGGCCAAACTGTGATCCCAATTCCAGATTTAAAATTATATTTTTATTGCATTATAACTCCTTAATTTTTCAACATTGATTATCCATTTAAATTCCTAATTTTCATCCCCTGACCTATTAACACCACCATATTAATTTGGACCATTTAGGAATCCATAATCATGGTGGATATGGGTTTTTATTTAACGGATTGGGCCTGCCCGAAAGCCCATTTTCTGAATTAAAAATAAATTTTACTTCGTTAATATCATATTCAATATTTGTTTTGTTTCGGTGATTCCAACTCTCACCTGAGCCCACTTGCATAAGGCGCACCCCATTCCCTCCTCCTACAATTTTGAGCTCAATGGTTTCACAAAAATGGTCGAAACATCTCTGGATTTCTGAAATTGCCCAGATTTTGAGAGGTAAATTAATCCTTTCATAAATACTTCTATTTTTACTCTTTTTACCCCATTTCAGTTCCTAAATGATATCTTTTTCCTTGTCCGAACCTCCCATTAATGGTTGGATGTTTTCAAATTCAGATACATGTGGATTTTGGGTTGTCTACTTCAACATTGTTTTAGGTAAGTGTTTCTCTTTTAAATTCCTCCCTTATCCTTAGGGTTTACCCCTATTTCATGAATTTATAGAATGTACATAAGTTATAGTTCTAAAAAATGGACTTATTTAGTGTACATGTGGTCAAATATTGAGTTATAGGGATGAATTTATCTTCCTTTTGGTGCGGCGGTGGTGCGGTTGATGTTTTGCACCATGTTTTGAGTGATTCGACATTTTCGGTATTTGGTTCCAGGTGTAAACAATTATTGATGAGTTAGCTTGCTGTATTTAGTCATTTTTCATATTACTCATATGTTGGGTGTGGTGTGAAAACATTAGATGATTGATTTGGTTAAGTGTCCAATTTTATATTTTCATTTTAACATGAAATTTTGTGTTTTAATGTGTTACTCGTGGGGTATTATTTTGGTGTATTTTATAACATATGTAATTTTTTTATTAAATATTGTTTGGACATGAAATTCTAATTTTCTAATCTATTAGTGTCATGTGGGCCTAAAAAGAGGGTTTTTGAATAGGTTTTATGTGTAAAACATTGTTATACTTCTTGAGAACATTTTATGAAAATGTGTGTTTTCATTTGAATCTTTTGTAGTATTATTCTAGGTGATTTTATAAAACTTGAAAGTGGTTTTATAAATTTCTATATGGATTCCAATTATCTTTTTTATAGGAATTGTTTTGGTTTTTGGTCTTAAATGGTGGTTTTGAAATGGGTTTTGTGTGAAAGATATATTGACACCACTTGGCCTCTTTTTATGAAAATTGAAAATGTTTTAATTGGTCAAACAAAGTGGGAAAATGGTGAGTTTGTACTGTTTGGTATTTGTGTTAACATATTAAGAGATTTTTCAAGGTGAATTAAGGTTTTAAGATGTCAAACATTTTTATAATGTTTTTTAAATTTCTGAAATGTTTTAATAAATTGTGATGTTGGAGAAAAACTTGTTTGTGGGTTGTTTCGTGTAAGTTTGATGATAAAATGATTTTGAAGGTAAAAAGGGTATTATGTAAAAAGTTAGTGGGCTATTATAAGAGTTTTAATATATTGTAATGTTTTTATAAAAAAATTTAAAGGATTTGTGGAAGTGTTAAAGAAATGTGAAAATTAATGTGGGCTATTTTGGTGTGAGTCAGATTTCAAAATCAATCTGAATGAAAAGTGGAATTTTGTTACTTGTGTTGTATACATGTGGGATTTTTGGTGAATTTATGATATGGAAATGATATTTTCCTATTAAAATTATATTCATTGGCCTGTTGAAATTTTTTGAGCACAAAGGGAAAACCTATGTATCAAGGTGGGTGGACGTGTACTAGTATGCTAGTGAATCCGTGGGGTTTGGCCTCAGTTTCACTTATCAAGATTGAAGATTACAACTCTAACTAAACTATGATGATGATTATTGGGGACCACTAGGTTATGGGTATGACCCCTATTAGTGGATTGTGCACGAGAACATATATTTTTGATGGTTACACTCACCGAGATATGAGGTACCTGGGACCCACAGCTAGCGAGTGCCTAGGGGTTATTTCCCATTGCTTGTGCTCACTAGATATTTTGTGATTATCGTCAGAAAACGGTATGAGATGATGGAAAATTAATTAGCTATGGTATATATTTTAAAAGTTTTTATTCTTTAAATTATCCCACCAGAAAACTGTTTTTATTTAATGTTGCATCTTTTAGAAATTTTTACTAGCATCTCATGTTTTTGAAAACTTGCATGCTTTTCGTCATTGAATGTTTATCACAGGGAATATATTAGTGGTGGTATCCTATTGGGCGTTTTCTCACACCCTACATACACCCTTGGTTGTATGTATACTTGGTTATTTTTGTTGTTGCCGGATGGGTGCAGTTTTTAGTTCAAGTGGTTCGTTTTTCTGGCAGGTCCATGGTGGTGAAGTCTTGTGGAGATGGCTTGAGGGTAGTGCCCCTTGACATTAGGGTTTTTGGGCTGTCCTTATTTGGTTTTGTACCTTTTTAATGGTCTTTAAACATACATTTATCTTATGTAATTCAGTTCTGAAATTTTTTAAAAGATGCTTTTAGTTCAAAAATCCAGATTTGTTTTATTGAGTTTGTTTGTTTTTTAATGTTTATAAAATCGGGTAAATCATTCCCAATTATCATTATATGATACCTGAGCACTTTTTCCATCCCGTGGCGATTAGGAATGCCCTTCGGGACCTGTCATGGGTCAGGTTTGGTGCAAGTTTCGGTGGCGATCGGATTCGGTTCGTGACAAGGTCTATGAGATGGCCTCGGTTTTTAGTTATAGTAATAAATTTCTTAATATATTTTTTTTTGAAACTATACTAATTTAAGTGTAAAATTTTGCCACAAATTTTTATTATAATTTTTTTATCTTATTCAATAAAAATTGAGTAATTTTTTATGTTGGGAGAAATTTGGGTGATCTATCATTGATTAGATTCTAAATTTTTCTCGTCCAAGTAGTTTGTTTTGTTTCTTGGTTTTCATTCTCATTCGATCAATCATGTAGTGTATAGTGGAAATAAATAATACAAAAAACATTAAATTAAAGAATAAAATAAATAAAAACTACCATGATCTGGCCCAATGGGTCTCGAGCCGCAACTACCCCATGCCCACGGCCATATGCCAGGGGCTGGCTACAAGCGCTGAAAGGCATGTCTAATATAGGGAGGCATTTACCTAATATACCTTTATGGACACTCCCAACCATATAAATGTATAATTATATAGGAATAATGAAAAAAATATTAAAAAACTATAATATAATCAAATCTTGAAAAACCTCTATGGTTTAAAAGAGTAATATAGTGAAAATTGAAAGTAAAGGAAAAAATACACACACAATTAGAATGATGTCCCAACCTAAAAAATTGTAATGTAGAAGTGAAGAGAGATCCTAGCCCTTGGTCTCCATTCTCTGACCACTATACGATGTCCAATGTATGCATGTATCCTTATTCTCTTTTATAATCATCATCGACCTGTAGGTTGTCTGTGTAAGGCTTGAAAAGTGAAAGAAAATCCTATTCATGGGAGAGTATATAAATAACCAGTATGAAACCCTAAAAGTTGAAGTGGGAGCAGTGCGATACATGATATGAATATAGAGTAAACATATCTACCCTATGTATGAATGTTACCTCATCCAACCAATGGGATCTCAATACTTCATGTAGGAAGACTACACGTCGTATCTCTACTACCCGTATAAACATCATAAAAAATTCTAATAAACACACAGACACACAAATATATATATTATGAAATTATTTTTTATAAAATGAGAGATAAGGGGATCATCATCTCACAACCTAGCCAACGAACGTGTGCCATCAATTCCAAAAGTCCATCGTTGATGCCTAGTATCTTGCACACCTACCGAAAGAGACATCCATATCAAGACACACCACTCCACTATGTCACATGGTCATAGAGAATAATCTAAAATTTATGTACCGATGATCTAGTAAAATAGAAGGGTGCTGCTCAAAAATCAATAGTGGAATCATGTCGTTTCTAGATGGAGGGTTCCACTCTAATGGGTGAGGACCCATGCCCAAACTCAGTAAGAGGATTCCACTCTAGTAATCAGTATAGGACTCATGTCGATCCTTGATAGAAGGTTCCACTCTAATAGTATATGGATGACTCAAGCCCAACCCAACTAGAGGGTTCCACTTTAATGGTTGAGGTCCATTTCCCTGACTGCGTAGGAGGGTTTATCTCATGTAATCTGTAGGGAATATAGCTTATCTCTGATAGAGGGTTCCAAAGAAATAGTAAAGGTAAAACGCCTTGTCACAATACGATTGTGAAACTCAAATAGAAGATAGAGGACCCATTCCTAGTTAATCTATAGGGTGAAACTCTCATTGTCAAGTAACCATACCCTGATACCATAAGAGGATTCCAGTTGGTGAATAGGTAGTCATCCCATTTCCTATTACATTAAGATGGTGTCACTAGAAAGGTAGATAGGGGACCCATTTTTAGTCATGTAGGAGGGATCCACTATATAGATAGATAGAGGACCCTTGACCATATCTACTATAGGGTTCTATACCATATCCTCTAGTAATCTATCCAAATCCTTGTCATCATCATGCATCACCAATGTAATCGTCTGAAACAAAATATTGTACATCATATCTCAAATTTTACCATAGATTAAAAAATCATTTTCTATATAAAAAAACACTCTATATTGGCTACTCATAGGAAAAACATCATGTTTAAACAAAGGGGATAATATATATTGAATTTTCCTCAAATGGAAAGAAGGGGTACTCATCATGTGAGGGGACCCACATAACATGTGGTCATACTCCATCAGATGAAAATTCCACAGTCAGAACATGTATTTCTACCCATATAGGGATACTTGGTATTTAGAGGGTCTATATGAAGTATTATAGTTAGAAATGGTCTTGCCCATGCTCCCTGGCTATGTCCACGGACTCACCGCATGTCTGTGTACTTTGGCACACATTGTGTTTCTTCACAAGGGTTTCCTCATGTGACTCTAGTCAAGTCCATGTATCTAAAAAAACATTTACCTAGTCATTCACATGCCTGTTTACTCTTATAGTACATTGTAGGCTACCATCACCACATCATATGGTGTGTTGGGGTCCTATATATCTTGTGATACTTATAATTATGTGAAACCCTAACCACCGTAGAAAATTCACTATATATCCTGTCTTCGATAGACTTTATGAATGTAGTCATGTTTCTAATAAAAAATAATATCTCCACTCATGTATCAAGATATGGAAATTCCAATTTAAATCATGTTTTATCATCCCCCAAAATTATAGGGGAAGGTCCTAGTTCATCATTTCTGTGAATCTGGTGTCTTGAAATCTGATTCACATTTTTTCGTTTGACTTTCATACACATAATGCATCACTTACATAAACTTATAGTCTTATATCTCAAATATGTGAAACCATAAACCATTTATACATTGATTCAACCGTATATCCATCATTGATTTTGGATATGTTCATTACATGTGAAATTGTCTCAAATCTGAGGGTATGATATGGATCGCTCCCGCCTGAAAAAGTCAAATAGAGGCCCAGGGAATATATGTTAGTAATCCCAATAATAAAGAGATAAAATATTATTAAATAGGGTGAAATAATCATTAGACAATCTCTCTTGACCAACAAATAAAATTTAGATAATACATGGTGAGAAATTACTAAATAATCAAATTAAATATGTACATAGGTGCATAAAAAGGGTACAATTATCATATATCAAGGAAATTAGTGATTATGATTAATCAATTTACTGATATGTGGTGGAATAAAAAAGTTATGAGTCCTACCTAGATATTGGATCATTTTTCATCAAAAAATGTTCTCACTAATGATTGATATGTGTCATTGTGTTCTTTGTGTCTTGATCTTCCTCGGTAAGAAATCTCATCATCGTCAGATCTTGATTCTCTAATATAATGAGGAATATGCACTAGATGATCTCAGACATATGAGGATAAAAATAGGAAAATATCAATAATGATTTATTTTTTGTAATTTAAATTATTGTAATTTAATAAAAATAAATAAATGTAATTATTTTTTTGAGTAAAGGAAACATTCAGCATTGGTTATATCTGAACACCCCATACCGACCTATTTTAGGTCTCAACAAGTGTAAACATAAAATTACAAACTCTACCGTAGTATGATATTTCTAATATGATATTGTATTTACAAGTTTTCCCATTCTCATTATGAAACCACTTTCACATAACAAAAAATATATTTTATATTTTTATAAAATAAATGTCAGGAACACTGAGCCATAGAATCACACTCAATCATTGGTACTATATCTGAAAATATATGTATGAATGTTTTAAAGTCATACAAGTAAATAATATTTCCTCTATATCATTTACACCTATATTTTCATCCCTGAAATGAATAACTAAAAACATCTCAAGATACTAAGTCGGCATGTGGCTCTTCCACTCCTAGGAGATCTCCTGCAGGTTCCTTTAATTCGACACCATGAAACCCAAGGAAATGGTACATCAATATAGTTTTCTGCCTTATTGATCCAAAAAACTCACAATGTTATTTTTAAAGGTGGAAACATCCTCTATGTCCATATCACCCTAGTCAATAACCTATGTGGGTTCATGAATGTATCCCCTTAGCCGCGATGCATGGGAGACAGTGTGCACCAACTCCAACAATGGGAATAAAGATAGGTGGTGGGAATCTTATCCAACCCTTTTCAATATCTCTAATGACCCGATGAACCTTGTGGATAGTTTTCCACCCTGTTTGAATCTCTACAATCCTCTTCATGGGGAGACTTTCAGGAAATCATTGTCTCCCTTCTCGAACATCAAAGGCATATGAAATCGATTTTTGTAATATTTCTTCATACTCTAGGATGTCCTCATCCACTCATGGATAACCTGGATCATCTCCATAATTTTTTTACCGTATCTTGACCCACAAGAGATGCATCACCAAACGTTGTCTAGCATAAGGGTAACTTTTATGGACTCTTATACTGGGACTCTAAATCTCTAATGTTGATTGTTCAGTGGAAGATATTATTTATGAAAACTCCACTAAGGTAAAGTGATCATACCAACACTATAACAAATCTAACATACAACCCCTCAGTATATCATACTTCACCTAGATAGTGCACTTGTTCTTCCCAATTTTATTGGGGTTAATGGTTGTACTCATCCTTGTCTAGGGATACAATGCCTCATTTTTCTATCCACAACCATTCCTCAAACCTCGCATCATGTTTAGAGGAAATGTTTCAGAGCACCCCATGAAGGATAAAAATAATACATATGTATATATTCCCTAAACTTCCCAATGAAATCTTCTCCCGGATAGAACAGAGGTGTTCCAATTTTATCATCCATTCAACTATCCCTATGATGTCCTCACAGACCTTCATTGTCCATGCAATACAAGTCATAATGTATATGGATATGGAATCCCATTTACACAATTGTATTTAAAGGGTCTACCAAAATCCTATTAGAAACTCATTATCATCCTTCACCTGTAGAGAAGTGAGGCACTGTGAAATGAACTCATCCACGATCTATCTCTAGTTAGTACATGAAAACTATTTTTGCTGATATTTTTACATATTCCCCACACTATGATGTATAAAAAGGGATATATATTTAAATATATTATCACCTACTCTAGTACTATGATTGATGAAATTGTCTATCATTGGAAAAGGATGACATGACTCCCCCATCAAAAAATATATTAGGAGAACCTCTTGAGTATATATGGTCACTCAAGACCTCACAATTTATTTATACAAGATGGAACTCTCTCACACCCTAATGGATATGAGGATTCAACAACATTGACTAAAGAAAAGTTGTACCCCCATTCCTCACCTGGTAGAGTTGTAAGGAATCCCACTACTTATACATTTCTTACACAAAACGATTCATGGGTTTTATATTGTGGGAATATACTATCATGTATCACATACCATGAGTATATACTCTCTCAATGACAATGTCCTATAAGAACTCCTACCATTGTCATTGCCTAAGGTAAAAGTCTCTCTACATGAATACATACCAATGACTCTGATGGTATAATTAAACAAAACATTTCTTTTAAACAAGGAAGTATATCTATATCTTCAATGTGAAGATAGTTGATGTTATCTCTAGGTCTTGAGTCTCATAGTTATGCATGAGGGATCTCAACTCCCTCAACCCATATGTGATAACATCCAACCTTTTCTTCAACTCAAAATTTATGCTAACTCCCGAGACATCACAATAGACTATGTACTTTGTGACCTCCTCTGGAAATCTCAAAACCATATCACTCATTAACCTCAGCCTCAAATCATAAAAGTCACTTAGACAGTACTCAATCCAAGAAAATGATTCCGATTCTGCATCGAGTTAGTCAAACTGGTAATAATTTCATAATATTCTACCATAAACATCATATAATACCATTCTATACTAAGAAAACCAGGCACCTATGACATGTTATTGGGAGGAATACATGAAATCACAGAATTTATCTTCTCTAGTTCCTTAAAAAAACAAGCATAGAAATTAAATACCCAAGATTGTGATCCTCGTGAATCCAGAACAAGAACATCGAGATCTTACTAAAATTTTGGTTCTACCAAATAAAATCTTGGACCAATATCAAGTGTTTTTTATTCTATTCCACTAACTCATAGTATATATGTATTTCATTGATGATGATAACCACAAACTAGTCTATATACAGATATAATATGTGGTTTATCTAATCCATTAACATGGAAGGGGATTCCATGCACCCATGGGAATCGCCATGAACTCATAGTGTCATTAGAAACATTGGAATGCCATCTTTTGAATATCAGCCTCAAGAACTCCCAAATGGTTGCACAAGGAAAAAATATTTTTCTACATGAACCAACTCATGCCTCATAACTATTTGAATAGGTCATTGATCCTCAAAATGGGGAATATTTTTTTATCGTTTCCTAGTTTAGTCGATGATAATACATGGAATCTCTCAAAATCCCTTCTTCTAATTTCACAAACAAAAATATAGATTTCGAGGGGACAAACAATCAATGATAAAAAAACTTCAATTGAAGATCAATCAACTATAACTATAGTTCCCAAGATTAGTAGGGACCTTATGATATGAGACAAAAAATATAAGAGCTATCCCCAGACGCATGTTGAAACAAATCTCCATCTCCCACCTAGATGGTAGTCCCATAACATCATCGGAGAATACATCCATAAAATGCTTGGTGAATGAAGGAATGTAGATTCTTCAAGATAACACAAAATAAAGTGATACAACCGAAAACCGATGGGTGATTCATTGGAGCCTCCAGATTGAAAACCCCACTCATCCCGCCATGAGATATCTCTCAACCTCAATAGAGAATCTAATCCCATCAATGTGAGTGCATCTAACTCAGATGGGGTGATAGAAAATATGGTCTATGACCATGAAAAACCCATACAAACATGATATGACTTCATAGGGTTCCACTTTTATAACCAAAATGTCTCATGTGGACATCTATCCACCAAAATTTAACCCACACTGCTGACAAAAAAACTCTATAGAAGTATTGTTCCCCATATGATCCTCAAGATGATGTTTTTGGGATATGGCCTCTATTAGGAGCTCCAACTCTCTCAGCAATAGTGTATAGAAAAAGGAATGAGTTATTAATGTATCCAATAATACTAGGTACTCAATTAAACTATATATTGAGTATACCACTAATCATCTAATTGGTTATGGAGACATAATCCTCTGTAGCCTACAGTTGTTCACGACCTCAACTGTATGTTCCAAAATACAGACATCGGCCACCTGGTGGTGGTGATGGTGGTGTATGGATAACATAGTATTCCCCCAAAAAACATTGCTCATCCCCATGGAGCTCCACCTACTCCCCTACCAACTCCGCCTCCTTGGGAGATTCCCTGCCCTCCCTTGGGACATCCCTGATCACGGTTATGCCTCAACTATAGCAGTATGTCCTCTTTCTACATGCACTCATAAAAACATATGGTAGATAATCCAAGTGAAAAATTACATTTCCGATAAAAATAATTCCTACTCCCATCACTGGATTCCCTAGTCCTATGTGCTTCCACAGACTATGTTCTTGAGTCTGATCTTGGGAATATATTCTACACTATGATCATGTCGACTGACATATTCTAGTTGGTAAAAATTACATAGATATGTAGTTCCCAATACAAATTTTATCTTCCTTGATTTACTCTAATATAAAAATCTCCATCACTAGGACTCTATCAAACACCATAACTTTGGTGGGAATTCACAATGGTACCACAGTGGCATAGATATATCTGAAAAGTTGCAACTCAAACTTTCATTCTCATATGTACCTATACCATATCATGTCAATGCAGTACTACATAAGGACCATGAACCTCACCATGCACTCGGATACAACCATAAATCCCTAATATATCTATAGAAGCTCCAGAAACAAAACTGAGTGTAATCAGGAGTCATAATAATCCACACAGAAAAGCTAATAAAAGTTAGTCCATTACAGTGTTGACTCATCATGCAACTAGGTAACAAGAATCCACCAGCAGCTAGCTGATCCAAAGAAAAGGACAACTACTAGCATAGCCATGTGATCCTTCTGTGTTTGGATAATCCTAAATACATTATCCCTTAACTCTATCAAGTCCTCCACTTCCTGAAGTTATGGCATGTCATAGAACCAATATAGCCTTTTTTAATGGACTTTGTGGAATGCGATAAGCCATCACACATCCTCATATTACTATGTTATTGTAATATTTTACTCTATGGGTGGGTTTATTATTCTTATCAACATGGAGGAAGGATATTTTTGGATAGACACCGGACTAAGGCCTTATCACCCATCCAATTATAATCATCGTATGAAACTGGTAACCTGGATAGAATTCATCATAGAGGAATCTAGAAAATTTAATCAAGATGTACCATGCTCAAATAACCATATATATAAAAATATAGAGATAAATCAATAATGAAATTAAAATACTCAATATTATATTATTCACCAACCATTGAACCATATAACCAGTGTCTTTTTATTCCGAGTTGAAAAACTGATAGACCTGATCCTAGTGAATGGATACATCAGTCACCATACCAAAATGGGTTTCTGGGCCTGGGTGATGCACTCAAGAAACATTGAATCTATTTTCCTACATCAAAATAAACTCCTTATAAATGGACAACTCCAAACACAATCCCAAGGATCAAACCTCCTCGGATACAAATATATGATGACCCTTCCCAATGGGGTTCGAGCCACAACTACCCCTATGAATTCTCTATAGGTGACGGGGTAGAGATAAGTGTCAAAAGGAATATCTTACATTGAGAGGCCTTTACCTAATGTACCTATATTCAAACACAAAACCATCTCAATACATATTATTATAGGAATAATAAAACTAATATGCAGCATTGAGGATATAAACTATGTATAAAAAAACTCTAGGATTTATAATGGTTCTATAGTGATAACTGAATGACAAATGAAAAATATATGCATAGCCAGAATGATGTACCAACATAAATAAACTAAAAAGTAACAGTGCTGATAGAGGTCAGCTTATTGTCTCTATGCTCTCATAATCATACATATTCTAAGTCACTAAGGTATCCATAAGGTCACCTATAAGAATTACTGAATTTTATGGTATCTTTATAATGCATTACAGATGTAGGAAAATATAATAAAAGTGTGAGTATATACATACCCCTTAGGATACCCCAAAGGAATAAAGGGTTATGTAAGAGACGTGATAGGAAATAGGTAGTTAACACCTCAAAACATAACAAGAAAGTTACCTCATCTAACAACAGGTATCTCAACATGTCATGTAGGTGGAATACATGTCACATATCTTCCACCCTTTGAAAGAGAGTAAAAAATACAATAAAAATGGATATATGTATATTTATGGTAAAAAGAAGAAGAAACCCAAATGAAAGAGAAGGGGATCCCTATCTCACAACCCATCATAGGATAGAGTTCCATAAGTCCATCATTGATGCACATTACCCCAAAAGTTTTGTCAATGTGATATCCAAGTCATGAAACACATAACCATTGTACAGTACATTTGAGGGGAATAATCTCTAAGTAGAGAACACATTCACTTTAATAATAGGAGAGTTCAACTCAATAGTCGATAGAGGAATCATGACCTACCCAGAAGGGAGGTTCCACTTTAATGGATAATTATCCATTCCATAAATCTAAAAGAGTCTTTCACTCAAGTTATCGATAGACGACCCACGACTAGTCAAGTTAAAGGGTATCACTCTAATAGTAGGTGGTGAACCCATGCCCAACACCACTAGACAGTTCCACTCTGATGGATGAGGAACCATGCCCTAATTCTACAACAGTGTGTCACTCAAGTAATAGGTAGAAGAACTATGCCCATACCAGATAGAGGTTTCCACTCTAATATTTAAGGAACTATAATTTAGTGCATAATGAGAGTACCACTTGGATGGAAGATTAATGACTCATGCCTACTCTAGTTGGAGGGTGCCACTCTCATATTTGATGACCCATAACCTGATACTGCAGGACAGTGTTAATTAGTGAATAGGTACATGACCAATGGCCAATACTAATAGGAATATTCCACTCGAAATGTAGATAGAGTACTCATTCCCTGTACTTTAAGAGGGTTCCCCACAATAGATTGGTATATGAATCATCCCATCCCAGCCAGAGGGTTCCACTCAATATCCCCTACTGATGCTTCTTATACAACATTTTATTGATCATCGCATATGTAATCATCCCACATCGAAAATATCACATCATATATCAAAACCCATTGCAGAGGCCTCCATCACAATCTATGTGAAAAAAACATAGGTTATGATACTCATTGGCCAAAATATGTTACCAATAAAAGATATACTAGAGATTGAAGTTTCCTAAAAAAGGAAATAAGAAATACATGACATGTACGGGGATCCACATGGCATGGGGTCCTGTTCAATTTAAAATAAACAACTATTTTAGTAAATATCATTCTACTCATGTAGGGATTTATAAAGTTTAGAGGGTCTACATGGTGTGTCTGATACAACTCCGGTCCCGGTCATGATTCCTGGCAATGTTTGTGTACTTATCTCATGTCCATGGACTTCAGTACACGTCAGGTCTCTCCACATGTTGTTCCACCTTTGACTCTAGACCTGTATGTGTATTTTGGTACATGGATTGTAGCTGGTTGTGGCCATTCCCCTATATTGTCAGAGTACATTCTTGTCTTCCAACACAAGATCACATGGAATATGGGGTTCCCAAATGGTGTGTGATAATTATAAATATGTGTTACCCTAGACACTACATCCAAGAGCATACATGATGTTTGTTCTTTGAACTTCACGTCGGGTTGTTGAGTTCTCTATATAAACGTATATTTGTACTCATGCATCTAGATCTAGATCTACCACATTGAATTAGGATTCTTCCCCCCAAACATTTTCATGGGAGGGTACTATGTCATTGTTTATGTCTATATATTGTCCCGAAAACATATTCACATTGGTTCGTTTATCTTATGCATGCACCGTTCCTCTCTTCTATCGCCCAGAGGTCTCATATCCCAAATCCATGAGTACTAGCTAGATATTGTTTCATTATTCATTGAATAATTAACTTATAAATGGTTGATAGTGGTTAATGTTTTAATTGTTTCTTGATTTTCTTCGATCTGGAGTCTCGTCATCATCAGAACCTGATTCGCTCGTGGTAGGAGGAGGAAAATTCTCTCAAAAATCCAAAAAATAGGAGGATAACCCTAGGAAAGTAAACTAAATGATTTATTATCAGGAAAAAAATTTATGATAATTTAATTATAATAAATTCATTTAATTATTTATTTTAACTATACTCACCCACCAATAGTCATCATTTTTGAACACCCTATAAAAACCTATTTTGGGTCGCTCCTAGGTTGAAAATCATTTTCTAGACTCAACCATGGACTCATATTTTTGGTCCAATATTATATTCAATAGTTATATCATTTTTTTAATAAACTACATGAATTTAATTTAAAATATATTTTATGTTTTTATAAAATTTACTTTGGGCACACCAAGTCTCAGAATCTCTTGGCATCTCAATGTCTTCCTAAAAAAATATTTATAGAAATATATCAATGTATTATAAAGAAAAAAATATGTTCTCTATATAAACCTCCAAATTAAAAAATATTATTGTTTTATATATGAAATAATTAATGACACAAACATTAAAACATCTCCATTTCATAGAGGTTCTAAGGATGAAAAATCTACACACACACAAAATCTACTAAATGAACCTATAATTTACATAATATGAAAATTTCTTATTATAACGTAATTAATTATAAATAAAATGGAAACAAATATTATGACCATTATAACTAGTAATTAATCATGGAAAAATGTAATTTTGTATGTATTCTGTATATGTCTCCTAGATTGTTTCTCCAAAAAATATCTTCATTATTATAAAAATAGTAAAAATGGAAAATAGTATAGTCCTTGAAACAAACATATTAGATGATCTAAATATAAGGATTATATTTTATGATATTTTTTGGAATTATTTTATATGGGAAAATTATACTGTTCAGAATAATGATCATTAGAAATTAGGACTATAGAGAATATTGATTATAGGTAATAATGTGGTCGTTGGAATTATTGTGTATAATGATATTATAGAGATATAGCTTATGAAGGAGGGAGTAATTATGACCTAAATTAGTTGTAATATCACTTATTATGTTCAGTTATCATAGACATAGAGGGAAGTGGAACCACTACGGTTCTCTTATCACCAATATCATATCGAAATTCAATAACACAGACTTGAAAAGAATCATTTGCGTGAGAATGTCATGTTAATTGAGATCACTACTAGAATAATGTTAACTATGAAACCCCATGAAAGCACCCCATCACATACCTTAAGTAAAACCCCTATGTTGGTGTGATAAGGGCTTGTGTGTGAAGAAATTTTGTCGTATTAAGGTGTATATTATTTTTGAAATAATATATTGGTTGCACAGACACAAAAATTTTATTTAATGTTTCACCCTTACATAAAAAACCAAACTCACATAACTTTATGATTAATATAATATAATATATTTTTTATAACTAGAAACCATAAATGTATTTTTCAAAATTATATATGTATAATTTTCATTAAAATTCATTTTTAAATTGAATTAATAAATTTAAAATGTTTTTTTATTTATTATAAAAATGTTCTGAATAAAAATATTTACTCATATGTAAATAATTAAATAACTGTATGCAATCATATTTTGTTTTTTAGTGTACAAAAACTGATCATATTAAAATGGCAACATTTTAAATAAATTTTTATTTTATTTAAAAATTAGATTTATAATAATTAAAAAATAATTTGATAAACTATATATAATTTTTGAAATAATAACTCTGAATTTTAATAATGGTTATATTTTAATAATTTTATTACACATTTGAATTTAAATGTATAAAGAAAAATATGTCTTTTTTATATAGTTTGTATTATGTCATCTTAAATACTATAAAAATAGTTTAATTATTAATATTATGGATTTCAAGGGAAAAATGGGTTTTATCATTAGTATTATTTATATTAATCTAAAAAAAAACTTTGTAAACTGATAAAGAATCTTTCAAAACCTAACGTATATTGTATGATTTCAAAAGAAATCATAAATAAAAAAAACATCTCCACTTACAAAATATTATATATTTTTATGTGGGTTTGTTTATTAGACTTCTAAAATCCCAAAATCAGTCTTGAAATGTCTAATACAATTAGAAATAACCATGGGAACACCAATAATATCCTATTTTTTATATCCTAGAGTGTAAGGGCTATGTTTAGAAATTAAAAAAATAATTCACTCTCAATTGTTATATATAGAATCACATTTTCTAATTAAAATCCATTCTAAAGGCATTGAAAAACTATTTATTATAAATTTATCTCTTAATGGTCTCTTATTTGAGTTTCTATTGTCTTATAGAGATCTTATCATGTTTTGGGAAGCTACATTATGAGATAAAGGATATCTTCCTCTTTCCCGATCTCCTTTCAACTACTTCCTTTGTAGATAGAATTTTCATTTTAAAATTATTATGTTTTCATGATATTTTAATCATTCCATTACTATAAAAATGATGCCTTATTAATGTGAGACTTCCATTATCAATCATTAATCACATTCTATAATCTTTTATCTATTCACCTTATGCATTTAAACACATTTTTTGATTTTCAATGCCATTGTTTTTGTGTTTCTAGAACCCAATGATATGTTCATTCAAGGGTATTCATATAGATATAACAATACAACATCAACTAGTTATATACATTTAAAGAACCCAAATTATAAAATCATGATGTAAAATAATGAAATACTCTATTATCACATATCATCTATTTGTAAATTATAAAGTTAAAAATATTAAAGGTATACTAAAATAGTTCTCCAATCCAATGTAAAAAATATCTAATCTATGGAGATTACATATTTTTTACACCTTATCATCAAACCCTATAAATTTTTGATTAAACATGTTAGGTCAGATTTTGTTATTGTAGACGGCCCAGAGGGGGTGAATAGATAAGATTAAAAAATTTAAGGAGTTGAATTAAATTGAAAAAATATATAATTATCAATGTTAATTATCATGAAGAATTGAATATACTGTAGTGAAAAAAAGAATAAATAACGAACATATGTAAATTTTGTATTAGATCTGTCCAATGTGGTCCCAATCTACCATTACAGCTCAATACTTGTTTAGAGATGTGAATTCAAAAATAGCTAAATTTTCATTATGGAATCATTGTCCGCTACAATCCATCATTTTATAAAGGATGTACAATGAGATACACTAAATTTTACGTGGGAATTGAAAATCCATATAATTCCTCAATTTAGAAATTGGAGTCATAAACCAAATGGTCATGACATTAGAATCTGGGTGTCACAACCCAAATTGAGATACAATGGTTTCCTCTTGGAAATACATAAAAAAATTATAGTGAAAGACATATTTATAGAAAGTATTGAGATAAATATAAAATATAACTATGTATATTATATCACAAATGACTAAGGAAGTATAAGAATGGGTAGTTGGGTAGTAGATCATGATGTATCATAAAGTATGTAGAAGTAGTCATAGATGTCTAGGTTTCTTGATATATCATGCAGTATATGTTACTTTGATTTTACAAGATTGTATCGTTATCTAGTAGATAAAATGGTTGAATGATTCATATTCAAATATAATTAATTCATAGTGAAAAAGTTAATATGGTGTATGTGTGATTTTAAAGGGTCTCAATGTATTTAAATATTTATAAGTAAACATTACAAAATAATTCTTTAAAAATTTAAAATTCAAATAATACATTATTATAAATGAGTAAGAAATTTATTATTCCTATATAGTTATCGATATTAAAATTATAAAGAATAATTTAAATATTTTTTATTTCTCCATTAAAAAATCCAAAATATCATCATAATAATAGGTTAAGAATGAAAATCTCATAGTTTGTATCATTAAAATCCAAACAAGAAATTTTAAAATGCATTCTATGGTTATATAGATATATAAGTAATAAATAAAATAACTAATCTAAATTAAATATTATAAAAATTATTGAATAAAAATATTCACAAAATATTAATTTATTATGAAACAAAAATTAAATCATCTCAAAATATATAAATTTTAATATTGGGAAATATATATTGTTTTAATATACACAAATTAATATAAAAATTAAAACAATATATATAATGGAATAAAATATTCTAAAAACACATTTGTGGCTTATATATCATTAAAAGGCATTAATAAAATAAATAAATCATTTAGAATAATTATTATAAGAATGAAATGTAAAAAAATCATGTCAATCAAAAAATCAACTATTCTTGAAATTTATTGATATTTGATAAATAAATAAAGTGTTTGGATGATCTTGAGTGATGAGAGAATGATGTAGATATACTATTTTTCTATATATATCAAAATTAAATGTTTCAATTATTGATCACATTTCATGTGGTTGGAATACTGTTTAGCACACACTACAATACTATACAGTATATTTCTGCTCACAAAATTTTGTACTGCTTAACATATGTAGTAAACCATAGTAAGTATTGAATAGTATATGTGAATGCATGGAAAAATCATAGATGGATATTCTCCCAGGAATAAGGAATTTTGGATGAAGATGATTTCAGGTTCCATTGATCTCATTGCAAGTGAGTACTACATGTCGTGATTGTTCGGTGTGTTTGATGTGTGAGAAAATGTCAAGAAACTTTACTAAAACCACATGGATGATTCAAGTAGTTCATTATTTATAATGAAAAATGAAAAAAATGTTTCATATTGGATGTAGTAATTTATTTTCATGTAATATGGGTGAACTCGTGTATGGATGGTTTAATTCAAAATGGAATAGTGTAAATAGGTGTATGGATTCTTTGTAAATATAATCATGGTAGCGTCAAATTATATGGAATATTTATGTTTCCTATAACTTTATGTTCATCAAAGTAGGAATATGTAAAAAATATTTAAATAATCATCCTGGAATAATTAATTTACCCAAAATATGTAATAATGTCATTGATGTATGTAAAAAATTTCGAATGAATGATTCTATAAATATAAGAAAAAATTATATTTTGGAAGGAAAATATTTAAACATGTTAAATCATAAAAAATACAAAAAAAAAATATATTCAATGAGTAAATAAATTAATAAAAAATAAAATCACTAGAATTAAAATTATATGTATTTTATAAAGATAAATCGTGATTTCAAAATCCTTTTAAAAAAATATAGTCAATCTAAAAAAACAATGCAAATTTTTAATTATCTACTAATGAGTATTTTTTATGAAAATATAATTATATTATATTTATAAAAAATTTGGTGTTTTAATATGATATATATATATATTTATATATGAAATATACTACCCTAAAATATTTCATTGAACTAACAATATTCCAAATTATAGTATTTAAAAAAATGAGCAATATTTTTTAAAATTCACCATGTTATTGAAATAAATAAAAATATAATCAAATATAATGTAAAGAATAATAAAAAATAATTATGGATTTTGATATAATATTTTCTTTTATATAAATAAAAATATTTAAAATAGGAATTTCAAAATAAATATGTTCAATTCTATGCTCAAACAATATTCTCAAAAACCTCAAAAAATTTAATAGTTCTCTTAAAATATCGGCAACCTGATTTTTAGTTAGAGAAAATTAGAGAATAATAGCTAATTTATTTTTGAAATATCTAATAAAATGAAATCACATGTCAATATGAATTTCTATGGTATGATGTAATGTTTTTTTAATTAATATCATATATTGATCATCAAAATAAAAAAGCAATCATTTCTAAATTATAAGTAGAGTAAGTGCATTTTTATTTAACCCATAATGATTGAGAATAAAGTGTCTAATATATATTAAAATTTAGTAGTTGATATAAAAAATGAATTTTCTATTCTTCAATTCTAAGAAACTAATCTACTACTATTAAATTGACACAAACCTAAGGAACATTTTCTATATTGTCTCTTTCCTCTAAAATTATAATCAAAATAACTAATTAAATGAAATTAGATTTCCTCTATTTTAAAATAATATATTATTTATAGTTCTTTTTACATATATAATAATTTTATTAACACCAATCAACTGTGATTCCATGTGAACATGTTGTGATATTTTTAAAAATTAACACCAAATAAAATATTGGGTATAGAAGTAATAAAATAAAAAAAACTACCAAACACCCCTCTTAATATTTTATAATTAAGATATTTAATAGATTTATCCTAATATAAATTAATATTTTTACTGATTACTATTATAAATGGTATAAAAATATCTAAAAAAAATATAAAAATAAATTTTTTGAATATTTATGCTGTTTTTGAAAATTTTCATTATTTATTTGATTAATTTGATGTATTAAAAATAATTTATGTTTTCCTATTTAACTCAAATAAAATTTATAATACATTAAATTAGAAGAAAAATAAAAAATAAATTCACATGAATATACAAACAGAATATTCTAAACCTAAATTTGAATAATTAAAATATCCTCTAAAATCATTTTAATAAACAAAGTACAATTATCTAAACATTGATTAGAATAATTTTATAAGAAACAGTTCTTATTATTTCATAATAAGCATGAGGTTATAACATAATATAGTATAAATCTTTATATAATTTGAAAACTAGAAATCAAAATATTCAATTTTCAAAACCATGTGATTTATAAACATAACATTCATCATAAATAAAACCATGTGAAAAATAAATTTTAACATACATTTTGAATTACTTCAAACCATGAAAATATGAAAAAAATAGAAAAATATATAGAAATAAGAGAAAATGATAAATAAAAATATAAACCACCTTCTTTAAAATATCATTAATCTATAATAATAATTTTATTCTTTATAATTGTTCTTGATTCATCCATTATATTTCTAAAACATGTCTAGTTTTGATAACATAATTATCTAAAGAGATTTGAAATAAATTTAATACATTATTTATGGAAAGATGATTTTATTATTTTTATATTGATATATTCTTACTATAATTATTCAAAACCCTAATAACAACAATTATAACACAATCATAATCAAAATTATAGCTTTCATAATATTTATTTATTGAATTTCTACATATAAAATAAGAATCAAAATTACCAATGATAGTTTCCACAAGGAGGTCATTATTAACCTTTACTAACATTGGAATAGGATGATAAATAGTATTATATTAAATAAAAGTATCAATTTTTGGAGGTTTTTCATTAATAAAATAGAAATTACTAAATTCATACTTTAAATATTCTAAAATATTTTCTATTTTGAAAACATAATCAAATAAATTATAATGAAAAAAATATTTTACAAACATAGAAAAATCATTATAAAATCAAAATACACTAAATTTATTACAATATTCATGAAAACCCATTCATCCATTTTTTAATATAATTTATATTTGTTATCATCAGTATTTAAAATAAAAACATTACACTTTAAAACCATAAAACAACCAAAATTAGGTTTTAATTTTAAATAATTATTAAAGGATTTCAATAAAAAAATTCTATAATTAAAACCTTATTATAGGTAAAAAAATTTGTATTTATATATTTAGCTCCAAAATATTTTAGCAAACTATGTTCATCTATAGTACCTCTAAACAGTTTAGTAATAGTTCTATTTTTTATGATACGGTACTATTTTCTATATTTTTTGAGTAGAATAATAATGAAAATTAACATTTTATTCCCAATAGTTTATAAAATAAAAATTAAAAAATGAATCTATATTATATCTTATAAGAGAAGAAATTAAATAAAAAAAATTATTTTGAACTGACATTTTAAAGGAAATCAATCAAGAAACATTTTCACTTTAATAAGACATAAAATATGTCCATTCAAATCTACTAAAATAATAAATGATAACCAAAAAATACATCCTCTTAAACAAATAAATATTAATAGGATCAAATAAATCCAAATAAATTAGTTTTATTGGCCTAGTATCTTTAAATTCATTATGATATTTATAACTAATCGTATCTTTATTATATTTTAAACAAGAATAAAGAGTAAACGTTTTACTAATTTTAAAATTGGTTAGTTGTTTAGCATGTTCTAACCTTAATAGTATCATAACAGTCAAAAGTTTATATGTCCAATCCTTTCATTCCATTAGATATCATGTATTTTGATACAATTAAGATACCTTATAGTCAAGTAAGTCTATTTAGAAAAATTAATAAAATAAATATACTCATTTATATAAGCATGAAAATACATTTTTATTTTTTGTATCTATATATTTATTTTCATTAAATTTATAACTCATTTGATCATCACATAATTTATATAAACATATTATTCTATATTTCAAAGAATATATATATAATACTTTTGAAATTATGAAAATATTAAAAATACCTACACCACCATGTCACTTACCCTTTCAATTTGAGTAATCACCAAATGTCACAAAGTCACTATCACATAGATCGAAATATAAAATCATCAATATATCTCTTATTATAAGTTTAGAGTAACAACTATCCATATTCCATATATATTCAATTCTCTTAAAACATGATTCCTCGAAATATTAGTTCAGTGAAAATAAAATTAGTACCCATTCTATTTGGAGTCCAATTGGGTTATTATTAGAATATATTTACATTTATATTGATTTTAAATATTTATCATAATTATGTCTTAAATATAAATTCATACAAATAAATTCTTTAGCATCAAAAAGAGGTTAATAAAATATAAATAATCATTCATTATCATATTTTCTTTAATACAATACCCAAAACATTTAATTTTAGATAAAATTCCTTATAACTTTTAATAAATTAAGTCTTATATATCATATGTATTTTTTATTATATAAAAATCCAATTTTATCATTATATGTTTACATCATTAACATAATTTTTACAGACCCATATTTTCCATAAACAAAGGTTGATAAATTTTCATTAAGACTAAAAAAGTTATTAATTAAATTTCAATTCTATTTTTTCAAAAACTCTAAAACACTGGAAAAAAGATTAATTTGTAAAGAATATTTATTTTTAAATAAATTATCTCCATAATTAATTATTTTTATAATCCCCTAACATATCCCTTTTATTATATTATACAAATCACCCATGTAAAAAACATATTTTTTTAAATTTTTCATTTTTTTCAATCAATTCTTCCAAATCATGTTTTTCACATTCTGAAAAATAAGGAATAAAATTATAATATTCACTAACCCCCTTAGTACATTTATCCCTCAAAAATTATTTTTACATTTCTTTAATACTTCTTTTTTCATTAATTAAATATGCTTCTAACATAAAAATCTATCAAATAGAAAATGATAATTTATAATTTTTCATTTATTTCATATCATTTTCATATTCTTAAAACATAATAAAATTTGACTATGTTTATTCCTCAATTTTATAATAAAAAAATATGAGTTTGGAAACCTCGTTATAATTATTTTTTAATTTTTGATCTTTTTGTCAAAGTTCCTTCTGGCAAGACTTCTATTATCAGGTAGGCATTATGGATCCTTTTTTTATGCACTCATTACTACTTAATCCCACTTCATTATCAATCTTTAATTTATCTTATTATTGAAACAAGATAAAAATTCTTGTACTCGTCATGATGCATCATCTATATTTGGGAGTTCCTTCATTCCTATTTTGTTTTTTATGGAGAAAACATTAGATTTGAGATGGATTCTGGCCATTTTATTCATTTTTATTCTATAACATAGTTTTGGTCTTTTATGATGTATAATTGGTGTTTTATTTTTTATCAATTTTGTGTTAGCCATGACTTGTCCGGCCAGTGGTTTTTTTCTATGTGTTAGTTTTAGCTATTTTCTATTGATGTTTTTAGGTGGAAGATGTGGAATTTATTTCACTTTTAACTACATGTCGTGCTTGAGATGAATTTCTTTGGTGACTTGCTTACTCATGATTCCTTTAACGGTTAGTGGATACCATCTCTTGAGGATAAAAGACTGAGGAGAGAATGATTTGGAAAATATCTTATAGCTCATGATTTTTGTTTATTTCTATTGTATTTTTTAACATTTAGTCCCCTCAATTCATAGTTTCTGTAAGTTATTTACTCCTCATTTATGTTTTTATCTTTTTCTATTTTTAGTAAAGTTCTTAGAGGAATTGATTCTCTGACCACTTCTGGCCACCACTTTTATAAAAAAACATGACCTTTCTTCACATGATCATCCTTGTTATTATCGATTGTAAATCATTTCCTAAATACTCTAGTTAATATTATCAATTTTTAGGAAATTTTATTGAAATTTCTACCATGTTTCCTATTTATAGTAATTCAAAATCATAATAGATAGTGGGAATAATTATATATGATTTAAATGACACGTCATTATTTTTTTAGTTTTCCTCTATAATGATTTTCATAAAAAAAATTCTATATTAATGTAATTAATCTATGATATTATCAGATGTGTATTCCTTAATGTTTGATACATTCATAGAGAGATGAATTTTTTAAATTCCAAGTAGTGGGTATGTCTCTTAGTATGCTTTCAATAAATAATGGATTCTCAATCTTCTCTCTAAGGGAATTCATTCCATTCAAATTTCTTGTGAATTAGTGGAATATTTTGTTGAAACTTTCATCTTAACTAATCCACAAAACCTCATACTCCGCAATTTTAATTCCATGTTTGGTTCTCATCATCTTATTTCAAACAATATGAGTAACAAATAGAATATTATAGATCTCATGACTTATCTTGCAATTATAAACATGACTGAACACAATTCTCTTATTATAAACATATAAAATATGTTTTTATTTTTTAAATAAAACATATTTAGTAGAATCTGGTCTTATAATTGTTTTAAACTCACATATATTCTTTATTACTAGTAACCATGGTCATCTCTTTAAAATTGTGGTCGATTTTTAGGAATCCATTATTCTTTTATGTTCATTTATTCTATTTTAATGTGATATTTTTTCGTATATTGTGAGGTATAAGAAAAGAAACTTACTAATATAAAATATAAAATGACATTATATCCATGGTAAATAGTTTAAGGTAATACTTTTTTTATATCACGTTAATAAACATAGAGATAACTTCTGAATGACAATGTCAAACCTTTAATACTGATTTTGAGGTCAGAGATAATAATGACATATAGTATATAGGGGTGAATATACAAGCCTAATAATATTTAAACAGAAAAAAATTATAAAATAAAATCATAAAAGTAAACTAGTGAAGTTAATTGTCATCCACAACAGAGGATAATGAAGTAAAAAGATAATGAAACGACATAAGTAAATCTTATAGTTTTTTACTCCTATGTGGACCAACTCTACACTTATAGATCATTCCTCTTTTATAGATGAAAATTAATTATCCTAGTTTCTTGGGGAATCATAACTAAATGAAATCATACCTTTTATAGAGGAGGTACAAAAAAACTTAATTTTGTATAAATATTTGCAACTATTAAAAACCAAACATTAAAAAATGGTATTCAAAACACAATCCTTTCTAAATTAAGAATATGAAAGTGAAAACCCAAAGGGTGAGAGAATTATTTTGTTTTAGAAATTCATAAACCAAATAAATTATTACAATAGAGATAAAAAATAATTAAATTATATTAGAATCATATAGAGTTAGGTATATGATGATGTATAAGTGTAATGAAGTATAATAACTGGTCTTTTAGTAGTCGATCAATATTTCTCATCAAGGAATTTGTAGTATTCGTATAGCCATATATAACATGATAGATCATCTAACATATGTAACCTATATTACATGAAATTACATAGTTCTGTTGAAGTACAAATTTTTTGGGGTAAAAAATTTAAAATTATTTGTATTCATCACTATAATGTATACCTATGGTATTTGTTCCTTGACTAAACCATAAGGTCATCAAATATGATAACCACTAAACACATAGAGAAAAATCCTTCAATAATTCAAATTCAAATAATAAAATTGTATTGATGAGAGATACAATTATTCTGGCTAATTTATCATTGATATTCAAATAAAAATTAATAATTCAATTGTACTTGAATTCATCATTAATAAAAACAAAATATTACCATAATAATATGTTATGAAAATCCCATAATAGGAAAATATTTAATTTTCTCAAAATCATATTTTAATTTACGAAAAAACATTATATATTTATGATGATACGAAATTATTAAAAAAATGACCCTATAAAATATTATAAAATAATTTTTCATAATTTTTTTTAGAAATTATGAATTTAAAAATTAATCAATATAAATACATCAACTCAAAATATATAAATTTAAATGCTATAAAATTTAGGTTGGATTCATATGAACAAATGGTGTATAAATTAATAATTATTTCAAACTAACAAAATTATTCAAAAAATTATTGCCATGGATTCCATTTTACTAAAATTAACTAATAAATAAATAAATCATTTAAACCACTTAATATGTGATTGCTTTGTAAAAAAATTCCAACTAATTGAAAAAAAATTTAATGATGATTTTTTTATATTTTGAAAAATAAATAAAGTGTTGAACGAATTAGGAGTTCCAATAGACATTGAGGGATATAAATTTTGATATATATATCCACCATGGAGATTTTCAAAGTTTATCACATATATATAAGTCGTTGTACTATTACGTAGACATTAGAATTATATATAGCCTATTTCTTTGAATCATATATTTAGAGACATTATATATACAGTGAAAACCCATGGATTGAAAACTATATATAATCATGATTATATCATTGATAAGAGAATATTTCATTCTAAATGATGTAATTCTATTTGAATTTTATTTTGGGCATCATCAATCTTATTTCACGCTGTAACTATATGAGGTGAGTTTTTAATGGGTTTGACAAGCAGTAAGAACATCAAATAACTTCACTATAAAAACATAGAATCTCTATGTTGCACTTTTTTTATGAACCAAAATGCCTCAACAGTTTCATCAAAGATAAATGAAATGATTCTTCATATAATATTCATGAACTCAATGATGGAAGGTAGTATTCAAAAATAAATGGTAACAGTGGGTAAAATTCTTCATGGTATATACCAAAAGTGTAAATAAAAACTAGATGTATGATTTAGGATGTGTCAAAATATAACTTCAGTGAAGAAATAAGTGGTATTGATGATTGGAATTAGCTTTATTTATTAAGCTAAGTGTGTGTAAGAAGTATGTAGGGTGTATATGTACAAATAGCAGACACGTATCAATAGTTCTTAGATTGTATAATGAAAATTGAATCACAGAAGCACACAAAATTAAATGAAAAAAATCGTAGAAAATTAATCAAACAAAATCATAAAAATTATAATTAAAAATTAGAATATGATGTAACAATATTAAAAAAATATATTGAAAAAAATAGAAAAAATATGGATTTATTTATCTCATTGATTATAAAATGATTTTAAAAATATATCCCAAGTAAAATTGATGTGAGAAATAATAATTATGAAATAAAGAATATTTTATTAATGAATATATAATTTATTGAAATTGATAATTAATTTTTCAGGTTTTTTAAATATTAGAAATGAATAATATATACGAATAATATTACTATAGAATAATTATTAACACGATAATACATAAGAGAATAACATTTTAAACATATTTTATTCCATAATGGTGATGAACCCTGGTCATATGCTTATGAATGAATCATTTTTATACTATAGTCATATTCTCAAGTTAGGTCTCATATACTCTGGATCATTATCATATTTTATATATCATATTGTATTTTAGATTATTAATAATGGTCTATTTCCTTTTTTAACAACATTATTCTCATTATTGTCACCCTTTCCTTTTGATTTAGTCTCTGGGAAAACATTTTTAGTGAGGTAACTTGGGATTAAATAATAAATTAGGCCTTAAAATTAATTATAATATGTTTTTTGTAATCTATTTTGATCACTTATTATGTACCTAGATTCGAGTTAACTGAAAATCAAAATATCATAAAGAATTTTTTAATATAATAGTTTTTTAAAAAGATATGTTAAAAATCATGTATGAAAAATAAGGTTAATCATAGTTGGTATCATAAAAAGATTTATTTATTTTTAAAACATATAACTATAAAATTACATAAAACCATCTAGATATGTTTTTGTTTAGGAATTAATCCTAATATTTTGGTTATGTACAGAGTGTGTGTTTTTTTAGCAATGAAATCCCCATTGGGAAAACAATAATATGATGTAGGAACTAGAAAATATGAACCTTGGGTGAATAAATCTAAAATATATTGGTCATGTAATAAATTAATCTCCACTCAGTCCATAATAGGTGGTACAAACTATACACCCTCTATGAAATGCACTAGGGTATGCTTTTGGTGTTTCCGATTCTCCTGAAGAACCATTATTAAGGATATATATATCTATAGTAATTGATTCAATTTTTTTATAATATTGATATATTTTCTCTTCTAAATATTATATTATATAAATAATTATATTAAAATCCCGATAATAATTATTATAATAACAATGATAATATAAATGAATTGCTCATTTATGTATTTTACTTTTTTATAATTGTTGGAAATATAAGGAACTATAAAAATAATAGATATGATAGACAATGCATTGTTGATATTAATAAAACGAGGTAAGATGGTGATGAAAACATCAATATGATGCTGAATAATTATCTTAGGTTTTGAAAAATATCATGAACCATGTGTAGAATCCGTATTCACCAAGGAATGAATAACTAACAGTTTAATCCAACATGCCTCGACTAAAACATATTTTAGTGAACCCTATTATACATTGATAATGATGATAAACTCATAAGAAAATGACCACAATGAGATACACATCCATATGGAATATTAATTCCTTGAGTTGATGAAAAATGAGAATGAATAACTGGAAAATTATGAGATAAAATTTACAACACAAGTGAGATAAAAATCAAAATTTTTAATTGATCTGATGGAATGATCAAATCATAGTTTGGTGGACTAAGATTTTAACTATGGATGGAATTAATAATTTGAGAATTTGGGAGATGATTGTAGATAGTATACTAGGATATAAATATCAAAATGGTGTTCAATGATGCAAATTATCCTCATAAAAATAATGATCATAACAGAATTATGGCACCAAATTTTGGAATAATTTTGACTATGATAGAAATTGAAGAATCTATAATTATCCCTTAGAAACTATTGTAGAAAGATACATCTAGGTAATTTCCTACAAGTTAGTGAATTATTATAAATTTGTGGAATGTCTATCCATATAACATTAAACTATTTTAGATATATCAATTGTCCACATTAAAATAAAAAATAAAAATGAATTATGGTGAGATTGTATCTTAAAATGAAATGATTCAAGATAGAGTGCATAAAAACATTATGAATGAATAATTTTTTTAAGATAATAGAGGGAAACTAAAATAAACTCTAGAAGTGGATAAGGTAGTAAGGACATTCGTTCTCAATCTTAATAGTTTAAGTCAATTCAAAAAATGATATAGTTGGATTTACACTTCTTGTTCAGTCCAAAAATAAATTACATTGTTTAGTTCTAGTTTAATATGTTACTTTATTTTACCCATGTTTTCATGAAACGTCAAATTGACCATTGAACGGTTGGAAGTGACATCATTAAATATGAATACTCAAGGATATATCACTATATCAATGTTATGTAATTACTATATTTTTATCTTTGGAGAGTAAACATTCTTCACAAACCTAGTGGGAATTCTAATGTTAGGATTTCATGTAACACTAGAGAATAATTTTATCCTGGTGTAAAATTCTATGATCAAATGTAGAAGAAAGGAATATTTAGTATCAATATGAAGAAAAAATTAAATTATTTTGAATGGTGGAATATCAAATCCAGATTTTTTTAGGAAGAAATTTATATAGAATTCATTAAGAGAGTGGTTATCAAAAAAGAGGAACAAATTCAATATAGATATAAATGAATCATTTACATTTTTAAGAATAAATCGATGTATTTAATTAATAATTACATATACATCACCCTATAAGAGATGTATAATTCATAATTTAAATCATACTTTGTTCCAAACAATCATTAAATACCACAAAAATAATTGAAATTATGATGTCAGTATAATTGAACATGCAACAAATTGGATTTATATTGAAAATGCTTTGTTAAACCATATTTGTCTTCTTGTTGAATAAATTTTCTCTTTTTAATGTCAAAGGGTAGATCAATTAAAATATTCATTTATAGTAAATAATAATGTGGGATCATAATAAGGGTAAAAATAACTTCCAAGGATATATTATTTATCAAACTAGTTTCATGGGCCTTAAATATTTTCCATAATTGATCTCCTATTGTGGAATCATCAATTAAAGGTGAAAAAAGAAGATATAAAAAATATTTCTAAATAATATATCTATATTATGAGTCCGTGGTTATTCCCATTAACTTTAATAATTGTCAAACTATATTTATAAAAATTATTAATTAAATCTTTACGAACTACATTGATAAATTTATAGTAATATTTATTAATTATATTATTCTATATTCTATATTTCAAGATGATTATAAGGATCGTAGTATTTTCATATTAAAAACTCTGGGTAAAGAGTGTATTTTTCAAAATTTTATAAAATGGTATCCCAAGTTATGACTTGTATCATTTTAATGATACCTTATTACTAGTGATGGAATCATATTTGATTTAGTTAATTTAATGGACATAAAAAGTAGTCTCAACCTTGAACAATGATGGAGATTCCTAAATTGTTTATTCTTGTAGTATATTATAGAAGGTATCATAGAAACTTTTCAACTATTTCTGACAATCTATCCAGGTTAACTTCTAAGAGATTTAAATATATCAAGAAAATATAATATGATTAATATTTCCATTAACTAAAGATGCCAAAATTTAGTGCACTTGTGATATCATTAACTCCTAATGGAGAATGAGTTTTCATATATAGTAATAAATACATTAAATGGGCAGGATGTGTACTCATGTACAATGAAATGGTTATTAATTATAAATCTTACATATTTATTCCCCATTGGATGAATTTTCTTATCCCTAATTTGGAATTATCTTCTGTTATGATTCCATTAAATATATAGATATATTATCATTATAGTAAAACGTGTTATATATAAATAAACCACTGAATTCTACTGTATATATTCCAAGAAAATGAATGGAACATGAGATGATTGATATGGTTAGAACTTCTTAAATATTATGATTATTCTATTTTTTAACACTATATTAATGTAAACAATGCCATTAGATCATTTATTAATAAATACCTTGGATTTAATACAATTATAAGGATTAAAGGATTTAAGTTAATCAAGGAATTAGTAAAGATGGTCATGGAATCCATAAGTAATGTAAAATCATCAATCATATCCTAAATTATTTCCATAAAAATAATTTCTTGATAAAATTAATAAAACATGAAGAGATGGTACTATGTTAAAAATAAGACATGATCTATAATTAATTGAAATATTCATGACATTTTCCTTAATTTGGAGGAAGTTTTGAGGTTTTTACAGTGTTATATACCCAATACATTATAGATTTAAAGATATTGTTGCTAGAAGAATCTCATATCACCACATTATCTATACATCCATGAAGAAAAAAATATCTCGAGATCTATGTGATTATTATTGGGTGGATAATATGAAGAGAGTTATTTTTACTATACTGCATGATTTATAGGTTTCCAAAAAGTAAAGAAAATCAAATGGACTTCCAATGGTGTATTATAACCTCTACCTATACATGTATGATTGTTTTATTATATCACTATTTTAAATTCTATTTTCCTTCCTAATACATTCAATATAAATAATTCAATATTAATAATAATTTATATTTTAAATATTTTTTCCAATGTATAACTATATGATGAGATTTATCGACTGAGTACTATTATCATTTTTATTTTCATGAAGTGGTGAGACATTATATAACACCACTTTTAGATATTTTTTATTGTGATATTTAATCTATATTAATGTTTTACTGTATCCTTTAAAAGGATTTATATATTTAATTAACCCTAACCACAACTAGTCATCCAATAAATGAAGGGAAGTCTAAGGGGACTCTTCAAATATTAGTGGATATGTTAAGTGCTAACTCATCTTATTCTCATAGGTTTTGTGAAAAAATGTTCCTATTTTTGAATTATCCTACATCCAAAATCCTGAATGTGTATTGAAATGGATACTCATAAATAAATTTATTATAAATGTTGTACAACTACAAAATTATTGGATGATGTTAAAGAAGGAATACAATTTGGTAAAAACATTTTTAAATAGACTATATAAATGACACAAGTGACCAAAAAGCATTTCCACGCTTCTCACGATCAAAAAAAAGTGTTATGAAAAAAATATAAATAATAAAATAGATTTTTATATAAAGATAGTTTATTTATAAATATATTACCATTGAAATAATTCATGAGATTTGGAATAATAGATAAATTGAGTCTATGGTACATCAGATCATTTTAGTTCCTAGAGGATGACAGATTAGTTTTATATCAGTTAACAATTCCTTAAAATCATTCCATTGTCTAGTATGTCTTCTACATGTCCAGATAATGGATTTATATACAAGTCCAAGTTGTTATATGCAATATTTTTCAGGTTCAAATAGAACATGACCTTTTATAACAATAATAACTTATATAGATTATTTATGAAGGTTTTCAAGTGTTGACGAATAAGACATCCTAACTAATAATGTATTTTCATGAAATAAAATGTATAAATAATAACCTAGAAAAATAAACAAGTAATGAATACAAAATTTGTCCATTTACGATGATATAAAATAAGAAAGTATAAGGTAATGATATTTTTTAATGGTGAGAATGATACACTCAAAAAAATTATAAAATATATTTAACCAGATTTATTATAGAGTAAAATATTAAAAATAATTCATATAATTTATTAATATAGTTATATAAAAAAGATTACAATAGGAAAAAACTAATTCAAGTATAATTTAGATATCTTAGGGTTCATATTCTCTAATAAACATCGTAGTAATTATAATCACCATATAAAGTAAGAATGATATTTTCCATGAATTAAAAAAATGATGGAGTTAATAATTCAAAATATTATTAATGGTATTGATTATAATGGATTCATAAGGAGAAAATATAACTCTTGTACATTATGAATATAGGCCATTATTATTATAGGTCACTGTGAACATTGGAAATTATGAATGTTGATAATAAAGTTACCATATGATTTATCGTATATAAACGTAATGAAAAGAGGTAGTGGATTCATAATGGAAAGACCATGGCCTCAAAAAATAGTAAAATATTATATGAATTTCATTTATTAGATCATGGTAGAGAGGTGTCATCATTGGGGTTTACCCTTAACCAATCCCAATTTGAGATTAAATGAAATAGACTAGAGTGGAATAACATGGAAACAAATTTCAAGCTAGTAGAGATCTCTACCTTAGAAATTTTATTTGATCTGGCCAATGAATCTACAACAATATTAAACAATACCCTTAAGGCTTATATTGGTGTGATAAGGTGTCAAGTATGTATAATTTTAGTAATATTATAGTGGAAATTCATCTAGAAATAAAATAGTGGTAACACTGATCTTTTATTTTTATGTAATGTATATCCAAAATATAAAGATAAAATGCATAGGATTATAGGGTGAATATTATTAAATAAATTTTTGGTTAAATGAAACCATAGATTAATTTCTACAAAATATATATATTAACTTTTAGTATAATAATTTTTTAAAATGAATTCAAGAATTAGAAATCAATTTTCTTCTTAAAATAGGTAATATAATAGTATTTATTAGTATATAAACATAAAAATTCATATATATATATATATATATATATATAATCAGGCATATTGTTTCAAAGGGTTAAGAATTTGGTTGTGTAAAAAAATAAAAAAATTTCATTAAATAATCATTATATTTAATATTAAATTTCCCATATTAAGAAAATTGGTTGGATAAATTAGAATTTATTTTCAAATCAACTCCTCAAAATTATCCAATGGTGAAAACATCAAATTTTTTTGATTCATTCAAATTTCTGGATAAATATAAAACCTGGTACATGTAAACTAACAATATTAATCAATTAAAATTAAATACAATGTTACAATAACTAATATTAAGTTTTTATTAACTAATGAATATTTTCCCCCTCCAAATAATGAATTTTAATGTAATAAAATTAATTTTTTATCAACAATAAATTTTTTATAACCAAAAGAATATTTTATACTTTTAAAAAGTATTAATTTATGAATAATAATATTTTCCACATCAACAAAAATATTTTTTCAATGGTGTTTTTTTTAAAAACTATAACTAAAAACTATCCCTTATATGTCAAATACCTTGTGGTCAAACCATAAGAACAAAAATGTTAATCTATTTTCTCTAACTGAGATTTCAAGGCATTTGTATAGAATTCAATAATATACTTCACTATAATTTTCTATAAATACAAACCGATTATATCATATATCTATATTAATAAATATTTGATCAATCATTACCTCGGAGTGTGTCTAAAAAAGTCTCTCAAATATTTTATATGGTCTTTAGCATCTCCTTTCGATATTTAACAAGATTTTGTGTAAGGTAAGGGCTATCTTTATCTTTCCAATCATCAATTCATCACTTCATTTTTAATATTGTTTGTTATTTTCAATTGATTATAATTTCTTGATATTATAATTGGTATTTTACAATCCAAATGATTCTCTATTAGTGACATAAAAAAATTGTATCACATTAATTTCATTCTATACTATGTTACCTATACTGAATTTACTGCAAAAATAATTCATTGACTTACAATACCATAATTTTGTGTTGTGCATACTAATATGTACATTCATAAAAGGGTATTCATGTTGATATAATTTTACATCATTGATTTCGTAACTTTATATATAAAATAAACATTATCAACTCCCTAGTAGAATTAATGAAATACATTCTTATAATATATGATCTATGTAGAATGCATAAATTGAGGCATGTGATGTCTGTTACCTGACTGTTCTTAGATAAATTGGGTATAATAATAATCTCTAGATGTGAAATTTCTATGATTCATTTGTATCATTGCTTGGTAATATTTCATGAATCATTTGAAAATAAATATGTTAATATGTTTTATGTAACCTTATTAGAAAACTTCAGTGATATAAAAATGAATATCTCATTTATATATTATATACATATTTTTATATTCTATCTCATATAACCACTATTATGATCTTGTTTGAGGCATCACACTTTCTCTTACATTATCATTTTTGTTCTTTTTCATTTTTTGTCCTCTTATAAGGATTTACTCTCACCCATTCAATTTCATGGATATCCATTGGAAAAACATTTACTAATTTTAATTAGGATGGAATAATAATTGAGTCTATAAATTTAATTATATTTTGTTTTGTATAGGATTATGGTGGTTCATATATGGTATCACTTATTTACAAGATACTAAATCTCAAAATATACAATTGAATTTTGTAATGATGTTTTTTAGGAAATATGTTAAAAATAATGTATGTAAAATATGGGTTGTCGTGGTTTTTATTGAAGAATAATTTAGTTATTTATTGAAATTAAGACTAGAAAAATTAAGTAAAAATACCAGGGATGAATTTTAGTTTATTAACATGCCCTATTTTTTTAGTATATAGAGTCTGCGGTATCATAGAAATTAAATCCATGTGTTGATAAAACAATTAGATAAATGATCTATAACTAATGAATATAGTAGAAATAACCCCAAAATATGATGTTAGGTTATTAATTCCACCTTCACGTAGTGCACAAAATATGGGCCTAACCACACACTTAGTTTAAAAATACCAAGGTATATGTTTTGAGCGATTCATCTCCTCCTTATGATCTACTGTGATGTATATATAACTAATAAAAATGTTTTATTTTTTGGAAATGATTAAACTATATGATCATAGTAGTTTGATATTGGAATATATTAGGATTAAACAACAATGTATAATTATTATCATAAAATTTATAAAATTATGAATTTTCTCATAAAGCATTTCTTCTTTTAGAAATTATTTTAAAATAGAAGGCCCCATGTAAATAATGGATATCATAAAAATTTTAAATGACATCCTCCCCAAATATTATGGAATAAGGAGTTTAAAGAATCGTGGTGATGTAAATCAATTATCTCTATTTATAAATAATAAATTGAACCAAAAAGAACATCCCACATCACTAGGGATGTAAATACTAGTTATTTAATCATTTATGAATCAACAACCACATTATTTTTTTGGAGAAATTGGTCCTTGGATCATAAAAAATGGAATAACAGTAAAAAAAATATATTTTTGATACACCTATTTTCTATGTAAGATTATGATAATTTAGTAGTACACCACTTTTATTGAAAAGTTGATCCGAGGTTGAAACATATAAAAAATTCAATCCCTAAGGTGATCTATAATGTATTTATTGGGAAGGATTCAAAAAATTATTTTTCAACATGTTTTATCACATACACACTGAATGAAAATTAAAAATAAATTATTTGATCTAAGGAAAAAAGAAGAATAAATTGGTTAGAATTTATGAGATAAATGTTACAAGGAATCTGTGATACAATTTAATCATTTTCATTAGTTTCAATGAGAATATCAATATATTAATTATTAAGGTACGAAATCACCTATGGATGTCATTTTAATAATGAGACCATAGGAATTATGAGAATATAATGTAGTATAATTTCATTGTGAAAATTGATTCTAGAATAGTGAATTAGTCCCTTGTGGTCAATAATAAGATGACTGGGATAGATCCAAATTTTGGAAAGAATTATAAATATAAAGAAGGAAGGGTACAAGAAAATTTACCCATGTGTGATTATTAGGGGACAAAATATTCAGATAATTTTCATCAAGGATGTGAAAGTTATTATAAACTCATAAAGGATATCCATATAGCTCAAAATTGTCAATGATATCTAAAGAATAAAAATATCACTAGATACGAAAATGTTATAATAGTGGAGGTGCATCCTAAAAAATAATTATTCAGGTTTAGAATTAATTAAAATATTACAAATGAGTGTTGAAAAAATCATAACAGATGGAGACCACAATTAACCCTAATTGAGGAAAAAAGAAAAATTTGAAGAATTTAATATTTAAATGGATGTAGTTAATGCTCTGAGTTACAATGTAGAAGCTTCACTAATTATAAAATGAAAAATAACAAGTATATTTTTTATTCGGGTTCAATGTATTATTTTATTAAATTATAGTCAGAAAAGTACATTGAATAGAATCTTTAATTTATATTACGGTATTATCAATGCTGGTCTTGGTGGGATATTATAACACTAAATCGTTATAAATATTATTTTATTAACATTATGGAGAAAACCCACTTTTTAATCCTCATGTTCATTGAATTTGTTGATTTTATTTATAATACTAGTATTGGACTTGCTCTAAATGTGTAAAAGAATGGTCAACTACAGAAGTATGGAAATATTAGTAATATTAAATGTAACATTTAGTATTTATTAATAAGTATAAATATACCATAATAAGTTTTTTAAGAACCACCATTTATAGCCTTATTTATGAGAATGTATTTTGAAGATGAGGAAGAAAAAATATAAATATAAAAAATCCACCCATGACCTACATTTATGAATTTCAATAAGAATAACTTGGACATCGCTTAGAAAAAGAGTTAGATCTAACAATTGAAGTCATATTTCAATCTAAACTATCTTTTTAGACTGCATATATAATATAATTTATATACTCAAAAGATTTAATGAAACAACTTGGGGAATTTATAAAAAAAATTAATTGATCTAGTGAAGCTTGTTGGGGAGTACCTGATCATCCTATATATGAAGAATAAGGATGTATTGACATATTTATTAAATTTTAAAAAAAATCCACTAGACAATTTTATTTTATAGAATTAAATAATTCATTAATAATTGTAGAAATCTATGAATATATTGTATTGATATATGGAAGAGAGGAGTGAGTTGTTACCATCCCAAATGACAATGGATGCATCATGAAGAGCATGGTTGGATAACTACAAGTAGAAGAACTGATGTTTTATTATTACTGAGTATGTATATATGGATATTTCATTATCTAAAAATTATTAAAATAATTATTTACAATATGGGTAATGAAGGATTTGAGGTTGAAGATGTCAATTATTCTGAACCCTACTAGACAATATATAGAGCTAGATTTGAAATTAAAAAATATGGTTCACTATTTGATGGAAGAGGTTTCTAAAATTTTAGAAACCATCCATTTAGTACATAAAACATTGGTTGTTGAATTTAGTGTATAAAAACTAATGGATGAATTGGAGAATTAAGTAGTCTCATGGAAGTGGAGAGGACCATATTTTTGAAATTCTATAAAATAAAGATTTTTAAAGGCTATATATACATCATTCATTATTATTCATAAACATCTTCAATCTATGTTTTAAATGTAACACCCATATATTTTATGATATGTTTATATTCAAATAAATTTTATTTATTTGATATCTTTATTCACAAGAAACATTGAGTATAAATAGACCATTATTTACTATTGAAATATTACAATTTTAAATATGAATATTATAAAGTCACCATTAAATTGAAATGTAAGAATATGATTAATCCCATTATAAATTATATGTATTATATACCTACTGAATCCAAATATATTGAATAATAATTAATAAATAAGCACTCCAGTTGTAGTGAATTCATTTAATTCTTAAAGTAATAATTTTCCTTCAAAACTATTTCCATTGGTTTATATGTAAAAATATTCTAAATAATTTCAACCACATTTAGATAATATATATTATTATTATGATATCATTTTTTAAATAATAATATCAAAATTACGTTTTCGATAATTTTGGTTATTATTTTTAATAGATGATTTTTCATGTGAAAAGTGAAAAGGAATAGATTTTATATAAAGCATTCATTTCCATTCAAGTATTTACCAATTCCAATTTTTCTAAATTGATATTAAAATTTAATTTTTTATTTGGATTAAACATAATCCAAATAAGGTAACTATAATCTACAATATTCTTAATTTTGGTGTACAAACATTTTTATACATAAAAATGTATATTTATAAAAAACTATTTTTTGTCAATTTTTTGTGATTATTTTAAAAGTAATTAATGAAAATTATAAGGATTAATATTTTTTAATTGTATTACATAATTTTTTATCACAAAACCATCCTATGATGTTATTTGGTATGAACCTAGGAGGTTATCCGAATAAGAGGTATGAATCTTAACAAGGATCTTTAAATTTTAATTCTCCATACAAATTATATGAAACTATTATATCCATATTAACGTGATGAATATAATATCATAAATATAGTGAGATGTTATAATTGTTATGTAACAACTAGTTTCAACCATCTTTCCATCAAATGAGAAACAGAGTTATCGCTCAAGCATACGTATGGACTACCACCTCCATGTAATGATTTGATTCATTTTCCTTTACCATATTTAATTGTTAGTTTTTTTAATGCATTTAATTATTTTTTATTATAGTTCTCACATATTTATACTTCTTCAATTATGATATGTTATCTGCCTTACATCTTTAGGAAAATAAAGCATCATTCATGTGTACTCTTAGACTACCATCTCCACAAAGCGATGTGACTTCATTTTAATTTCCACATTACATAGATGATAATAAGGATATATTCATTTAATATATATGATATTTTTTATATAATTTTCATTACATAATTTTTTAATTTAATTTATCATTTTTCATTATATAAATCAAAATGTGGTATCACCACTCATGCTTATGTATGGACTTCCATCTCTATGAAGTTAGGTAACCCATTTTTCATCACATATTTTTACAAATGGTTATAAAATTGTATATAATAAATTAATTATATTATTATTTAGGGAATAATATTTTTTATATAATGATATCTTTACAATGTTTCAAGTACCTCATCATCCAACTAAAACATACATGGAAAACAGATGAATTTTCACCAGAATATCCATTTTAAAGAATATTTTTTAATAAGTTGATAGATTAATATTATTTAGGAATGGTAAATTGTATTTCATGTATGAATAATGTTTTTAGATATATGTATAGTAAATATATATTTACTATTCTGGTTATTTGAACATGTATAGTGTAATATTAGACTTTAGGTAAATGAATTGTGGTACAATATCACTTCTTTTCAGAATTACTTATTTTAAATTTCCACTTAGGGAAATTACATGATTTTTATCCATTAAATCCTATCTAATTATATTCTATTTTTTATTATTGTATTTTATATGTTTTAATTTCATTTTAATCCCTTTTTTATTAAAAATGATCATGAATTTCTTTTAAGAGAATTCGACATTATTTCCTCGTTGGTCGGAAATATTATTCTACTATATTGATATTTTCTATAACATTTTTTGAAGAATGTTTTTACACTTCATAAAATATTTTGTAAAATCATTTTTACCCATATTATTCTTTATTTTAAAAAATATATAGTGAATATTCTTTTTGTTTTGTAAATGATGCATTTTTTACCAAATTTATGAACAAAATAATTATTTTAATCTATATCACATGAGTGAGTTATTCCACCATCATGAATAATCTATGATTTTAATATTTTATTAATTTTTTTTATAGTTCCTTTCAATGAAAAATATTTTGGCAAATATTTATAGTTCTTTTATTCTTTAAATTATTTATTTCAAAATGGAAAACGTGTTTTCCATAGGAAATGTTCTAGTAGCCTTTTGATGGTATTTTCATATATGGAAACATTTTTATTATTACTTTTAATTTTATTTGGATATGATCCAGTGATACCATCATTATTCTTTCTTTTTATGGTTATTGAATATGATGATGAAATCATGATGAACCCTATTTTCCATTCCACATTTTAAGTTATGATGAATTGATAAATATTTTCACAAACTTATGGAACACATATGAATTGATTATGATTATGTTATGGTTGGGTCTTGTATAGTGATCCAATGCATTGGGTAATGAGATATAGATATCTCATGAGATTATGATGATAATCATGGTCATTATTATCGAAAAATATGTTCACATTTTGATCTATGAGTATGATTTATTCTAGATATGCTCACAAGAATATATGTGCACATAATTACCAATAACAATGTTAATATTTTTATGTGTGATAATAATTTATTCTATCTGTTCTCATAAAAATTTTAATTAACATATTTTAAATATATATGTTCACATTTTGTTTCATGAGTATTATTTCAATTAGATATTATCAGCATATTATGCATAGACATGATTGAAAATAGTTATGTTCACAATATTGTGATTTTATATAATCACAATTCCATATGACTGTGTTGTGACATATGAATGATTTCTATTACACTAAAACCCTTATTAATCATGATTCTATATGTGACATTATTTTGGATCTTATAATTTAATATTTTCCACGTGTGAATATTTTACATTGAGAATGTGAACTTGATTATGATATCATACCATTCTGATTATCATATTCTCTTCTGATTGATATCTTCCATTTCTATCTATACTATCTATATAAGATCAATTTTTCCTAGTTTTCACCTTCCTAATGATTTAATGGATGTTTCTACGTATTATCTCTCATAAAGGATAATAATATAATGATTTTGTAAAAGATGTCAAATATATTTTATAAAATATGTCGATTATGTATCTCTTCTAAAAATAAACAAAATAAATTATGTTCCTCATGGATTTATAATTGTGATACATATTAAATATTAATTAAGAATAATTAAATATTTATTTCTGTTATGCTTTTGTTTAATTATTTGTTATTGGGCAGCTTTTTTTTATTTTTGGAGATTGGTAAAAGAAAAAATTAATGATAAACCTTATGATAAGAATATACATAAAAGACAATAATAATTTATATTAATAAAATTAGAGATTATTTATAAGAAAATATAACCATACGTAGAAATAAAATGTGGATGAATTTTTTGCACATATTCAACCAAATTAAGAAATTAAAAAAGTGGAATATTGGGCATTAACTTGATCATCACTAGTGCATGATGAGTGGTACATAGACTCCTCACAGAGCTAAAAACACTGGAGAGGTATGCCTAGGTTAATAATTATTTCCAATATGTAAAATTATGAAGGATTTTAATATATTATGACCTTCAATGTACTGGGATAGAACTAAGGTTTCATATATTTAGATTATTATTTCATCATATATATATCCTATGAATTATTTTCTTGGATTACATGATTACTCAATATGATTTTTATTGACCACAATCTGATTTTTTTTAGTAAATGGATGGAACCATAGGAATCATGTTAATATTATGTTTTATAAACAATGATATTATTTTTCTTATAACTATCAAAATGAATTAGGATTTGGAATATTTAACCTCATTATTATTCCTAACTTTTTATCTCAATATATAATTAAATACCACAACTTGGGAGTGTTTACTAATACACCTAATAAGGGAAAAATATATTTTCATGTTAGTTTAGTTGATTATAAATAAGGAGGATTGAAGATTCAGCATCCTATATATCGAGAATATTATATTAATCTCTAAGGAAAATGTATTATATAAATGGGAATATATTTTATGAGTAGAGAAGAATTTTATAATGAAATTAATTAATGTGGGAAAATTAAAAGTTGAATTTAAAGAAGTTATTTATATCCAAATTTATAATTTATAGATAATTGTTTTAGATTTGGGGGAATTGATAATTATTCAATTCATTTCCCTAATCATATAGGTACCTATAATACCAAGGAAGGTATTATACTACATAAATAATTGAAGTTGATTACAATTGATAAGGCACACATATCCTCTATTGTATAGTTATGGATATCATGTTAAATTTTAGAATATTTTTCCCTAGTAAATATTATTATTCATCCCTTAATGTAATTTTTTGTGATTTTGAGTATTGATTATCTCTCTCTACATAGATCTCTTATAAATATCTTGAATAACACAATAACATTTGATAAACTGAATCAATCGATGATGATATTTAACTGTAAGGATGAATATGAACTTATAGTGGAAATAACATTATATATAAGGGAATAAATCCCTATTCATGAGGGGTATTTATCTAAAATGTTGGGTAGAAACACAATATAAAAGATAATCCCATTGATTAAGAATATGTTAGTATATTTCCTGAAGTCTTACCTAGATTTACTTTGAATCATGAAGATCATTTTTATTTATAATTAAAACATTATCATTACCTTATTTTTAAGGCACTTATATAATATCTCCAATTTTGTTTTAGGAATGGAAGATGAAAATTCCTGAGAATCATGATAAAGTATCCATATGCTAGATTGTGTCACCAAGGGGTGAACCTATTCTTCTTGTTAAAGATAGTGATTGGTTAATTCCTCTTTTCTTTGATTATTCAAAACATTAAAATATTTATATCATGAACATGTATCAATTAAATTATATTTATTCTTTATTTGATGTACTTAATGAAGCTCAATAATTTTTAATGATTGACCTTCATTGTTGATATCATAAATTAATGGTCAATAATTTTGATACATTGAACATCACCTTATATATGAGTATAGTAATTATGAATTTAAATTAATTATGTTTGAGCATACAAATTCTATCTCCACCATTATAGAACTAGTGATAATAGACTTAGTGGATTACTCGATATGTTTGTGTTAATCATTATTGATGATAATCTGATATATTTTAATAGAAAGGATGACCATGAAGAAAAATTGGGAATTTTATTGAAGAACATGAAGAGGTATAATTTGTATAAAAAATTAACAAAATAAAATTATGGGAATAAAAACTTTCAATCATGGTTCATATAATATCAATTGAGGGAACATGGGTTGATCCATCAATGACCTATTTTTTTAACAATGGAATTTACCAAGCACTAGGACATTGATCCTTTATTTTCATTGATTTTCTATATATTAATAAAACATTATAAAGAATTTATCATGTAAATTTTTACCACTAACCACGTTGACATCGAAGGGAGATATTCTTCTATTGATAAATGAATTTGAGGAAAACATCCTGGAAATTTTAATAAGGTTAGCTAGTGTACATTTACTCGACATACAATATTTTGGAAAATGGTTTCTGATATATAGTTGTGAATAAAATAAGAGACTAGGATGAATCATCATGAAGAATCATATGGTGATATATTATTCATAATTATAGTTGAAAATTGAATAGAAATATTACCTAACTCTTGACTAGGATCTAGAAACGGTATTTTCTGGATTCAATATATAGAGAATTTATATTTATAGTTAATTTTCATATATATATATTGATCATAAAATATATACTTATATAATAATCCAAAAACCGTTGAATATGATCTAAAATTAATGGTTAGAATTGATTTAATATTATGGCTACACAATTCAATGTCACCCAGGGAATGAGAAAAAGGTGGATGGTTCTTTGATTTATAAGGACCATGCTAGTTTTATATGATTAAGATTAAAATATATCAAATATATATATATATATTTATAGAATATATAACCTGAAATATTGAGGAATGTGTTATAAAAAATTATTCTCAATAGAATGTTCAACCGTACATCCATGTGAGTATTAAAGAAGTTCACAAAAAAGATGTAGAACTAAAAAATAAGTTTTGAAATAAACCTATATTCAACCATTATTATGAAGGAATGATATGGTTTGAAAACCATTTATGTGTCCTATAAATACCATATATTTATATTTAGTTTTTTATGATGCTATTTATTCAACATTCTCTATTGATCCTTGAAGTATGAAGATGTCTTGAAATCTGAAATAAATTTTTTAGTAGGTTAACATGAAAAGGAGTATTTTTTTAGTATATATATTAGAGTCTTGTATGTCAGCACGGTAAAGATGAGATATATACATCTAATGGGATAATATAATCATTTCCAATACCATAATGGAAATGGGAAAGCGTGATAGTGGATTTCATCATTATAATCCCCAAAACATTTGAAAGTCGAAATATTATTTGAGATATAGTCGATATCCCTATTAAGCTATCATATTTCACATAAATAATACATTTTTTCCTGATAATATTGCTATCATATAACTTATGGAAGCGATAATTGTTTATGGAGTACCACACTATATTGTATTTGTTCAGGATCGTAGGTTTACCTCAAAATTTTTGAGATGTCTTGAACATGATTTAAATATAAGGATGAACTATAGACCCATATGTCATCCTTGGATAGATAATCATTCTGATAGGACTATTAAAAACCAATAGGATATGCTCAGATCCTAGAATTTAAATTTCAATGGTCATTGGTATCAACACATTCTATTGGTGTAATTCATATAAAAAATATTCCACTCATTTATTCTGATAGATCATTATAAATAATGATTGATATTAAAGTGAATAACTCAAACATGAGAAGTTAATTTGGAGATTTTGATGTTATGGGATATGATCTGGATAAAGAAATTAAAAATATGGTTAGATCTATTTAGTATCACATTAAGTAAGTTCATAGTCAACTGATGTCTTATAATGTATATAATCAGTGGGATCACAAATTTTATGTTTGTGGGAAGTTATATATGATTTTTTATCCATGTAATTAGGTTATTATATTGGAAATAAATGGAAATTTGATACCAAGACATATCACCCCATTGGAAATTTTTGGTCGTATTGTGAATGTTTATTATCACTTTGTGATTTTACAATACCTCTCTCATGTTTTTGATGTGTTCTATTTGTCTCTCCTAAATAAGTTCATACATGATTCGTAACATATACTCATTTAAGAGTGTCTACCACTAGATTATGTGCTCATATATGATCAATAACTAGTAGATATTATAGATCAAATAAAGAAGTTTTTTTTCAAAAACAAATTCCCCTTATTGTTGTTTCTAGAAGAACTATAAATTTGATGAATCTATGTGGGAACCTGAGAGTGTGATGTTACATAAGTATCCTTGGTAGATTGTATCAAGATTATATAATTTCAAGGTAATATTTTTATACATGGGGTAGAATTTAACACACTAATATTGTAAGATATATTTCTCTTTAAATAAATTTTACTTTTTTGATAGAATTCTTTACACACAAAAATATGTTTAAATAGACCGTAATAAAAAATTGAAATGTTATTATTTTAAATATTACCATTATAAAATATTCATAGAATATGTGGGCATGAATGGGAATTACATTATTATGAAATTTACTTATAATGGTAAAACTCAATTCAAATTTGTTGATCATGATAAGGAATTAAGAACCCAATTTCAAGTGACGTCATTTTATACTTTAAAAAAAAATTTCCTCTAAAATGGATTTTATTGATTTTTGTGAGAAAATGATATAATTAATTTATGAAACTTTTTGAAATATTATTTTATAAATAGTATATCATTTAGTAAATCATCTCATCAATTGGAACATAATTTAATATGACATAACTAAATTTCAGTTTTGATATTTTTAATTTCATTCATTTTATGATTCAATTACTATTTTGGTTATTATATATTTCATTTAGTTGTTGTTTATATTTTTTTCATAGCGGTATTACTCTGATAATGCGGGTATATTCTCCCCATGACTAATATTATACCCTCTTTGCTAGTCGATATCCTCTATCATATGGGAAGGCGAGCTTAAGGTTATGAGACTAACTAGGTCGGGGCACCGGTGTGTGGCACTAGAATCAGGACCCTACACATCAAGACCACCTCTATAATAAATTAATTCTCATATATATTATTATTTTGAACATAGTTTCCCTTTCCATGGTTAAGGAATTATCATTGTAAATTTTTCATACTTTTTTCTTCACAATGTCTCAGTTTCTAACAACTACCATACACATTTATTAATCTTTCAATCATGTTTTGATTTTATATATTTTATATGTCTGAAGGGGTTTGTAAGTGTATAATAATATATATTATATCAATAAAAAATAGTTAAAATACCCTTTTATGGGAATCTCAATGCATGATAATATGAAACTACCTAGAAAAATGAAATGAAGAACTGTTATGTAATAATACATTACACTGAGGAGTATCTATAACCTTTTTATCATTGATTAAGGAGCTTGATAATGATCCCCAAATTGGAAAATCCAATCGTCCCTCCTCCTTAATTATCCATAGGTTGAATGAATCACCTTCCATACAAGTATGATTCACCTTTCATTCATGATGTGTTATTATCTTGGCATAAAAAGGAAGAAGAAGAATAAAGAGAGAAAATGGTTTAGGTAGGTTTGTCCGTGAAGGATAGAAATACCCATACACTTTCATCATATAGAAGAAGAAAAATATAAAATAAATTACACTCATTGATTATCCACTCTTTTATACATTCAGTGAAATTCATAAATAAATTCCTTGTGTACTTCAAGTTAGTATGGATTCATTTACTCGATATATGATTAACATAAATATGAAATGAATTCAATTAATGATAGATTTTATGGGTTAATGGTATGTGTTTCCATCACACATGAAATAATATACTCAATGCATTAAAATCATACATTTAGTGAAAGATTATTTATATTACATAAATATATGATATATAAATATGTATTTACGGTTTAACTCATTCAATATCCCACTTGCACTAAATCCTAATAATCTTTTTTCCATTTCACCTTTTATTATATCATATATAATGACTTGTGAAATCATATCTAAAAATAATTTTTTAGATCTTCTAAAGTAATATTATAAATCTATCATTAGCATTTCCTTGCATCACATTATATTCAATAACGTTTGAAAACCCATAAAAAAATTCATGGATTAACTCTAATAAACTTTTAAATTATCAATAGTATTCAATCATAATCCTCATTCAGGAAACCACTAAGTGTGACCCCATAGTTCTTTATATCATTGTAAATAAATAGTATTCATTGTATAATATATGTAGCATAATATAGTCCTATAAAAAAAATCTATTTCAATCAATATATAAAGAGATCTGGTGTGTTATCCATCATACAAATGATTATATATTCATGGGTCCACCAGTTTGTGTCATATAAAAATATTCTCTATCATTTTTTACCGTTTTTAGGACATCTAGTGACCATATGAAATGAATTATGTAAATCCCATATAGCGTCACCATTTTTTCTCAAATATAATTGTGTAGAACAATGTGATTAATGAATAAATTACATATCATTTATCCTTATAGATAAAAACATAATATGATACATGTCCTTGATAGATGTATATAATATATAGTTATGTCCACAAACTCCCACAATATATCTCAATTAAGGTCCCATCTATTATACTCTTTATACAAGAGGAATAATCTAATTTCAGTTAAGCTCAAACCAAGGACATGATTATAATCATACCCAAACACCCATGTATTGGCTAAGTAAATATGAAATCTTATATAAGTATAATATCAAAGTATAGTGGTTCTCATTATAGTTATATCACCAACCTCGTGTAGTGGGGTCTCAAATATGATCCATGAAAACCTTGAATAAAAACTAAATTTATATAACACTCTATGCAGTATACTTAGTGGTTCATCCAATGCACATAAAGAATTATATTATTTTTCATGTTTCACATGAGAATATATGGTATATCTACACTAACATACATCACACTCTAACCATAATACATCATCAAAAACTATAATACTCCACGAAGAATATCGGTTTGGGATAAACTCAAAGTAATACATTTAGATGTAAATTATCATAACACTTCATGAAATGTATATCTATATATAAAATAAGGTAGAAAATGTGACAAATAGATAAAATGGTGGTTTTCTTTAATATTACACATTTTAATATTACTAAACTCTTTAATGATATTTAACAAACACAACATAATAATCAGATTAAAATATCATATATGACACAGTTCCAAATATATCTTATGTTTTTTGTACATTCTGGATTTTTTTAAGACATTACATCATATGTAAACCCTACAACATCTCTATGTGGCCATCTGATAAAACCCTCACACAAAATCATTATGATGAAACACATGTAATGATATCTACTTCAAATAATGGTGATATTTTGGAATCATATTCCAAATGGTTCAACATGTTGAATATTTTAATATTTCTTAGCATCACAACAATAAATGTTATGATGTTGACATCTATTTTTTACATGGAACTCTTTCTAATATTATCATCAATATCTTTAGAACCCAATTCCGTAAAATGTTTTCCTTGAAATAACTTAAATAATTAAATTATTGTTTTTAATTTCTCCTAAAATCTATTAAGATAAATTGAAATTTACTTTAATGTTGTAACTAAATGTAACCCTTAACATTTCTCATTACCACATTATCCTAAAAACTTTTATTATATCAAGTGTAATTAATTTCTTCATTTTGACTGTTATAATCCTTCAAGACATAGTGTATTTTGTATTTTATAGTGAAAAAATGCAACTCTTTACAATTTTCTTCAACAATACATATCATAAAATCTTTTAGGATATTAAAAGAAAACCCATTAAAAATTTTGACTCATATAATCCATTATTAAATAGTTATATCCGTATATAATTGGTAACAAAATGTTACTATTTTACGTTTTCTTTTCCATCACATACCCCAAGCTATTTTAGGATATTATGTCAAAAACACTTTATCTTATTATTTTTGTATCCTTTATCTGTTAATTTTGAACTTCTATATGTTCTAACATACTCCAACTAGCCTATAATGCACAATATTATTATTAAAATATATTTCTATGATTAAATAACCCTTTTGTGACGGAAAATAAAATTTATTTACATTTAGTTGTAAAATTTAACAAATAATATATTATTTCTATTTATTATATGGAATTATATGTGTTTGGAACCTTTGATTTTTGAAAATTATAATTTGTTAAAACATGTAACTAGTGGGTGGTGGCAAAACATTCATATATATTTTAATAAATATATGGATTAACAATTTTATCATAGATAACATGATTTTATCCATATCATCTTCTCTAAACCTATTATAGGAATTGATGAATCATTAACCATCTGTAAAAAATTAATCATAACAACTATTTATTATCAAACATCTTCTATTGTCACATTAGAGAAATGAGTTAAAGATAAAAAAATGTAACATAAATTAATTTGTGCATGATAAAATCCTATATATTTATATGTACTTGATTTTGTATTTCATGAATATAAACATCACACTCAAACAATTATTCCTAAGTATTTTAACACCAGTATATTTAAGAAACATGTTATATGTACATTTAGTATCACAATCATTTTAAAACTAATGAATTAATTTATATTAAATAGATACCTAAAATAGAAATTTTATGAATCTTCACTATCTAATTCAACTATTCTAGATAATCCCATCATAGAGAATTATTATTCCCCCTTCCTGAGATCCCTTAGTTTCAATGACTTTCATTGGCTTCTTAATGAAAAATTGTCGAACTTTTCAAAATATGTTCATTTTTTCCGGTTGAACATTTTCACATTTGTACTATTTATACAATACCAGAATCTAGACATCATATTCCCAATTATTCCATTCTCAAAACTTTGATAATGTTAAGTAATTTTTTTTGGAATTCAACCGTATTGTCGAAACATTTCTATAAATGAAAATAGGACAAATTCTCTAACAAGAACCGTCCATTTTTTATATAAGTACATTAAAACCTTGAATAAATCACACTATGATGTCATAAGAATAAATGATTCACTTGTTGAAAAAATTCAACACTTTTTTATTTGTGAAATAATTTTAATAAAACATTGAATTTTCCTTAGGAATGTCTCATAGATCACTAATATTACTTAAGAAATTTTCTTAAGTTACCAGTCGATGGAGTATCTTACATTAAACTATTATTTATCAACGATGGATCACAATGTTTTTCTTAATGATGATGATGATATTATCTATAGAAAAATATTTTATGGAAAGAGTATCATGGACTATAAACCATTTAGTAACGACATTTTTTAATTGTGTTTCAAATAAAATGATGAAACATTTTAAAAAGCATCATATCCATTAATGAATGAAGATCTAAATTTCACTAAGTAATAATTATATTAGGGATTTATTCTCATCAGTAAATTTTTTTTGTTTGGAGTCATCCTAGTCATATCATATATTGTTCTTGGATAGTTTATCCCAAACACTCTTTCCCTTCCATCTTAGGGATAAAACAAACTCATTTCATATGGTAACCTAATATTATTTGGATCTCCTAGTTAGTGTAAAAAAAATAACCAAGAATGTATTAAATAAATAAAACCCATGTACAGTCGGTTTTAGAAGAACCTACTCATGGATGATCTAGTGTCAAAAACTATATTATTTCCTTATATAAGATAGTTATGGGGTATGATTTTATGGATGAACGCACCAAATTAATTGATAAATGTCTTGAAAAGTGCTAATTTAGAAAGAATATCACACATGTTATTTTAAGGGGATTTAATCTCCTCATATTATCTCATGTTATTTCATTTTATATATAAATGATTCTAATAATTTAGTTTGGAATCATATTCTCTCCACCACACCAATATGTTCAAACTATATTTATGGGTAACTATTTATACAACCCACAAGTTTATTTTACTCACCTAAAATTAAAATTCAAACATATTCAAAAACATCTAGATTCATCATATGAATCAAGTACAAGAATACTCTATGTACTGTTTTATAATTATATATGATAAAAAAATATCTATATGAGTAACCACTAATAGATAGATATCCAACCTTATTCACTTTTTTAGACTAGTAATTGGCCTCTAGGTAAGTTGGTAGTATAACCCCTACTCCCCCAAATAGGGAATACATTACTTAATAGAGAAATAAGTTCATCAAAAATATAAAACCCAATACACACAATCTAAATTCAAAAAATCAATTCATGATAATAACTTCAAATAAAAATTGATGTCAGAGTAGATAAGAAACTAAATTAATTATAGAAACATTTCTAAAATGTAATGAAAGGATCTATGATATAAGTCGTTTAACAATACCAAATAAATAATACATCATTAAACATATAAACAATTAATAACTATGAATAAAATTGGGAAATAATTTTAAATTAATAAACAATTTATATATTTAAACATGAGATAAAGAATTATGAAAAATTAATAAATAAAATCAAATTATAAACTATTTTAGATATTTTCTACTTTTACATTATTGAAATTTCATAATGTTGAATATATAAATTTTATATTTATTATGATATAAAACCTTTAATATTAATCACTACATGGAATTTTCATTTTAAAATATCTGATTTTATAAGAATTACATCCTATTTATAATACAATTTTTATTATATAAACATTTTACATATCTTATAAATAACCATTATTTAAACCTTGATCATGTAAATCATCAAAAAATGATTGATTTGAATTATATAATATCCAAATAAATCATCTTTTACATTTAATAATTAAAAATAATAAATTATGACCTATTCGAAATTTAAATTTAAATATTTTATATTTTGGCTTTATTTCGTAATTTAAAACATCTTATAAATTATCACTTATGATATATAAATAAACATTTTACTTTATAAATCACAATAATTTACATATAATTTGATAACAGTAATTAAAAAACATAAAATTTTATAATTGGGAATAAAAATTTTCATAAAAAATTAAATATTTTATATTAGATAGTTTAATATTTATTAATTAACTAACAAACCTTTTATAAATTAAAATATCACAAAATATATTTTATAATGATTTATCGAAATTTTATAATCTATATAAATCATTTTATTTGTTAAATATGATTTTATTTTCCCTTACGTAGGAACTCATTCTTGTATAAGGGTATTCTCTCTTTACGATTATGAAGAAAACTTTTGTAAGGGTAATCTGGTTCTAGAGCCCCGAGTACAGGTAGATGTTCATGATCCTTATATATCATGAAATATTTAAGGGTATATAAGTTTTATACATTACATGGAAACTTTACAAATGGGTGAGTAAAAATATAACATTATGTAAATCTTCTAAATCACCACATTAACTTTACATAATAACTCTATATAATGGTAAGTATCACATAACCATTATATAGACTATGGGTAAGGATCAGGTAAACCTTGCACTATATTCATTGAATAGGGGTAACTTCTTGGGAGAATTAGACAAATACTATCTGTGTAAAGGTAGGTTTCAGATACCTATATGTGTAAGTGTAAGCTATGGCGACCCTTACACAGACTGGTCTATAAAAGGTTAATAAAATAAGACTCGTATGTGAACCCCCTAATGTAATGTAATTCCATGTTACCCTTATGAAATTTATATATGTAAACATAATGATATGAAAACATTTACACATCCCATAATCATAAATATAGCTCCTCATTTACCTTTATAAATTACAACTACACATGGTATTCAATTTTTAAAAAAAGATCCCACAAAAAGAAAATAAATCTATGTTATTTGGTTATCTTATTATCTTTATCAATGGTTTCATAAAACCAAAACATAGTTCCTTATGATACCAATGTAGGGTCTTTTAGATGTTCAAAAAAACACATCATTTAAATATGAAGTGATTGATAACATTTTTCTAAGGATACCCATGCAAGATAATATGAGCCTTCATAATAAACTAAAATAAAGAAATAATGTATTGGGGTAACTTATGTTGAAGATTGTCTATAAATTTTTTATCATTACCTTTTCATTTTTTAAATATCTTCAATTTTGAAAACATAAGAATCCCACCTCCACAAGTATCCTTGGATCAAATTAATCGGATTTTGTACATGCTATATTTCTATTTCTTCCATTATCTGCTAGAATCTTGGCATGAAAATAAAGATGAATAAAGATTGAAAAAGGTTTAAGTGGGTTTCTTTAAGCACATTGGTAATCCACACATACTTCCATTGTATTGATGATGTTAAATAAGAAATCAATGATCCACCTTGATTATCCCAAAATTTAAGAATTTAATGAAATATGTGAATAATTTTGATGGGTGGTTCACGAATTTATGAATGCATTAATTCCATGTTTTTTTTATATAAATATGAAATGATTTATTTTAAATAATGTCGCACATGGGTGAATAGTTTTAGTGTTCATAACACATGAAATAATATACCTAATGTATTCAAATCATAATTTTCATGCAAGTTTATATAAAAACCATAAATTTATCACGTATAAATATGGATTTATGGCATATATCTTTTAGTGACTTCATTCTTTGTATTCCTCTTTGGAAACTCGATTCTTTTCAACGTAGAACTAATATCCCATTGTTTATAAATCCTTTAGAGTAAATTAATTTTGTTCTAGTATGTGTTGTAATTATGACCATAAATCACAAAGCTCCTACAGTAACCATAGAATCAAAGTCTCATACTACAACCATTTGAATGTTCTAAAAATAATAATCTAGACTTTTTTCATTAAAGTATATATTTTTTTAGAATATCTTTTTATTTAAGGTAATTGAAATGATTTGAATTATATGTTCTTCAATAGAAATTGAAGAGTACTTTTCATTATTTTATATAGATAAATCTAGTCTATATTTTCAATTGAATGATTTATTGTTAGGTAGAACATATTCAAATTTTGGGTAGTTTAATTCTATTATTTAACGTGAGATGTTGTTTTGGTATACACAGTTATTGTAGATTTATCTCTATATAAATCAATATACTTCTTAAAAAATATTTCAATCATTTGAAGACATTTTCAATTGAAAGATATTTGGACTCTATTTTACTCAATGCTTCTTCTCAATAGAATTGTCTTTGTTCAAGATAAATCAATATATTTTCATTCTCATCCACTTTATACATTTATTAATTTATTTATTAAATAAAAATATATTATTTATTGAAAAATGAATCAGATGATTAAATATTCTTTATATTATCCTACACATTTATTTTAGTTTATTTATTGATCTTTTTGTTTTTTACCAGACATGATTCAAACTAAAATTAGATCATGTCCTCAAGGTATGTTGCGTCAGAACCATTCTCTTCACTATATGAGGAGGATTATTATTTCACCACATTTAAAAAAAATGTGAACTTTTTATACCATTTATCATTGGATTGTTTGAAAGATGAACTATCTTCAACTTTTTTATTTCTTATTAAAATTTTCCCTTTACATTAAAAAATCTTATTATTGTTCTCACAATAATTATTTTTATCCATGGAGCTCTTACTATACATTTTTTCCGTAGTATTTTAATCATTATAATAAGCCTTATAATCATTATTTTCTTTATTTATAAAATTTAAAGAAAATTTTCCAACCCCACTACACTAAAATCATTTTAAGTGTATTTTACAATTTTAATTTCCATTATATATTCTCATTGTTTTCAATATCTGTAACCTAATTATATTTAAATATTCATCTATAATATATTTATTATCTAACTCAATGGTAATTTCAATTTTTCCTTCATTTAACACCAATTATTTAATCACATCAAAATCCATCTCAACATTACCTTTTTTTAAATAGAGGTGTATTTATCATTTCAACAAAAATTAGAATGATTTGATGCTTTAACCATCACATATATTCACTATAATCAAGATAATTAAAGTTTCGATCAAATATTTTGGGAATTTTTCTCATGAGGTTCTTTAGAATAACATCATCACCCAATTTTCCAATAAATCCATAAATATTGCAAACAATTTTATTAACTCTATTTATGTAATCATTAATTCATTCAACCTAAAAAATATAAATGTATTCAAACATAATTATAAATATTCTTTCTTTATAAAATTGATTTATAATTCCCTTCAAAACTTATCTACAAATATTCTAATAAGGGGTAGTTTTGAGACCCATCACATTGGTAACACTTTATCATAAAGATAAATATGAATATTCCAATATTTTCCATTGAAATAAATATTTCTCTTATTATTGATGTTTGTGTCATAAACTATTTGAATGTGTGTAAAACCATCTATATATGCATTGAAATATCTATTTCTATGCGATAACTAATATGAAAGCATCAATTTGTTTACACATTATGGTTTTTCTATCAACTAATGACACCCTATTATTCATAAAGATGATGTTATCCAACATTAAATGCACTAGAATAATATAAAAGTGTGAACCTAATACTATAATACCAATTGATCATGGAAATGAACAAATTAAAAACCCTATTAGATATTGAATTAGTGTTTCCAAAAATAATAACATTTCTTTTCACACTAGAAATTACACCATGTGATCAGTTTTGATATGATTCTCTCAATTATATTTTTTACCCTCTACCTTGGATGAAGATATTAAAGCTAAAGGAAACAATGAATATAAATATTTTTAATTTTTTTTCTCCATAATTTTTTATCGAAGTCTCAAATACAACCATTAATTATCTTATTAATAGATTGTATACTATAAGACAATCACTATCTTATAGTGGGTTGTGAGGAATCACCCTTCTTAGATAGTTTATCATCATTTCATAAGAACCATTACAAAAAATACTAGTATTCATTATCAATATCTTGATTATTATAATGATATATAATATATGATAAATATCACTTGAAACTTTGGGTTACTTCAAGAACTATTCAATATCATCCTCTTGATGAAGCGTGATAGAAATATCTAATAATACTCACTTTATTTGAGATAAATAGCTACATATAATAAGGGTGAATATTTCAATTTTTTCTAGCGCATTTCATTTAATCCTATCATGGTTTCTTTTTCTTCTTTTTCTCATTATTATATTCGTGGGAGATAATGGGATTTTATACATCAAAAATCATGTTTTTAGGTGCTTTGATCTAAAACACTCACTTTATCATCTTTAATTTTATATTTCATAGCTTCAAAATACATTCATTGATAAATCATTTTTCATGTCAAAATGGAACATTAAATTCAAAAATCATTTTCAAATACCATAAATGGAATAAAATAAGATGTATTGAGACTTTGAAAATATTTTTCATTACCACAAAATTATTTTCATATTTCTTAATATCTCACTCGAATACTTAATAAAATCATCCACATGATTCCTCTCCCCATTATCTCACAAAATGACTAAAATTACATTCATCTTCATCATTATAAAAAATCTAATATCAAGAATAATTTCTAAAATACTAAAAAACTATTTATGAATATCATAGTTACTTATTAGTTATTCTAATTAATTTTTATTCTATAATAATGATTCATAGATTCTTATTTGTCCTAGTTTTAGCCTAATGGAAATTATTCTAGAAAACAATACATCAATGATAATATTTAAAATAAAATATCAGATATTGAAAAAACACTCAGATTTCATCAAAACATCAATGTCATGTGGTTTTTGTAACTGAATAAAAATAATAATCTTTACACCAAACCACCATAATTATTCATGAAAATAGAATAAATACATTTCAAATTTATAAAGATCACCCATATTTAGTTTTTTAGGTTTTCATATTTTTTCTATATGATGAAAGGAATATAGATTACTTATAAAGTGTGAATAAGATTTTATATTTGATGATTTGATCGCTGAGTAATATTTTTGGCATCATCTGTTTGTAATTCCTTATAAAAAAAATTCTCGAAAACATAAGTTTACAATAATAAAAATTACACATATTAATTTCCAAAATAAAATTATCTTACACCATCTAACATGCATTTATATTTCTTATCCAACTAAAACAATTTATGAGATGATCGTCATAAATTTTTTACATTTGTTTAGACAAAAGTAGATAATTTACTTAAATGTTCTTTCATATATAAATTCCCAATACTAGTTTTAAAAGTGTCCTACATGGTATAACATTCTCATCGTATAGCGCAAATATCCTATTTGGTGTTCCCATGTAAGCATTTATTTCCCTAGTCAGTATATATGTGGTAAACACAAATTTATAGCTCTATTGTCCCTTGTGATTTCCTAATAGGATAATATACATAACTAGGAATTCTATTTAGAATATTGTGATTGCATATTCATCTAAAACAGTCATATAATAGTCTAAATTTGTCACATGTAATCTCAAAAAATTTTAAAAACAATCTTCACTTGTTCAAATAACTCATCCATAACCTCTGATGATTTTTTATAAGGATTTATTATAAATTAAAACTGTCAATAAATACATCCATAAATTCATGCTCACAACACTGTTCTTATGGATGGTCTAATAATGGGATATTGGGTATAGTTTTATTACTTCATTGTTTAAGGATTAAAAAATATGGTTTTTTTCTCATCTGATGAGTATGAAATGTTTTTCCTCATTTGAGAAAAATTGAGTACTTTATATCCATTCTTAGATAGGATACATGTGATGTTATTATTTATTTGGATGAGGGGCATGTGATATACTCATCTACTTGGATTGAAATCTTTTCATTTTTTTACTTTTACAGTCATCATTTACTTAGAGAATATAGAATGTATGAGTAGTTAAATTTCAATTACGTACTCTATTTCATATTTTTTCAATGGGACTCAGAGAAATGGATAATATGAAATTACTAGAATGTATATGATAAAATTGGTTGACATGGGAATAGATATAATTGTGTTTGATATAGACCATTCCAAATCCATTTGTATCTTTTTTGTATTATTCATTTTCTAGAGATAATTCATTAATTATATTTATAAATTCATATATTCATATTTTATTTCAATGCTATAAACTTGCATCAGACTACACTTTTTGGTTAACAAATTGGGAATGGGTTCTACAAGACTCAATGTGATACTCTAAATGGGTTTTTAATTTATCCAAATGGATTTTTGGATCTAAAATCATAAGGTATTTCAAATAATAATATCAATGGTAATGTCAATGATGGATTTCTAAATACTTTTTATAAATTTCCAAAGGAATTTTAAGATATGTTTTAAGAATATAAATTATGTTATACAATATAAAATTGAAATGTTGTGGAGTCTATATAGATATAGTCCATGTGAAATTTTAATGGAGATATATTCAAAATTCGTAAATGTATACATTTCAGTAATGGTGTATATCATATTATAAAATATAAATATTTCATAGTGTATGAAATATATAAATCAATGAATATGTAATTCCTTATCTCTTTGAATATGATAGGGAGAGATATAGTGAAACCATACACCCCACCCCTACATTGTTGTGTTGTATGACATGTCCTTATCCTAAGATTTATGATATATGTTTATCAAATTTTATGATTAAAATGATTATTTTCAATGATAAATGTTAATGATCATCTCTTCTTCTCATTAATATAACTTTAATTATTATGTTTGATATGAAGAAATGTTTTGGGAGAATCCAGAATGCACATAAATGTTATGTGGATTGCTGAAGTTTACAAACAATATAACCAGTATCGATTTTTTTCATATGATATATAACATATCAGTAAAATCATATATTCTAGAGAATATTATAGGTTTTTTATATAGATAGGCTGAATGATAAGAAAAATTCATCTTCGTTTACTATAGATTCTCTAATGTAAACAATATTTTTATCTTGAATAATTTGTAACCTGAAATATTACAATATCATGATTCAATGGATATCCCCCCAAAATAATTGTGTTATTAATGTCAACTAAAGGATAAAAAATATAGGAAGGATAATGTTATGGATTCTTAGATATCTTTATGAAAATTTTGGGTGAGTATAGAAGCTATATCCAAAATAAATGAAAGGTAGATGAGTTTAATATCTTTATATTACAAAAGGTTTGGTTTTCAATACATAGATATTTTATTTTATTATTTCCTACTTTAATATTCAACATGAATAAGTGGTATTAAATCCATGAAAACCATCAATATTTGTATGTAAATGTCATATCTAGATCATAGCATAAGAGAATGGATTGAACTATACAGTTGAGTTTACATCGTAAATAGAAGAATACATGATTATTTTTTGTTTATTTAGAATTTGAAATCACTCTGTGATAGATTACATCATTCCATAATGTGATTTTTATGAACATATATAATGTATATTTATCAAAATATTTTCAATATGTTATTTTCAATAACTTTGTGATTTTTAGAGGATTTCGTAATTTATATGTGTCATGCCATATCATGTCTTCTAATCTATAATTTATGGGTGTGGAAGATGATGATGAAGATAAAATGGACATCATTTGGGGATGTGATAAAAATCGGTATTTTATAAATATTTGGTTCTAATTTTAATTAGGAAGATAATGATTGAGTTTTTTGGACCAACTCGAGCTGATTATATTAAATTGACCACACTAATTATAATGGGACACCTGTAATGATCTGAAGGAATTAGGGGAATAAGAATCAGTTAACAATATCAATAGATAGACACAAATATTGATGAACTTCTTTAAAAATTATATAGTTGTTCTATAGAATATATGATAGGGAGGACTAATATATATAAATCATTTTTTTATAGTACAATATTAAATATAGAGTGTAATTATTATATTTGGTAGATGTGAGGAAGTGGGATCAAAAATTTAGAAATTTCATAGGTACATCAAGTTGTTGGAAAATATATTTAAGTGAAAAAGTAATATATTATTAAATTTATTCTTATATAGATATTTTTTTATTATTTTTGTAACTATGGGGTGATATAAGGCCACTCTTTCAGTCAGAACATATTTGATTCTAGATATGTTATTTAATTCATTTACACTAGTTGAGCTATGTGTGATCCCTAAATTGTGTAAAGTTGTTTCACCTTGGAATAAAGTAACCATGAATAAAACCTTTTATATCCCTTGAAATAGTCATTTTATATTATATTTTAGTGGAAAATAACATTTTTATAATTCTTAAATGTAGTCCAGTGTGGGTGAACTAAGTACAAATCATATCTATTTGTTTGATTTAATTTGTACATTTTTATTTGGTATTAAGTGGGAGATAACTCACATTTGAAATTTATTGAATTATTTTCCTTCTAATGAAGGAAAAATAACCTATAAGATATGAGGATTAATGATTTATAGTGGAGAAAAAAAGAAAAAATTTAATAACTCACTAGTCTTAAATGAATTCTTATAGTGGGGAATTTGTAAAAATCAGGACCCTTGAAAAGCAGATTTTTTTTGGTTTTTTATTGTGTATAATTATATATTCATACATTAAAAATGATTTTAATGTAGTTGGGAGGGGAGAAGATTAAAAAAATATTGATCGACTAAATTTTGAAAAAACTGAAAAGAGTTCTACCAAAATTCTATGGTAGACGCATTAAAGGTTTAGCAGGTTGATCGGGGACAGTATAATAACCCCACTTCCACTAAAACCATATTCAAATCCATTAATAATATAGGGTATCATTATTATGCTTTTTTTAGTCCACCAGAGTTTCTATGGAAACCATGATCCACATTTTATTGGGATTTTACTTGGGTTTTTTCTATTTTAGGTTTAGAAATTCTTTAAATTCCTTCCCTATCTATTTGATGAACAAAGTTATTATAGTGGTGACTCTACTTTTTCAATATGCTCATTCTCTTGATATTCAAGCTCATAACATATCATACTTGATCAGATAAATGGATTTTAGTTGTGCTAGAATTTTAGAGGTAAATAATAGAATACTCACACAAAAATCAATGAATTATTTCAATTTTAAGTGGCATGTTACTCTAAATCCCAATTATGATATTATTCTAGGTTTTTTAATATTAGTAAATTAAGGAAACAATTTATCTACAATCAACATTAAGATAACACTATTGGTTTATAATTAGGAAATATCTGTTATTTTTCATTTTTTATATGTGATTCATATGTATTGTGATATGTTATAGTGGGAATTGTGTGATATGTGATATTGGGAAACAAATATGAGGGGATCAAAGGAGGGTATCGAGACATTTTATATTCATAATAATATAGGTATGTGACTTTGAAGACATGTTAGATGATCTAAACATGTTTCCTTGATTCTAGTGTCCTTAAGAAATTATATTTCTTTTTTCTATAATCTATATTTTTGAGAGGACTGTAAAATGAGATTTTGAGTAAGGTTTACTCTATTTGGAACCGTTGGTGCTCTATTATCGTGATATGGTATGTAATAATTCATCATGGATAGAAAAATATCAAACGATCAAAGTGGAAAATTCACTTTGTGAGGTAATTTTTATTTCAATAATAAATGGTTACTCTCATAAGGTCTCAGGTTGTTCTAAGATACCTTTAAAATGTGTAATAAGTTATTACATGTTTCGTTGGTCTGGTGTTAGGAATAGAGACTGATCTATGATATTTTTTCTATGTGATCCCTTTAATGATGCATTTCATTCATATATATATGATAGGTATAGTATTGTTATATTCCCATGGTATCGACTATGTTTCATCAGTTGATATTAATAAAATACACTATGAGAAGTTTAGCTATGTAACATTATGTATTTGACTCTTGAAAATGTATTTATTACATTACTCTTCTTCCTTTGATTTAAATTCACTATAATGTTGTTAGTTGTAATATTTTTTAATCTCGACTCTTACCAAGGGATTGGATATTTTATGCTTCTTACCATGATTTGGATACATTTTACGTGGTATGTAGGCCAACTTGGATGTATTAGTACCACCATAGTGTATATACATATTTGATTTTGGTATCGATGGCTAATTCAGTGGAACTTTTTTTAAGCGTGAATTTTCAAGACTTATGGTTGTTTGGTAAGAATAGGTTAATAAAACATTGATGTTATTTGATGAGTGTTACTAAAAAAATTTTATAGTAAATACACATTCATGTATTTTTTATTATCATAGGGAATTATTTATGGTTTCCAACTATGGTTAAATCTCACTCTCTACATCTAATACTCAGTGTACATATAAAAATTACCATTCATGATGAAGGTAAAGGAAAGTTATTAATGATAGGTTATTGAGATGGTTCAACTATATAGGGAGGAAGATATAGAACTGATGTGAGGGCTTGGTTTTTTATAGATTAATACCATTTATTTTTCATTAATTTTTCATTTAAATGATTATCTTTTAAGGTGATTATTATTATTATTGTTCTTTTATAGATAATAATGGTTGTCATTCAATTTTTTTTAATGGTAATTTCTTAGTGAAAGACCAAGACCCAATTTATAAATAATCTAAAAAGGTAACTACAAAATTTTGAAAGAATGTATTTTATGAAAATCCTTTTCATAAAGATGATGAAGGTCAACCAGAAGATTTTCAACCCATGTAATTCTCTGGTTGATACCTTTTTTATAAAGAGCATCAACCACCATGTTCTCTTCCCATTAGGCATGTGTGGAAATATATCTAATATCTCGAAGAGAGTCCATGCATCTCATCCAGTGATATGTAAGGGGACAGGAAAGGTGGACCATGCCATTCTAAATTTCTTGGACGATGGAGGTAGAGTCTCTTTCAATCAAAATGTCGTTCCAACCCTTTCTTTGCACAAAATCAATATCCTAGATCATCGCTGTCATCTTAGCTTCTAAGGAAGTGGCGCTGGTGCAACCTCCAAAGAAACACCCATGACAGTGGCCTAGATAATCCCTACAGACATGTTGTGTTTATATTATAAATAAATAGTTTTACTCTAATAATATAGGTTGTTGTTATTTTTTATAATTATTGGAATGTTATGATATTTATGGAATTTTATCCACATAATATAAAGTATTCCCTCTCTTCTAATGTGATAGAGAGGTGTGCCTGATGTCATATGGTATTCCCTAGTTTGGATATGTGTGAGTGTCCCATTATGGGGGATATTAAAAAGCATGGGAGGATACCTTAAGTGAATTGAGAGATAAAAGATGATATAATATTGTATTGAACATTATAGGTAATTTTTATAGAATATCAATGAATATTTTAGAATGGAAATGTCGCAAACTATGCCATAAATTCTGTCAAACATGACACCTGACCCGGATAGTGGCAGGGACCGAAGGGTGTTCCTGATATCCATGGTCTATCTACAAATTCTTAGGCATAGAAAATTTCTTTTTTGGAATTATTTCACAGATTTTAATTAACTAGAAACACCAAAAAAAGAATAAAACATCCACCCATCTAAAATAACTATTTCTGAAAGAAACACAACAATCACAAGATAAACATTTTATAACTTCAAATGAAAACTATATTACCAAAATAGTGATGGGAACCAACTACATGACCAAAAATCCCGAAAATATTAGGTAGTCAGACCCAAGACACCTCCACCAACACCTTCATGAAGGGAAAATCTATCAGCCATATCCACCATCACTACCCCAGAATAGCATTCTTTTACCTAGTTCAACCATATCAACGTGTCCATACATCGGAGGGTGTATGTGTAGTGTGAGACAATTCATATTATGATACCACCTAAAGATATTACATTTAATAATATTATATATCAAATATAAATGCTTGTTTTTATGAAAAAAAAGTAAAAAACAGCATGTAAAACCTTATTTTAAATTTAATGTGGAATATAATCTCCAACATTTTCCTATGGTAATCATAGTATAACATGAGCACCGCAGGTAACCCCTAAGGTACTAGGGTTAGTTAGAAACTTGGATCCTCGTACGTTGGATATATGGTATAGTAACCACAACCCACAACATCCTCACACATCATCCACTAGATAGTATTAAATACAATTTCGTAGTGGTCTTTGATAATCATAATGTAATTTTGTTGTATTGTTGTGTCAATCCTACTAGTGGGAACAAGGCCTTTAGTCTAGTAAATATATCAAGAAAACTAGACCTAATCTACCAAGCCATGTTTCTTATGATTACCTTTGTACTAAATTCGATCTCATATGTCATAAGAACCAACACTTACACAATCCCTAACACACAACAATGGAATCCCAAATTAAAATCACCATTTCCCATAGTTAAACCCCCTTTCAAACCCAAACACACACCAAAATCCATTGAAAACATAGTTCACAACTATAAAAATCATATATTACATTTAGAATTGACTTAACTCACACTAAAATCATCCAAAAGTTTTAAAGCATGGAATCACAAAACTCAAAAATGGAAACATCCAAAATACATTGGAAACCCACAACTGCACCACAAGGAGACCATATATAAGAAACATAAAACCATATCAATCAATAATAATCTCAAAGAAGTAGGGTGAAACCCACATTATGGAATCCATGTTTCTGAATTAAAAAACAACCCAAGAGAGAAGAAGACGGAACCCATTGAGAAGGAAGAAGAAGAAGAAGAACGGATAGACATACATGATTTTTCATGAAGATTCCAAAAAAAACCACCCAAGATTTAGTCCTATTACTGGAAATCACAATTGGAGAGTTTGTGTGGATTTTGGGTTAAGTCCATGGGAGGTTAGAATCTGAAATTAAAAAATTTTAATGTTTTGGGTTGCCCACACTGTTTTCAAAATCATGTGCAAGCTATGTGTTACAATCTATCCAAATTGGAATGATGGTGGATAGTTATCCTTGGGAGGCCACATTCCATGTGGTTGATCATGCACCTCAAAATGTTCCACTATTATAGGTTCTTGGTTTTAAACATTATTGTGTAGTAGACCACATGACCTAGATTGTGCCACTATCTAGTGTGCACAGTCTCATTTTGTATGGCGCATGGCTATTAATAACCATGTGCCACCCATGTGCTACATGTTTTTTGATTAAAAACATCAATTGATTCCACCAAAAACAACTTAGTATTCCAATGTATAAATACACTAACAAAAATAAATGATTTAACACCTCAGAATAAAAATAACCCCGAGAAATGATTTTCATGATTTTAATTCATGTGTTACAATATAACCCCGAAAAATGAAATGGGATTCCCCCAAAAAATGTTCTCTTGGAAATCTGCAATCCTTATCGGTCACTCAAACTCAAAAAAATCAATTTTCAACTCCATATCCTTCCAATTTAGAATATTAGATGATTCAAAATTTTATTTTTATTTTATTTTTAATACATGAAACATGTCATGAATTGAGATTAATTGTGAAAAAAAAAAGATAAACATTATTCCACCTTACCGATCCTCTTGGTAATCTCAAAGGGTTTTATAGACCACCGAATCAACTTTTATTTCATACCCAAATGACAGTGGCCAAAATTAAAATCCACCTTCAAAAATTATAGAGAGCCCATTGATATTTCCATGGCTTTGATGATGCTATTTGTTATAAGACCTATGGTGGATTTTTTATTTTAACGAACACTTCTTAATAAAATTAAACTTTCCAGATGTCTCCTCTACCATGCTCGGTCCCAACAATGATTTACCACCCACCTCGTATGAACGCAAAAGAGACTAACATGGATGGTTATAATGAACCTCAAAGGGAACCATTCTTATCATGTATTGATATCTATTATTACAAAAAACGCTATTGACCACAAATGGATATCCCATGAACCTATGAAATCTAAAAAACATTCTTAGAGAACATCTTCCAATATTGGATTTCGAAACTTTATCTGACCATTCATTTTAGAATTTTTTGTAATACTCAACTTGAACTAGTTCCTCGTTGCTTTCTGAAGGCCTTCTGAAAATAAAGAGGTAAATTGGGGATACCTGTTATAAAAAATAATTTATGGAACACAAAGAAGTATCACTACCTCTTGAATATAAAACAAAACTAACCCATCAACCATGGTTAAGTCCTTAATTAGATTGCAATGGGATTATTTGGTTATATTATCAATAACAACCCAAATTCATTCCTTACTTGAGGAAAATGATGTAGGTCAATGATAAAATCCATGGAAACCTCATCCCACTTCCAGTTTTAAATGGGTAGGGGATAAAGAACACTAGAATGACTTTGGTTCCCAACTATGATTATCTACAATGTATAGCACCATGACACAAAATCAGTTGTATCAAATCTTATACCAATACACCATAACTAATGATGAACATCACAAAAATATTTTTGGTATTGAGATGAATGTCCCATTAAAACTGATGGATATCTCATATCACCACCATCATCAAAGGCAACATCCATAAGAAACAATCCTTGAATCAAAGGAATCCATCGGAACATAAGGGCCTATTAGTATGCCCCACCTAATAATTTATGGAAATATATTCCATTGAAAAAACTCATTTTCTAGATTACCCAACTAAATTCTCACCAAGAGAGTGGGTGTTTGTAGAACACTATCCATGAAAGCACTACCATTGTGCTATGTGTTCCCCAGATGCATCAGGGAAAAAATCCACATCAAGGTCCACTCGTCACCAGATTCCAAGACCACATGCACTAGCTTCTTCCAACTCAAAGAATCTACTTCCACCTTCCAATTTCTCAAGGTGTACAAGATATCAAAATTGAACCCCCAAATACCTTAAACTCAATGGTGAAAAATCATATTTATATCCTTCCGAGAGAATATGTAGGCTACTATATTTTTATCATAATAGACTAAAAACATCTCCTCAAAGAGATAACAATTCCATTTCATCAAGGGATAAATAACAAATTCTAATTCTAGTTCATGGGTTGGGTAGTTCCTATCATGTGTTCATAGATGGAATGTTCCATATTCCAACAAAATTTCATCCTCCATCAACACACAGGCATGAATCATACATTATGAATCACAAAAGACCATGTATCCCTTTCCAGATTCAATAAAGTTCAAATTGGGGTCAGTGTTCAAATGATTCATGATCCTTATAAATGAATATTAGTATTTTAGGATCGAAAAAAATACATTTCAAGGTAAGAATGGTATTTGGTGAGCTAAGCCGAGCTAAATATCTGATAAACCACTTCTAATACCCTACAAGACCCAAAAATATCTTTATCTCAAAAAAATTTCTCGACTACTCCCACGAAATCACTATATTGATATTCTCAAGATCCAATGAATCCCCACATACTGAGATCACATGACCTGTAATCATTACCACTATCATCTAAATGGTAAACATGGAATGATTATAATGAATTGTTAGGTCACAGAAGTTCCCAACATGATCCATAAGTGCTTCTCTTGTTTATGCGTGGTCGCATAGTAGATTAGTATGTCATCCACAAAAACAACATCAAAGGAGTCATAGTTATGATGGAATACCTTATCCATGATCATCATAAAATGAATAAGAGAATTCATCAATCAGGAAGGCATGAAAAAATAATCAATGTTTTCATAACTACTTTTGAAATCTTTTTTAGAAACATTTGACTCTCTCACTAAGACCTGGTGATACCCGCAATGCAACTCCATTATGGAGACCCACATTTCCTTCATTAGTTGATCAATGAGTTCATCAATATGACGAATGGATTATTTGTTCTTTATCATGACCTTATTTATCTTTTGGTAATTGATACATTACTAAAAAGATCCATTGGCCTTTTCTACAAACAGAAATAAGGTGGCCTATGGTGACACTCTCAGGAAAATGAATCCTTTGGATTCCAAAGTCATTCAGTTTTATCATTAATTAAATCAACTTTATGGGTCTTTAGGGTATGAGGGGAGTGATATCAGTTGTTTTCCAACACCTTATAAATAGTGTACAACACATTCCCCTCCATATTAAAACACTATAAATCATATAGAAATAACACTATAAATTCATCCACCGCATGAGATAATCAATCATCTAAACCTCTACCATTATCAGCTAGCCTGAGTTGTGAGATTTGAAAATGAGGTCGCCCAACTCCAGATGTTGAGTTTTGGTACATAGTAAGCAAGGATCACCATTATGTTGAAAACTCGGGGTATACCCATCAGGTTTAACAAAGAGTACATGTTGGTGATAAAATTCAATGTCAGCTGAGAAAGGTACCATCCAATCCATACATAGTATCACGTTGAATAGGTCCATCTCCAGAAACATGAAATCCTATTCCTACCCAGACCCTGATAGAGTGAGATCATAATATGGACATATAAAACCCTACAATCAGTTCTTACCATGTTTCATCACCAACTCTATCATATACAGAAAGATATCAGTTGGAAATCTCAAAAAATCCACATGATGGGAAGAGATATAAGAATTCAAAGAACCCATATCAAATAAGGAAAAAAGCTATGGATGATGTAGTAAGAATCATAACTCAAACTGTTCTAGGCCCTATATATGATTCTGCTAAAATTTTATCCATAACACAAATGTTACTCATCTCTTCCTAATCCTAAGACCAACAACTCACCTATAGATATTCCTTATGCTGACTCTATCTAGAATAAGATCCAACCCTACATCTACAACCACAAAACCAAAAACCTACAATCGTGGATGGATTTAACTAGGATTTCATTTCTCTATTGTTCATAGAAGTTTCACCACGCAGGTATGGACACAGAACTCTACAAATTTCTTCATGCTTCCCATATTTACACACTGATGGAATGGTCTAGGTGGGATTTGAAATGCCGACCACACATTCCCTATAATCCCATACCTGTGGAATAAAACTAATCCAGCATATAAAGCCACATATGACACTGATTGGGAAGGATGGTCTGATCTACCACCACCCCTCTTCCCTTTCTCATAATATTTTCTATTCTTCTCAGATGATAAACCACTACCATGGTCTATTATTGAGATTCCTCTATACATACTAGAATTTTCATCACGGTCTATCCCAAACCCCAGGGCTTGATCATCCACAGTCGCATATGTATTCATGTTCACCAAGAAGACCTTAAAATGGAGGTCCTTACGCAAATCCATCTAAAATCATTGAGGATTTAATTTCTCATTAGAAAATACATTGAGTGAAAACATTAAAATGATCTGTGATAGTTTTGTCATAATCAAACATGGTATGATCCCCCTGGTGGATATCCAAGAAATCTTAGGACTTCGAGAAGACAATGTTCTCAATGAGATATTGTACATTAAAGATGAACGTGATTTCCATCCAACCAATTTACTTATACCTTCCATCCTGAACCATTGAGTCCCACAACCTCTGATTGAGACCATCAAATAAGAAATAATGACACATAACCTTAACTTCCTCAATACTATCAAGAAATCCAAGAATCTATTAAATATTTTCAATCTAATAATCAAATTCATGGGGGTCTGTTATCCCTCTAAAATATTGTGGTTTTTTTAGGAACTCCCAAGATTCTTCCCTTTTTAATCCTTGTTCATCTTAACTAACATGATCGGGACTAGGGACCACTTTCTGACCTAATTACCAGATAACCTACACAATAACTTCCACTAGTTTCTCATTAAATAGTGAGGTATTAAACTCTCCAACTTCTTCCTAGGGATGCACCAGAAGTATCTGAGGAGGAATCCTCCTAAAAATATTAACAAACAATAGTAAAACCATTAACAAATTGTTCTGAAAAAATTTCACCAAATAAAACTTTTAAACATATTTATAAACCAAAACCAAAATAAAAAAATACATGAAATCATGTATAGTAACTCCTCCCCTAATCGGTTTCCATGGAATGTTTGCATCCATTGTGTCATAGTAGAAGTATAATTCAAATAAATTCCCAAAAATCCCATGGATACCCAAGGATTATCAAGAGGTGTGATTTCCAGACCCCCCCCCCCCCCCACCCCGTCGCAAACAGAACCTCAATACCCCATAATCATATATCATTTTTATCAATAATATCCCAAATAACTGGACCATAGAAAGGTTTTAACCAACTCTCACAGCATTTTCCACAAACTAATCATGGAGTTCAATCCAACCTGACATCTGAATCAAGTCGTGCAATGTTCCAAAGGGCGTTCCTGGTCTCCAAGGGCTATAAAAAGGTGTTTGTGAATCCAAAAATATCTTTCGGTAACAATTTCATCCATGTGAATTGTCTACAAAAATCCAACAAGAATAAAACATCACCACATAAACAATAACTCGAACCAAAATAAACCCAATTATCCTGTGATAATAATTTAACAATTTCAAATAAAACCAAATCACCAAAATTGGAAGGGGAACCAACTACATGACTAAAAAATCCTTGCAAGAAGTGTTTCATCACCCCCAATCCACCATCATCATCACTTAAATGAAGAGAATCACTAGAAATGGGATCAAGAATCACCACTCTGGAACATCATACCTTAATCCAGGTTAAGCATAACAAGGTTTATGTAAACCTGATGGTGTATGTAGGTTATGCCCAATTCCCTATAGGATACCACCCAAAAATATTCCTTGATATATCATTATAAGGAAAATCAACATGCATGTTTGTATGGAAATGAAAGGAAAAAACATTATAGAAAACAAGATTGGGAATTTAAAATGGAAAGTAATGCCAAACGTATATTGACAGTAAGCACAACATCATAGGTGACCGAAAAGTAACCCATTACATACTGTGGTTAGTGTTGACCTAGGATATTCATACCTTGGTGATATGGAATAGAAAGCACATCCCATCTCATTATCATGAATTCTCCACTATAAAGGAGTCAATTCAATGTTCTAGTGGTATCTAATCATGACCAAGGTTTTTTTTAGTGTTATATTATCATTCATTCTAGTTAGTACTGGGCCTCAACCTTGCTGATCAGCTTAGAATACTAGAATTATTCTTCCTAACCTAGTAACCTAATATTACCTTAGTTCTAAATCACATATCCTATGTCATATGAACTATAACATACATTATCACACTTATGCAAAAATCAAATCACACATGAAAACCACCAATTTCTATAGAAAAAAACATTCAAACAAAAACTTACACCAAAATACTATGAAAACATATTTTATACCACCCAAAAAAAATTTAGAACACATTTAGAAATCACATCCATAAAACTAAAGTCATCTAACAATTATTGTAACACCCCGAGATTTTATGAAAAATATTTTTTTTTTAATTTCATTAATGTCTTGTGTTGTACGCTACACCAAAAGGAGATTGCACAACACGCATCCTTGACTTGCCTTTCATTACACGCAATCACGACCTTCCTCGATAGCGTGTGTAGTACGCAATACCGTGTTTCACAAAACAATGATATGCTATTAAAATATTATTAAAACTAGCCGTTATGAATAGTAATAACCACTTTTTGAAATTTTTTAAATTTTATTTTTCAAAATGGACTTCATTTTTGGATTCGGAATATCGAAATTATATTAGGGTGAAATTTTTATACTTTTTGGATAACTTTCATGTTCTGATGAATAGTGAAAATCACTAAAAATTATTAAAAACAACTTTTTTAATCGAAATAATTAATAGTGATAAATTATTAATTTGAGTGGTTTTAAATTATATTTAGAATATATTTTTACAATTTAATGCAATGTTTTTCATTGGATGTAATTTAACATTTAAACCTGACATAAACAAGTGTCAATCTTTTGATAGTTATTATCTTTTAAAAACACGCTATTTGTTTTGATGACAGGAATTAATTTTTAAATTAGTTAATGTAAGTAATATGTTTTGAATTTGGTAAAATAGACATCATTTTTGAGTTCATAATGTAAAATATAGCTTAGGCCTAATTTTTGGTATTTTTCTGGAAACTTTCATTTTTTGATGAATAGTGAAACCACTATGTGGTAGTTAAAAAAACTGAATTTTTCATGAAACATTATTTTACCAATTCTGTGAGTGAAATTTCAAAACTCCGAGAGACACGGTTAATATCAAGGACTAAAATGTGGTTCAATGAGATGAAAATAATTTTTCGTGAATAGTAACATTTTCCTTTTTTTACCACGGTTAAAAGTAAATAGGGTAATTAAGGGTCAAAATGATATTATTATTACCCTAACACATGTCCTAATTCTATTGGATAGGTGTAATTCGACCAAAAACAACCTTAGAAATAAAATATGACCATTTAGGCCCAGTTGGACGAGATTATGACATTTATTATCAATTTATTTAAAGAAGGGTTAAAATAGTTAAAATCAAAGTTTAATAACTAATGAATTTTTAATATAGTGTTATAAATAAGATAAATTCGACTATAAATATTCATTAGAAAGCTAAAAGTATTTACTACATAATGGTATTTTATTTGTAATTTTTAGACTTAAAATAATTTAATTTATTTATGATACAATGATGATGCAGTAATTATCTTATTAATGAAATATTGGCATAATTGATGTAATAAATACCCAAATAAATGTAATTTGACTCTTTTTATGAATTAAAATAATTTTATATGTTAATATGACATGTTAGTGTTGATTTAATTAAATGTTTTCGAATTAATCATTCTGTTATGACTTTTCCAAAATTCAATTACTAAATAGTGTCAAAATTGACATAAAATAGTTTTTAAAACAAATATTATATCATTAATTTTTATTTTATTCCTAAAAATCTAAGGTTCGTCCAAATGACTTAGATAAGGTTATATATATTAATAATAAACAACATGGGGTTCTTTTGGCTTGTCATAGTAATTTTATTAACCTTATAGTGTAAGAAAACAAGAAGACACGGTAAAAGTTAAATTATCTAACTTAAAGTTAAATATAAAAGATAAGGTTAAAATTGATACCTAAAGTTGTCTAAATTCTATTGTATGATAATATTTCGACCCATCCCCACCTTAGCTTCTAAAGATATCAATTTGAAGGTACTTAAAATAGAATATGACTTTATAATAAAATAATTTGTTTAGTTTTCCAAAGGTGCCCCTCTCCTCCCTTATAAAAGGGCACCTCCTCCCTCTCTTCCTCATACCACTTTGAGCCTTAAAGCTCGGGAAAAGCCTAAAAAATTCTCTTCTCAACTTCCCTAGAAAAATCCTACAGGTCCGGGTCTTCTTAAAAGACCAATTTTAGTGCCCTAAGAGGAGGACTCAAAGAGGCGCTTCAAAGAAGAGGTAATGTCCGTTACCGATTCTTTCAACTTTATTTATTCTTCCACTTCTTCTTATTAGGTTTTTTATTATGAAGTAATAACATCAGTATCACTCATATAATGATATGTTATTATATGTATGAAACAACACTATTTCACCATCTATCCATCCTACGGAAAATGAAATCACCACGCGTACGTACGTACGGAATACCATCTCCACGCCGTGGTGTAATCTATTTTCCCCCACCACCTTACTTGGATGGGTAAAATGGTGTAAATAAAAACTATATATGATTATTGTAAAGTGATATTTATTCTTAAATAGTATACATACACTCCAATACAATTCCACGATCATTAGAATGATATCATTGCTCGTGCGTACGTACGGACTACCGTCTCCACGACGAGCTGAGATTCATTTTCCACGCTAACCATTCATGAATGATTATAAAGTATATATAATAAGTAATAATGAAATATATGAAATAATAATGATACTGGATTTATATGTATATATATGTATTTCATCTACTTAATTCCATACAACTCAATGAGGAAACGAAAACAGCGTTAATGCGTACGTACGACCTACCGTCTCCATGAACGGTTTATTTATTTCCATTTACTGATTCATTATATATATGTATATTCTGAATATATATATATAAATCATGTTTTATATTCTGTAATTAAGTAATCATGATCTATGTAATCATATGAATAATTACAAGTCAAAACACGGACGACAAATGAAACGATTTTACCCAAAATACTCTTTAACATGGAATTTACAAAAGAACGGGTAATATAAAGTCATAAGTGAACCATATACAATATCATAACAATGAGTATGATTCTGGAATAAGTCAATAACATTATTTATGTCATTATACAGGAGGTTCGGACACTTACGAAGAAAATCGGACCTAAGGTAAGGGATAATGTGGAAAATCTCATTTTTATCTGAGATTGCTTATTCGTAAGTATTTACTGGGGTTATTTCTAACATCCATGTACATGTTTTATAAAAGTGTTTTCATGTTTCTTTAAAGTCCTTTTTACCCATTTTTGACTTTTACTACATGGTATGTATGGAATCTTACTATTACGAGATACTTTTTGACTATTCCAGCAAAAGTACGAGAAGAATGCTTTTTTAACTTATACGGCATGAACGAATTTTTACGGTTTTATAAAGACTTATTTTCAAGAAGAATCCTCCAAAATATTTCATGATTATTTTCCACAAAACCCTTTTCTTTTGAAAGTGCATGGAATTTTATGAAAAGAATGTGATTTTAAAGAAGAAAGGATATTTTCCTCAAGAATTCATTTCAAGTGTTTTATCAAAACCATTTTCCATCTAAAATGTAATTATTTCATATGTGTATGTTTTAAGTATAATGTCTCTATGATTTACATGGTTTCACTTTTCTTATTATTAATTGATATCCATTTATTTTATATGGATTATGTTATGATGGGATGATGTTTATGAAACCCATTTTATCCATTGGGTTATTATGAATGATGTATGTTTATTTTGTGGCACAAGTAAGAATGATTTCATTATGAGATGGGTGGGACCTATATCTCCCTCCAATGAATTGGGTAATGATTTTATATCTGATGAGATAGACATGGCTGGAACTATAAGTTAATCCGGTTCAGTGTACATGACTGAAATGAGGAGTGAACTCGATTCAGAAAGGGACATTGTCCACTAAGATGGTCTTGGATGCAATGCCTTGGCTACTATGGAAATCATTACATGTGCTTAATGGATTCCACAATTACAAGTTTTATTCCCATGATATTTTATCATGATTTATGTTCCATTATGATCTATGCCTTATGTACATCCATGTTTTATGTTGTTGCTCAAGATTTTGATGTCTAAAAATTATGTTCATGATTTTAAGTTCAAATATATATGGTATGTTTATTTTATCCATGCTTACCCTTACTGAGCATTTGAGCTCACCCTTTTTATGTTTTTTCCCCCAGGATTAAAAGAAAGGTTTTAGGTGTGGAAACAAAAAGTGGAAGATCTTTATGGGAGATGTTGAAGATCTTTCACCACGATTAGAAGATTACGTTCCAAGTTTCCAAAGACACTAAACTATTATGGTCCTTGTGTGTCTGTTTTTGTTATGTATTAAGTATTCCGAAAAAGTAATGTAATGTCCATGTACATCAAGCTTCGGGTCTCTACAATTGGTATCTGAGGAAAGGTTTAGTCAACCTTTGGAAACTAGGATGTGAGATCTTTAGTGATATCCCTAGAGATATTTCTAGGGTATGTCTAGGGATGTCCCTAAGGATAAGTATACATTTAGGATATAGTCCTAGAACTACGATAACAATCTTAGAATTTAACCTAAGATGTTAAATATTTAAGGTACTCCCCCGTGATTATGTTATTTTCCTTGTATGATTTTTTCCTCTCACAGAATTCTTTTTGTGTTTTAGTCAATGGAGGGAACCATAAGGAATTTGGTTAACATTGAATCCAATGGACAAATTGGTGACTATGAACAACAAAATTGTGTAATGCCTAGAGAGAAAGATATTGTGATTATGCCAAATCAGTCATCGCGATATATGATTAACATGGTGAAATTTAGTTGTATGCCTAATTCATCAAATAAGAGGAAGATAGAATTTTATGCATGTTCGCATGTTGAGGAGAATGAAGAAAGGAAGATTGAGATTTTTAAAGAAGAAAAGAATAACCTTGAGTAATACCTCAAATAGAGGGACAGATGTTATATGTGTTGAGAAAAGGGACATAGAGTTACCGAGTGTTATGGAGTTTAATGTCTTATTTGTGGAGAACATGGTCATTACCCAAATCAATGCCCTGTCCTAAAAAGTTACCTCTAAACCAAGGAAGGACTTATTCCAGAACAATCATTGATGAGGATGTATTGAAGTATTTATGTATTGGTTTTCATGAATAATGTTGTTGAGTTACTTTTATGGTGTATTAGAATATTTCTGTATTAGTCTATTGTGGATTTCAATAATTTTATGGTACCGGTAACCATGAAAAGTGATTCAAATATTTTGGAAAGCAGATGATATGCGCATAATGAAGGGATAAGGAGAAAATGAAATGTTTGACAGTATTCATGAGCTCATGATTGTTATATTTACTAAGTGATATCATGGTTTGAGTATACAGAATTTTGGGATTTTGGTATGTGGAAAGAGTTATCTTTTGACAACACTCATGTTTTCACTAAGGATTAATGGGTATTCATTTTTCAGGAGAATACATGATTAAGGCCTTCGAATGGTTGGAATGTGACCAAAAATAAATATATCATGATATATGGGGATCAAAATTGGTATTAACATGCTAGTTGTATGAACTATTTGGTAATTGTTTTCACTATAATATGAGATTAGACATCATTATTTTGGATAATCCTAAAGATGGGAATGGATTATGTTGGAAATAAGTTAGTATTGTTTAAGGATAAAAGTTTTTTTTGATATTATTTATGGGATGTTATTGTAATGTATTTTTAGAAAAAGGACAACCTGTAGGATGGGCGATAGCCCATCACATCGGAAAAGGCTGTGGGAATCGAACCCACAACCGAAGTGCGACAGGCCTTTATCGCCTACCACTGGCCTAAAGGAAGTCCCTGTTTAGTAGAAACTAGTTTAATTATATTAAGTAGTATGATATATGAAGTATAAGTCCATTTTAGGAACCATGTATGATTAATCTCACTATAGATGGACTTGTGTATTTTTTGATAACTTTTCTAACCTTTTGTTTGAGATAGATGGAATGACCCATCATTCTATCACATGATCTTATAAGACATCATGAATGAAAAATTCAACATCATTTCTTAAAGACTTGAAGTGGAAATTGTCCAATGAATGACTAACGGTGAGACTATACCAAAATCACAAAAGTATTTCTTCTAATTCGAATTTCATCTACTTTAGGGAAATGATCTTGAAAACCAAAAATGTTTTCCTAGTGCTCTTATATCTGATGAATCAGATGGTACCTTAGATCATCACAAATTTATGGCTTTGTGATTGTTATCTTTTCCATATCCATGTTCTCTACCACTCTCCATCAGAACATGGTGGTTAGATTTCTCTTCCATATCAATATTTTCACCTATGTGGAAACCCAGTGATTAGTTTATTTGGGTAACCATTATGTTTCATAATTTTGTTTTTATAGATTGGTTTTGGTATTCCTTTATATGATGTGGGTTTCTATTAAAGAAACTTTCGATTAGTAAACCATTTATAACCCTGACGAATTTTGTGGGCGAAATTCATTTTAAGGGGGGTAGAATGTAACACCCCTAGATTTTATGAAAAATATTCTTTTTAATTTCATTAATGTCTTGTGTATTATGCTACATAAAAAGGAGCTTACACAACACGCATCCTTGACTTTCCTTGCATTACACGCAATCACGACCTTCCTCGATAGCATGTGTATTACGCAATACTGAGTTTCACAAAACAATGATATGCTATTAAAATATTATTAAAACTAGCCGTTATGAATAGTAATGACCACTTTTTGAAATTTTGAAAATTTTATTTTTCAAAATGGACTTCATTTTTGGATTTGGAATATCGAAATTAGATTAGGGTGAAATTTTGGTACTTTTCGGATAACTTTCATATTCTGATGAATAGTGAAAATTACTAAATTTTAATTAAAAACAACATTTTTAATAGAAAAAATTAATAGTGATAAATTTTTAATTTGAGTGGTTTTAAAGTATATTTAGAATATATTTTTACAATTTAATACAATTTTTTTCATTGGATGTAATTTCACATTTAAACCAGACATAAACAAGTGTCAATCATTTGATAGTTATTATCTTTTAAAAACACGCTAATTATTTTGACGCCGGGAATGAAATTTTAAATTAGTTAATGTTACTGATATGTTTTGAATTTGGTAAAATAGACATCATTTTTGAGTTCATAATATCAAATATATCTTAGGCCTATTTTTTGGTATTTTTCTGGAAACATTCATTTTTTGATGAATAGTGAAACCACTAAGTGGTAATTAAAAAATTGAATTTTTCATAAAACTTAATTTTACCGCTTCTGTGAGTGGAATTTCGAAAATCCGAGAGATACGGTTAATATCAAGGACTAAAATGTGGTTCAATGAGAAGAAAATAATTTTTGGTGAATAGTAACTTTTTACTTTTTTTACCATGGTTAAAAATAAATAGGATAATTAAGGGTCAAAATGGTATTATTATTACCCAAACACATGTACACATTCTATTGGATAAGTGTAATGAGACCAAAAAAAACCTTAGGAATAAAATATGACCATTTAGGGACACTTGGACTAGATTAGGACATTTATTATCAATTTATTTAAAGACGGGTTGAAAAAGTTAAAATCAACGTTTAATAACTAATGCATTTTTTATATAAGGTTATACATAAGTTAAATTCTACTATAAATATTAATTATAATGAAAAGAATATTTCCTACATAATGGTATTTTATTTGTAATTTTTAGAGTTAAAATAATTTAATTTATTTATGATACAATGATGATGCAGTAATTATCTTATTAATGAAATATTGACATAATTGATGTTATAAATACCCAAAAAAAATTAATTTTAGACTTTTTATGAATTAAAATAATTTTATATGTTAATATTACATGTTATTGTTGATTTAATTAAATTTTTTCGAACTAATCATTCTGTTATGATTTTCACAAAAATCAGTTACTAAATAGTGTCAAAATTGACATAAAATAGTTTTTTTTAAATATTATATTATTAATTGTTATTTTATTCCTAAAAATATACGGTTTGGCAAAAGGAATTATATAAGGTTATATATATTATTAATAAACAACTTGGGGTTCTTTTGGATTGTTATGGTAAGTTTATTAACCTTATAGTGTAAGAAAACAAGAAGACAAGGTAAAAGTTAAATTGTCTAACTTAAAGTTAAATCTAAATGATAAGGTTATAATTGATCCCTTAACTTGTCTAAATTCTATTTGATGAGCGTATTTCGACCCATACCCACCTTAGCTTCGAAATATATCAATTTGGAGATACTTAAAACTGAATATGACTTTATAATAAAATAATATTTTTAGTTTTCAAAAAGTACCCCTCTCCTCCCTTATAAAAGGGCACCTCCTCCCACTCTTCCTCACACCACTTTGAGCCTTAAAGCTCGGCCAAACCCTGCCAAATTCACTTCTACACTTCCCTAGAAATATCTTATAGGTCCTGGTCTTCTTCAAACACCAATTTTAGTGCCCTAAGAGGAGGACTCAAAGAGGCGCTTCAAAGAAGAGGTAATGTCTGTTACCGATTCTTTCAACTTTATTTCTTCTTCCCCTTCTTATTCTTAGGTTTTTTCATTATTAAGTAATGACATAAGTATAACTCATATAATTATATGTTATTATATGTAAGAAAAAACCCTATTTCACCATTTATCCATCCTACGGAAAATGAAATCACCACGCGTACGTACGTACGGAATACCGTCTCCACGTCGTGGTGTAATCTATTTTCCCCCACCACCTTACTTGTACGGGTAAAATGGTGTAAATAATAACTATATATGATTATTGTAAAGTGATATTGATTCTTAAATAGTATACATACACACCAATACAATTCCACGATCATGAGAATGATATCATCGCTCGTGCGTACGTACGGACTACCGTCTCCACGACGCGATGAGATTCATTTTCCACGTTAACCATTCATGAATGATTATAAACTATATATAATAAGTAATCATGAAATATATTACATAATAATTATACTGTATTTATGTGTATATATATGTATTCCATCTACTTAATTCCATTCAACTCAATAAGGAAACGAAAACAGCGTTCATGCGTACGTACGGCCTACCGTCTCCATGAATGGTGTATTTCTATCCATTTACTGATTTATTATATAAATGTATATTCTGAATATATATATAAATCATGTTTTATTTTCTGGAATTAAGTAATCATGATCTAAGTAATCATATTAATAATTACAAGTCAAAACACGGACGACAAATGAAACGATTTTACCCAAAACGCTCTTTAACATGGAATTTACTCAAGAAAAGGTAATATAAAGTCATAAGTGAACCATATATAATATCATAACAATGATTATGATTCTGTAATAAATCAATAACATTATTTAAATCATTATACAGGAGGTTCGGACACTTACGAAGAAAATCAGACCTAAGGTAAGGGATAATGTTGCAAATCTCATTTTTATCTGAGATTGCTTATTCATAAGTATTTACTAGGGTTATTTCTATCATTCATGTACATGTTTTATAAAAGGGTTTTCATGTTTTTTTAAAGTCCTTTTTACCCATTTTTTACTTTTACTACATGGTATGTATGGAATCTTACAATTACGAGGTACTTTTTGACTTTTCTGGCAAAAGTACGAGAAAAATGTTTTTTTTAACTTATACGGCACAAACGAATTTTTATGGTTTTATAAAGACTTATTTTCAGGAATATTACTCCAATATATTTCATGATTATTTTCAACAAAACCATATTCTTTTAAAATTTCTTTGAATTTTGTGAAAAGAAAGTGATTTTAAAGAAGAAAGGATATTTTCCTCAGGAATTCATTTCAAGTGTTTTATCAAAACCATTTTCCATCTAAAATGAAATTATTTCATATGTGTATGTTTTAAGTATAATCTCTATATGACTTAATTGTTTCTATTTTCTTATTATGAAATGATATCCATTTCTTTTATCTGGATTATGTTATGATGGGATGATGTTTATGAAACCCATTTTATTCGTTGGGTTATTATGAATGATGTATGTTTATTTTGTGGCACAAGTAAGAATGATTTCATTATGAGATGGGTGGAACCTATATCTCCCTCCAATTAATTGGGTAAAGATTTTATATCTCATGATATAGATATGTTTGGAATGGTAAGTTAATCTGGTTCAGTGTTACATGACTAAAACGAGGAGTGAACACGATTTAGAAAGGGACTTTTTCCACTAAGATGGTCTTGGAAACAATGCCTTGGCTACTATGGAAATCATTACATGTGCTTAATGGATGTCACAATTACATGTTTTATTCCCATACTATTTTATCATGATTTATATTCCATTATGATCTATGCCTTATGTACTTCCATGTTTTATGTCGTTTCTCATGATTTTGATATTTAAACATTATGTTCATGATTTTAAGTTCAAATGTATGTGGTATGTTTTATTTTATCCATGCTTACCCTTACTAAGAATTTGAGCTCAGCCTTTTTTTGTTTTCCCCCCAGGATTAAAAGAAAGGTTTTAGGTAAGGAAACAAAAAGTGGAAGATATTTATGGGAGATGTTAAAGATCTTTCACCACGATTAGAAGATTACGTTTCAAGTTTCCAAAGACACTAAACTATTACGGTCCTTTTGTGTCTGTTTTTGTTATGTATTAAGTATTCCACAAAATTAATGTAATGTAAATGTATGTCATGCTTCGGGTCTCTACAATTATAAAGCATGGAATCACTTACCTTCATCATTTAAACACCCATAATTCAGTTGAAATCCAAAATTGTACAACATAGTGACCCTAGAGAAGAAAACTTATACCATATCCATCAAGATAAAACATAAAAAAAAGTTTCAACCAACATTATGTAAACCAACCCACTGGATAATGAATAGTACATGATAAGATAATAAGGAACCCAAGAAGAAGGAATTGAAAGAATTGAAGAGGGGGTTACATGATGTTTCCAAATGATTCCACACAAGAACCACCCATGATTTAGTAGTAAAAGGGAGACACGAGGATGGGTAGAGGTTCCTAGGGATTAAAATCCAGAATAAGGGTAATTTTGGTGGATTTATTATTAAATTTTGGTGAGGGTGGAATAGGAAATTAAACAATTTCAAATCATTGGAATGTCTTAGATTTTTTCCACATGGGTTTTCATGATGTGTAGAAATAATGATTACACATCCATCCAAAGAGAAATGAGGGTGAATGACTTTCTTAGGGAGGCCTCGTGCTTGTAATTTCAATTGTGAACCTCAAAAAAATCACTTGTCTGGGCACACGATTATTCACACACTGATGTGATTGGTAGTGCAGCCTAGAAAGTGCCATTGTCCATAGTGCATGGTTTCTTCTAGGTTGGAGAATGGTCATTACTAGCCATGCACCATCTATGTAACACCTTTTGTCAGTCCAAAACCCATCATTTTTCATTAAATGCCTCATGAAGGTTAAGGGATAAATACATGTCAAAAAATAAAAAAAGGAATGCCTCAAAATAAAGTCATGGATGTGAAAATAAATTTTTATAGTAGGGAAATTATAAAAAAACCTAGTTTAAAGATAAATATTTATATTATATTTGATTCAAAAATTGTTTCATTTCATTAAAATTATTATTTTATTATTGTAATGATAAAAGATTTGGGTAATTTCACAACTGATTATTATTCTATGATATTTTGGAGGAGGTTTCATTAAAATAAAGGGATATATAAGGGTGTGTTGGATTTTTGGTGGAAAAAAGTAAACTAATATTCTCTATTTTTTTCTATTTCAAATTTCCTTCATTTTTATGACTTATGATGGCTCCCCCACCCCCTCCATATTCCACATAATACATCATGTCTTGTCCTTCCTTATCATTATTTTTACTTTTAAACGCACAGCATTTCCTACAATTATTTTCTTCATTGGTATATTTTGTGTTGGGAAATATATTCCTTCTCAAATACCATCTCATTGAGTCTATTTGTACTAAAAAACCAATACACTTTTTATTTAATCATACAATAGATTATAAGAATTGATTAATCACCTTGATTATTATTTTTACTTAATAATTATTTTAGGATTATGTTTCAATTTCTTTAAGTATATTTTTTTATAAAAATATGATATAATTTTTTAGTTATAATAATTGGTGATTTTTTCCATATTCTTCCTAATTTGTATCTAAAATATTTTTTGGAGGAGTAATTTTTATTTTTTATAAATAATAATTATTTCTAATAAATTTTCTTTCTAAAAATATATTCATGTATGTTCTAGAAGAAATATAGTCAATAAGGGTTTTGTAGATATTTTGAAATATTCTACTATTATAAATCAACAATTATTTAGCTCTTTAAATAGATGAAAAAATATTTTACAGCTGATTGAATTTTTTTAATAAGAATTATGTTGTTTGACATAATCCTTAATGATCTAATAATTTATGATATAAAAGCTAAAATAACATATATAGTTTAATGACTCTATAAACTAGACATGGGGGTTGTGTAAAGAAAATATAGAGTATACCAAATGTTTTGTGATTAAATTAATATATTTGATGTTTACTGAACATAGTTAAACCCTAAAAAAACTTCTATGCACATTTAACATATTGTGAATTTAATGTGATCAATTGAAAAAATTATATGTTTTTAATGTATCAAATAATACAAATAGACTCAATAATTTTTATAGAAATTTATTAGAATCTACGAAACATAGTTCATAGAAATTTTATTGGATAAAATAATACCTACGGAATCTATGTAATAGTATATTGAGTACATTTCTATTAGATGCAACATTAGTGCATTTTTACTCCATGAAATAATTAGGTTTTCCTAGAATAAAATTAAGTCACTTACAATTTATTAGATTTTAAATAAATATTTAACTATATTTTCATTCCACTAGAAATAGTGATTGAGATTCGAAGTTCAACATTTAGGTATACTTATAGAGGGATTGAATCAGTTTAGAAAACTTTTATAGAATTATTTTAATTTTACTTGTTATCCCTTTTCTATATATGAACCTATCCACCTATTAGGGTGAGGGGATATTTCCGTTTTTCAATCACATTCCCAGCACATAAAATATAGTAAGTAAATGAATCACAAAAAAAAAATATATGTTTACCAGGATCACCCCTAGGTGGGTGACTATGTCCTTGGTATTTTTTAGTTAAGTTACTGAAAATCATTCTCCACAGGTAATATTTTAGTCAATCATAGTGGTTTATGAAGGTTTGATATCTAAATTCCTATTTCTAATGGAATCCCACCCATTTCTGTGATATTAGAACCCACCAATGTTCATATACACTACACTAACATAATAAAAAAGATCACACTAACTACAGGATGACACTACAAAATAAAACTAATCTCCCTCTTTAATCCAAACTGGTACATTGATTCTACAATTACTTACAATCACTGAAAGTCTTCAAATTCCGTAGAATTCAACTGATAAAACTCTATATAATCTAGCGAACTATACTTATTGAATAATTAGAATATATCAAATATAATTCAACTCAGAAAATAATAAATATAATCAACTAAAAGTTATTATATACACTAAAATTTTTCTTCATCCTCGGTTTGTTTAGATATATCCCATTTATCTTATTTTAGTTAATTTATTTGAAATGTTTTATTTCATAATTAATTTTTATTACTTTTTTTAGAAATACACAATAATACTTATACTTCTATTTTTTGTCATGAAAATAATAATGGTGGTGGTTTTATAATTTTCATTTACATATATTTCATAGCCTTCAAGAAAATAACCTTTTATGAATTATATTATCAAGCCGTATTAATTATGATTTGGAAACCTGAATAATGCACAAATAAAATTCATGGAATGTACTTATTCTTCCTCTAAAAAATTCAAACACCCATTTCAGTATTCTTAGAGCTTCTTTCATCACACAGTGTTCTCATAATTTCTTAGTGAGTCCTTAATCCAACAATATGTTTTTCAGGTGTTCATAAATGATCACATGGGATTATATATTCTTTTCATAGAAAAGATAATGTTCAATCCCATTAATTGAATTTTTCAAAAATATCTTTATATTATTATTCAAACTAATATTTTTCATCATATATATTTCATTCATGAAACATGAATAACTTGTTTAATTTTCTCACTTCACTTCTTCTTGATAGTATATCACATAGTCATATCTTCATGATGGTATATAAAATATCTTTAGTGTAATTATAAACATGAAAATTAATTCTAATGTTATTCATATATCATGCATTGCCATCTCAAAATCATTGCACAAAATCACAAACCTGAAACACGCTTTTTAAAATGAAACTGTATGTATATAGATCTTACTAGATGAAGGATACATATATATATATATAGTGATATATTTATAAATATGATCGATGAATATTAACCTACCTCGTAGAATCAATGCATGGAACTTCTTATAAAAAATAATTTACTCCACTCACTTATCAATACCTCTCCCACTCATTTAGATTGAAACCTCTCTTTTTTGAAACATTACAAATTGAAAAGGATGAGGTTATTTATATTTTATCTTTAAATAGATTATTTCCTCATATTTATTAGTAATATATTTGATTCAGCAACTAACTACATCCTTCAATAACTTATGTTTTATCATAAAAATCAATCTCTCATCATGAGAATTATATGTCATTACTATTGGTAAATCACCATCATCACAAAGAAAATTATTCTCTATCATCACAGAGAAAACATTTTCGCATCTTGTATTTATCTCAATGTTATAAGAATTTTCTACGTTTCATCCTTGACTTAACTTAGGGTTCTAATTTTAATCTCTAAATAAATCACCAACAATGTTCTGCAAACTGTTTCAGCTTTCGAAAACCATGCATGTGCTCACCATTCACTTTTCTCAACATGAATAACTTCATGGCATGAAGTAAAATGCATAAAAAATTCATTTTCAACATAACTGGCATGTAGAACCATAAATATTTATGTAGAATATGATGTGGAGAACCCAAGCTCTGCATGAAGTCAATATTTGTTCATTGTGAGGGTTATAATTGTAGTATATGATTACCTTGTGAGATAGAGGTTGAATACAACATATAATGTAAGAAAACTCATTTTAATTACGAGGAATCATTGAATCCATTTTGTGTAATAATTTAAATCCTTATTCCATCCATGTTAAAATTTCATATTATGCCCATATAGAGACTATAAAATGAAAAATATAAATCATATTCACTCATTAATAATATGATACATGGAATATTATGTCTGATTAAATGATTAGACTGTCTAAGGTGTCCCTTGGTTATATATACCAACCTTCACAGTCTGTGGTTATTTATTTAACTTTCTATTAACCTATTCTTTGGACCTACTTACTTGGATTTAAGTTATAAATACAAGTAATTAGTAGTGTATCCTATGTTTTGTGATGAAAATTCAAGGTGAAACCATTATGATGTCAAACAAAGTGATACACAGGTGGAAAAGTGTAATTTTGTAATTCTGTACAAGACCAACATAAGAATTTATTCCCCTTTTTCATAGGATTATTTATTATCCTCTCAAGAAATCATCCATTATATAAGATCATGATTGGGTCATTTATTTATTTCTGGGAAGGTGTTATTTAATTTACGGATGAAAAATCGTGAACAAATAAATAAATTAATATATGTAAAAACACATTATTTAAATTAGTCGATTGTGTGTAATTGTTTTATCCAACATGGTTTCATTAATTATGCTAAATCGAAATAATATTAAAAAGTCTTATAAAGGATAAAACAAGATAAATGTATGCATAATAAACTAATATACTTCAACTAAATATTAAGATAGACTTTCCTTTATATTACATGATTGAGAATAAAATCCATATAACTATCTGTTTGACCCACCCCCTTTGGGACACTTACTTTTAACATGGAGTTGTTATAAATGTTATGGGTTGAATTAATCATCTTACAGAAAGATAATTATCCATATCTAGACATGATGTAACTTGAAGGCATGTTTTTATGGAATCCAATTCTCAGTATTAGTATTATGGAGTCCTCTAAAAAACCATGGAGTATCAATCCCACCGTTGAAAAATACATACCTACCTAAATTCCTTCAAATAGATTGAACAACCATCATTACGGTTGTGAGAGGGTGAATGGATCCATTCCGTTATAATTTCCTAGAAAATAGAGATTCTGAATTCAATGGTGAGGACAATTGTGACATGATAAAATAGTGGGAGATTTAATAACAATGATTTTAATATTTCTCAAATAATTAGTAATAAAGTGATGTAACAATAATCTGATTTAATTTTTTTAGAAAATGGAAATCAAAACCGTGAAAATAGTATGATCATTCCTTAAATAAAGATATGTCATAGAGGATAAAAAATTATGTAAATTATTTTTATCAAAAAAATTGTATTATGACTTAGAATACCCTATTCATATTCTTCCACACCAATAAGAAAGATATGGTGACGAGGGTGCCTATAAGATATTTTTTTATGATGATTCCTATGTATGATGTATAATAATATCACTTATGTCTGAATATTTGATGATACACTATAAAGATATGGATTCTAAGACCATAATATCACATCAATATTATATTGAGAATGATATAAAACTGGTTCAAATAAATATTATTGTCAATAAACTATTTCAGTGTAAACTAGAAGAAGGAAATATAACTAATGATCATGATTTCTTAATTCATGGGAATATTTAATTCTCAGTGAAATTAGGCCTCCAATTGTACTAGGAATTGTAAATTAATATTATATTTTTACCCTTACCATTATGATTATCCTTATTAATCCATTCCTTGGTAAAAGAAATAGATAAGTTACTTTGGAAACTTTTTTAAATTCATTACGAAGTTGATAGGAATTGTATGAAAATTATTTCTCAAACCATTTAGTTTTATAATTTAAAAAGACATGGATGAAGATCACAAGGCTCATATAAATCCAAAATATCATTTACAAGGCCTTTCAAAGGGGAAAAAGATTTTTGGGATGAAAAATGAACAAGTGTTATTTTATTCTTATGTATAAAGAATGGATACTAGAGAAAAAATATAAATGAATGAAATAATAATGTATTTTAATACACATTATATATATTTATCATGTTTACATTCATTTATTATGTATTAAATAAAATATTTTTACAACTTACATGTATTTAAATATAGAAAATAAGATAGAATTAAAAAGTTATACAGTAAACTCATCCGGAGCTAAGAAATGGATATTCCTATATCATCTATTGGTAACTCAATATTTCACATTATAATATTGAATTTATTAAATTCATTAATAGTTTTTACCAAAATAGTTTTCTCGGAACCTTGATAGACTCAAAAAGGCATTATTTCATTTTAGAATAAATGTTTTTATGGTAAATAAATAGTCAACTAATCGTTTATTAACTATTGGGTCACAAATATCCAATGAAAGAATGACAAATATAAAATACAAGACTCCTACCTGATTGTAAAAATATAATTATATATCAAATAAAACTAAAATCGGTTGACCTATTTATAATTGTTAATTTGGTTTAGTCTAAATTCATTTATGATACTAGTTATATAATACTACTTATCATGTTTTAGATTAATAATATTTTTTTTAAAAAAATGTATATCATAAATCCTTTTAGAGCTCATTCAACATAGACACATAAACAATATTAATGCTAAAGGGTACTTTGTATACATCATGATATTATTTTAAGAAATTTTAGAAACATTTACTGATTTAAATTAGTTCACTTGGTAATTATTGATAAAACTTAGTGTTTTATTGTCATACAATATATTATATATGTCATCACTGATCATATATGTGGTATACTAGTTATCCCCATCCCACAATACCTTATATACATAAACTTCCTTATGGTTGTAAAAGAAAAATCAATTAAGATTCTCATATGTACTCTAAATCTTCCATTAATCCCTCCAAACATGATTTTCAAATATAATTATATCAATTAACCATATTTTTTTATATTTTCAACAAGATATCATATCTATTGCAATATGATAAGAGTATATTAAGAATTAAACACATTATTTGAAAAAAAATTTGTAAAAATAAAGCCTTAGCTATATGTGAACATTAAAAACAGAAATGCTAATCTAGGTTTATTATACTACATTCACTAATGATATTAATATCTAGTCAATTAAAAAATATTACATAAAGGATTCATATCTCTTTGAAGATAGTCGGAGTGTAATTAACTTCTGTGGGTTAAGGATCTATATGTATATTGGTTGGCATATGAATACTAGACTCTGTTAAATTCAGTGTGAAGAGTAGTTCTAGAGAAAAAAACTACATTGCAACTTATGACCAAATAGGTGGTTTAGATTTACTATGTCCGATGATACATATATTTGATCCTTCAAAAATAAATATTTTTATAATTCTTCTTATATGGACCTAACATTATTATATTAGATAATCTTGAGTTTTATTCAAGAACTCGCTTCCTTTCATATTGAGGATATTTTCATGTTTATTGTTCTAGATAATTGGGATATAACACATACATAACATTCTACATTAATATAGATTGGATACCATAAAAATAGTATTCATTTCATCCAAAATATAAATGTTTTCAAAAAAAAATATTTAATTAAAAAATATTCATAACTTATAACATGGATTCATTATTTTACATACACATCCTTATAACCTGTGAAAATAATTTAAAACATGGGATGAGAACAAAAATCTCATTAAGGGATATAAAAAAAGAAAGAACACCTTAGTCTATGAATAATTGTAATATATGAAATCATATTCAAAAAGACATCATTATCACCCATATAAATGTACATTTTTAAACTTGATATTTCCATGAGATTTACAAAAAACATATAGGGAATAAATATAACCATAAATTTAACTTGGGGAATTACTTTCATAATCTTGTAACCCTCTTAGCTGCTTTGTAATTTCTAACCCTTGCGGCTACCTTACAATTTGTGTAACCATCATAGTTACACATGTAGTACCCATACGTCCAACCTCAATCATACACGTATCCAATGAATTGTATGGATATATAGGTACAACCATTAAACATAAATGATTTTTAATAACCGTAACACAATCATTCAAGATGAATAATTTCATAAAAATATTGCTTTTGAATTTTGTGAAACAGAATTATAAAAGAGGATTTTAAATGAAAAGTCCCTTTTAAATATCATGTAATTGACGATAGACTTAATTCAGTGTATGGAAGTTAGATATATGATATAAATATACATATTCCATCATAATATTAACATTTTTCATCAAAAAAAACAATTTTAATATCAAATAAAAAATGAATTAGAAGGACAACCCAAAGAAAAGAAATTGGATTAAGAATTCACTTATGAAATTCAAGCATAGTAATGAGTTAACATGGGAGGGAGTTAAGAGGTTAAAATTGGGTATATCATCACTATTAGATCATGAGGTTAGTATGGTGGGGTCTGAAAACATACTCTAACCTTATGAATTAAAAATTTTATAATATAGAAGAGATTCTAGAATAAAAGTGAGAAACAGAGGGTCGATTACTTGGGTTAAACTTCCAAAAAACATGTTTGAAACACTTTAATGAAGGTTAAAATAGTGTTATTAATATTTTACAAATACCTACTATAGATTATAACACATTTTATGGTCATATTATAACATCATTCCTCCAATTAATTAATAGTATTTTGTTAATTCCATTGTTTTCAGGTGCATTCTTCACATGGTTTCCATGATCGGTTCATGATAGATATTCTTATGGATTGGAAGTGAAAATATATATTTGTAATAGAATGGTATTTATATATTTAAATAAAAATAAATTATACCATTTATCATTTTGAATTCTGAAATGAAGATGATTCATAAGTTAAATAATTATTGATATTTGTTTAGGTCATTTTGGTGATTCTTCGATCATAATGAACTCATTTTGTTTTATAAAATATTAACATGTGTACAAAATAATTCCAGAACCTTATAAAAGATATGATAAATAATTTATAATCTTTTTCAACCCTAAAAATTATTTCACAGTACAGGAAAAATGGCTTATACCCACGGTTCAAAACTGTGGGTATAGCCCCAAAAACCGTGGGTATAGCCTACACCCACGGTTTTGGGAACTGTGGGCTGGAATGGCGTCGCTATAGGTCCCCATCCTATACCCATGGTTTTCTAAAACCGTAGGTATATGTTTTCTTCCACAGTGTCAATGAAACATACCCAATTTCTATGGTGTCAAAGGATTTTACCCATGGTTTCAAAACAGTGGGTATAAATCCTAAAATAATGCAGGTGGCGGGTTTCGATCCTGCAACCTCTTCGCTGAAAACACTGCCTCTAACCACTACCCTAACATCACATATGTGTGTGTATATAAATATATATTGTTATATATAGTTATATAAACTGTGGCTATAGAGAGAAGAACTGTGGGTATAGGACTCCCGCCAAACAAAATTCCTTCCCGCTGGGAAAAAAATTTCCCGCGCACACACGGGAAACCTATACCAACGGTTTTTCATAACCGTGGGTATACATATTTTATCCCAGACCTATCCCGAGGGTTTTGGGGATAAACATGGAGATAGTTACCCCTACACACACAGTTTTTGAAATTCTTGTGTATAGGTGACTTTTCAGGACCTATCCAAATGGTTTTGGAAAACCGTGGGGATAGACCCCCCAATACCCAGGGTTTTGGAAAACTGTGGGTATAGGTCTTGAAATGTGCCTATGCCCATGGTTTTCAAAAACTCTGGGTATAGGAGTACCTATCCACACAATTTTGGGTAAAACCATGGGGATAGGCCCATTTTCCAGTAGTGTCCTGAGAATTCTTGAAGGACGTAAAAGAAATTGAAATCACATGTTGCATGATGTCGGTAAATTGACACATCACGGATGATGTTTTAAATTATTGAATAAGTGGGAGATAATAAGAATTATAATGGTAAATATTCCATAAATATGATGAAATATAGAATATCTAAGACACTGAATCATAAATGCATCCTGTATAAGGGGAGGTGAGGAATGAAGAATAATATAAAAGAAAATGAAAATAAAATAAAGAAAACAAAAGGGGATGTTTACATCTTGATCTCTTCTCTTTAAGATCCTCATTAAAACATTTGGTTTTTTCCTTTTGGTGAGACTAGAAGGTCTTGAACTTAGGTAAGGGGATTGGGATGATTATTGGGTGGAACGTAGACAATTCTCAATGCTTTAGTGGTATATGAGGTAGAGGGGGAGTGGGTAATATTTATTGTGGAGGAGAAGATGAATTATACATTATTTTATTCATTAGATTAATATTTTTTTCCCCAGAATATAAATAGTATTCATTAATTTGACCGAGGAAAATAATAATTGAATGTGAGTTCGAACCATGTGGACTTTCATTAACCTTGAATCACCCATGATGCAGTAAAACAAGTATTTAGCATTTATCGTAATTTATCATATTTTACCATTCATAAAAAGTCATGTTTTTCATAAAATTACAAAAAAGTAACCCCCTATATTATTAGATGTGTGTAATTAAAAAATGAACTCCATTTTATAAAAATAATTATCTAAATATAATAAATTTATTTTTTAAATAAAATATTATTTTATTCCAAAAATATATATTTTAAATCATTTATTTACTTATACCATGATAAGGGTAAATCATAATTTTAATTAAATTACATATATATATATATAGTATCATGGGTGTGGATACTATTCATATGTGTAATAATACTATTCATATGGGTATGTTACTATTCACCAAAAATAATGTTTCACTTATGAAACTCCAAATAACATACTGATTGTAACCCTGTATGTCATTTTTTCGAGATTCAAAACCCAAAAGTGGGAAAATTGAGTTCAATTCTAATTATAAATATATATGTCATAAATTTATCGTGCATTTCAATTTTTCTTTAATCTTGGGGTGTTACATTATCCCAGCATTCTAGAAATTACATCCTTGCAATTTTATTTTCTTATTAATCAAGTTACGGTACATTTATCTCGTAGAACTTTCAGAATACCATGTTGTCTCTTCAACCATAAGGTTTATCTATGAAACCATTACATAATGGATTACATTATTTTGTAATACATGTTCCCTTTGATCAATAATTTGAACTAGTTTCTATTTATAATAAACCTTATCTTCAAACTGAATTGCTTCAAGGTTCAAAAAATGAGACGAATCTGGCACATACTATCTCAACATCGAAACATGAAAAACATTGTGTACCAAAGATCAAATCAGAATAAAATCACCTTAGTAAATGACTTGTCCAATTTTATCTATAATTTCATGAGGTCCAATGATTTTTGGAATCATCTTTCCTTTCTTACACAAACATGTTACACTGTTCTATGGTGTGATTCTAAAAAAACATGATCACCTACATCGAAAAAAAGTCCTTCCCCCCATTGTCTACATAACTTTTTTATCCGATATGAGTTATCCTCATGTGTTGCTAGATCAAATTCACTTTCTCTACCACATCCTCTACCAATTCTGGTCTCATCAACTACCTTTCCATTACTACATCCCAAAAAATGGAGTTCTACACTACTTCCCATACAATACCTCAAAAGGTTCAATCTGTATACTGGAATAAAAACTACTATAATAAAAAACTAATCTAAATAAAGATGCTAATCCAAACATACCTATTAGTCCATTGAACATGCTCAAAGCATATCCCCCAAATTCAAAATCGTTCGATCTAACTTCCCATCTAATTGAAGATGAAAAGTTGTACTAAAATTTAATTATTTTCCCAATGACTTATGAAGTCCCTCCCAAAAGTTATAAGTGATCCTAGGATCCTGATAATTATCAATATTTCTTTTACTAAAAAAAATATAAAATTATTAATTGAATAATCAAAAAACACCCATCTCCTCCACTATATATACCACCCCTCACCACCTCTTCTCCTCACACCACCAAATCTGTGAAGCTTGGAAAATTTCTACCAAATAATAATATGAAGTATCTCTACCACGTCAAGGATCCTTGTTTCTCAATAAATTACCAATCCCAAGTCCCTTAAGTAGGTACTCACATATAGTAATTCAATAGGTATAATCCACTTTCTCATTCCCTATTTTCTCTTCACTTTCATTCATCTTTTTATACTCTACTCGCCTACTGTATAAAAACATGAATGATAACTATAGTATTTTATATATAATATAATTTTATTATTTCATTGTAAAATACACCATCAAACATTTTCTCTACTTCCTTTTATACTAAAAATGAAAACATCAGTCGTGAGGTGTCAATTTACCGCGTTTGTGGACAACACATTTTCATTTTCAATTACACCTTATAGGATGATCGTAAAACAATTATTATGGTTATAAAATATTATAATATAATTATTACAACTTATTTTAATTTCTATGATAAGTGTATATCCTTAATAAAAATTAATATAACAAAACTATTTCTTGGTGATTAAAAAAACGCCAAAAATATTCTAAATGATTGCACTAACATCTTCACTAATGGTTAATCCTCATACCATATAACCAAATGAAATATATTACCATGTAATATTATGTATGTTAATTAATTACATATAATTTAAATTTTGGAAAACAATTCTCATTTTACATGATTTTCCATACTTGTACACAATTAAACTGATCATGGAAAACGAGGAAATGAAGGCTCCTGAATGAAAATATTGTATCTCATAAATCATAAAAAATTCAATTAATAGAGATAAAAAATAATAATAAATAAAATAAATTTTGAATAGGTTATTAAATAATTTATAAACCAATATAATTTCATTATCCAATACATTAAGTACAAGTGAAAACACTTTCAGACATTAGGTAAGGTTTTTCTTGTCTCCCCTTTATTTATATGAGATTTGAATTTTTCACTGCTATATCTTGTCTATGGTTTATGTATATGTTCAATTAATTTAAAATATCATGATTTAATTTAAATCAATGTTAATAAATTTTTAATTTTACGATTATTAATTTTATGGGACATATGATTTGATTGATTACAAAGTGGTAAGTGATTCTTTCAAAATCGCCATTTTTTTTCCTTCAGGTTACGCTTTCACTATATTTACCCTTATGTAATTATTATTTCCTTCTAAATACATATTTGAAATTATTTTTATAGTTTCCAAAATCATGTATCCATTTCAATTAATCCATATTTTTTAGGGGTATATATGTTTTAGTAATGTTCCATTATCAATGCATCCTGATAAGCATGCCTAGTTAAAGGGAAATTACCAAATTCATACCCATTTTCAAGTACCATCCCTAATATATATTGAGATAAATTTTTTTCCTAATATTAAAAAATTAATCATGAAAAATTATATTTTTATCATTTTTAGTTTAATACAAACAATTCTTCTTTTTCTATTTTAAATAATCTTTAATATTTTCCCTAAAATCAAAATAAAGATGAACTTTTTTATAATTTCTTAAAAAATATTCTTACATGTTTTCACATTATATAGACATAAATTTTCATGTTATATTCCTATTTTACCCCATTAATTTCCAATTATGATAAAAATAAATTCATTCATGAAAACCATTATGATATTCCCTTGGGCTATTCTTTATTCCCCACTTATTCATTATGTGTGGTGTATGTATACTTCACCTTAATTTGTTATCATAATTCATTGAATATTTAATTAAATATCCACATTTACTGTATCATGTAAATTATTATTTCCATTTCCATTTACCATTTTTCCATTATAGTGTTTTATTTGATTTTATTTTAGTTAGTAATGTATTGATAAATCTATATCCTCTAATTAATATAGATATTTTGATAAGTCATATTTTTCATGAATTAAATATATGATAATTGATTTGAAATGGTATGAAATGGGTTGTGGATATGTTAATGAAAGAACAATGGTTGAGGGCCTATTATAGGAACCCCCTCAATGTATTGGTAGTCTTATTAGATTAAGTTAATTAGTGAAAAACAATTTTTGTTTGTTTCCATACATAATTAGATGAGTTTCTACCAATAGAAATACCCCATAAAGAGAGTATAATGGTTCATATTATAGACAAATAAATTATAATAATTAATAATTCCCTAAATTTGGAATTATTTTATCATTATCTAGAGGATTTTTATAGTGAATGTATCTATGGATGTAATTTCATTCTCAGTTTTTGGATTGGTCTGTGTGTGTTTTAGTTATTTATCATTCAATATTTATTTTAATTATTGATAAATGTTGTCTTCCATTTTACCTAAAACTTACTAACAATTTTATCTCACCATTTTATTTTATTACTACCCATGTTATAAATAAGATATAATTTAATTAGTTTTTAAAGATACAATTTTTTATCTTTTTTTGTATATTACATTTTATTTTATTTTCCCAATATAATAAAGGAATCATGTATGTATTTAGTTCTTGAAGAGAACTAAACTAATCAATCCTTGGTGATGAAATATCTTATATTCATTCCATTATAATAAAATTACCACCTACTCTCAGATACTAGTGTTGAGGTTGTTACAAATAGAAACACTATATATTCCAACTGGTCTGAATTTGAAAATTTCAAGTTCCCGAATTTTAGTAGGAATATCTGTAAGCACTGAATCCCATGTGATTCATATTTCATTAATCATTAAACAACATAAAAACTATATAAAGTTATTATATAAAATAAATTAGTAATTATAGAAAAAAACAAACTAATTTTATCTATAGTAAACATGCAACAAATTAAAATGTCAAGTAATATGTAAAACAGATCATATTTTTTGTTTTTACAAAATTCTAAAGAAATTCACATAACCACATAAGAAAATACACTTATGGTATTTTTTAAAAATAATTTTACATATTGGATTAAATTACCTTAATTGGATTCATATATCTTAGGTTATCAATAAAATATAGTTCAAAAAAAATTCATGAAAATTGTCAAATTTGGACATCAAACAATCAGTAAATTATAACCTAAATATGGACATTATAGATATCAATTCAAAAAAATTATTGTAATAATATTTATATATCCTATTAAATTTACCTCTTTATAACATTTTATGGTTCAAATAATATATTTATTTCAATTTAGAATATTAGATACATGAATCAACTATATGGGAGAAATGGCTATGTGAATCAGTTACATGGGAAAAACAACTAGATAAATTAGACACATTGCATAATTGGCTATGTAGGAATAGTAAAAATACATAAAATAATTTTTAAATGTCCTAGATGACTAATTTTTCCTAGTAACACTATATGAAACAAGTATAATGTGTTATGACCAATCGAAACATGGAATTTGAAGATATTGAAATAAAAAAATATTATGAACTAATAAAAGATCACTATACATTAATTAACACATAAGATAAAAAAATAGATAAAAACTAAAATATTTAAGAATATAAGAAAATTATACCTTAAATAATATATATGTTTATAACCTAAATATAACACTTAATTAAGAATTATGTTACAGAGAATAAAATAATTAAAGTTATCAATGTATTAAGACTTATGATAGAGAGATTAAAATAAGTAAATTTTTTAACTTATCAAAACAAAAAGTGGTTTAAGAATAACCTCTAAATTATACCTTTTTTATAATTAAAAAAATATACATTAAAAAAACCTCTCCCTTTTTAAAATTATCAAAAATATTCCTTGTATAAAAAGAATACTTCACTCTTTAAAATAATAATATTTATTCCCCATATTTTAATATAATATGACTTTTCCTTGCATTGATACTAAAAATTTAAATCCCCTTAAATTTAGGCATGGTTGGAAAACACATTGTATTTCATGAATTTAAATAGTATATAAAAATGTTTCATAATTGAAATTACAAAAAAAAAATAAGAATCCATGATAAAACATTCTATAATTTGAAATTGAATTGATCATAGTGAGTAAAAGTTTTAAATATGTTCTGAAAAATAATATGAGACCCTTCATAAACTAACCTTTTAGTAAAAATAAATGTTTTAATAGTGTGTAAAAATAATCAAGTAAGTTTGTTAATTCTTACAATAAAAATACACTAATAAATATATAAAAAAATATAACAATAGTAATAAAAAAATAGTTTCCATTTTTTAAATATTTCATGAAAATCTCAAAATTCAAACATAATAAAAAACTATAAAATAATGAAATTTTCATCAAACTTAATCTCCATATAATTCTAACAATTTCAGCACATAAAACACACAATATTTTCCTGTATTTAAACACTAAATATTACACTCCCTGAGTGTAATAAAATAAAATATTTCTATAAATTTAATATTTTAAAAATTTTAAAAGAATAAAAATCATATTCCAATATTCATGGAATAAAATTAATAGAAGAATAATTTTCTAGGAAAAATTTGGGAATTTAAATATGGTTTCCTCCCCATTAATTATTTCATTATACATATGAATTAACATAATTTATGTTTAAAATAAAACACTACACTTCAATTCAAGATACCATCAGTTGAAAAAATAGACACGTCCATATAGAAATTGAATTTTATCTTTGATGAAGTAGTGAAGATGAAATTAATCAAAATAGATTGAGAAAATTTATATATTTGTATATTGAATATAAATTCTTCTATTTAGAAAGAATCCAAATTAAACTAAATATATTTAAACATGAACTAAAAATATGTAAAAATAATAGATTGTATATTTAGAAATAGGGAATAAATTTATGATAGAATAATTTCTTCACCCATTTACATTAAAATCCTTCTTTCCAGAAATACAATATCAGTTTATGTATATAAAAATATAAAAAAAATTAAATATATGTTTTTTTAAATATATTATCATTAGGAAAACAACCCAACTAAAACTATTTATAATAGTTTTTAAAAACCAAAACAACCAAGATGAAATCAAAATTATGAACAATATTAACTCCCCCTAAATTAATGTTTATTTTAAAATTTCAGTTCTAAAAAAGAAAAAGTACAATTTTCTTTACAACATTGTAAACTCCACTAAATAATACTTTAATATCCCAAAAATCCTTGAAAATAGATACAAAATATTTAAATAATTTTTAAATTGAAAAAATTAATTATAATACAAGTAAAAATAGAAACTAAATCTAGAATATATTATTTACTAATCAAATAAATATTTCAAATAGATTATATTGGAAAAAAAATTATCCAAAGACATATGATTAAATATATTCATACCAAAAAATATTTAAATCTATTTCATCCATACTTTAAATAATCATAATATTACTCATGTTAAAAAACCCAATATATAAAACATATATGCTAGAATCATATATGGTGAAAAAATACATGGAATCTAAAAATGGTAAAATATTCTTTAAAAATATCATGCCACAATATCAAGGATAACTAAAATGAAATGCATGACAGACATAAGAATCATAAAATACCTATAAAATGTGTATAATGAGTGGTTTAATTTCACATGAATTAGGTATAAAGAATGGATTAACTTCACTTGAATTATAATCCATAACTTTAGTTACACAACCTTTAGAATGTTTAGATAGCTTGGTCTTGAAACCATATTTTAACATTAGAGACCTTTTTTGACAAAATTATTCTATTAACATTAATTGAAAATCAAAAGTATACTGGCCGTGAGATCCACATTTTTTTGTAACTAACTGAAGAAATTATAGTAGAGTTCCCATTCATAAAATGGGAAGCATGTAAAAGTGGGACCCAAAATAGTATTCCTTTTGGTCAATATGATCTAAAATAATATTTAGTATAAGGTAATGAGAAATATAAGTTCATTCAAGATAATGGTTCCCATACCTATACAAATATAGCGTGGTTCAGCTTCTGATCAACCTGAAAAGTAGGGTAAAATATGAAATGAATTATTCCAATTCTTGTAATAACACCTAGTAAGTATGTTTTTATCATAATATAAATTATACTAATTATACTACTTGTGCTAACCAATATGTCATGTTTTGACATTTGGAATAAAGTAATATTGTTAGGGATATTATCTCTTGAAATTTCTTATTCAAGGAGGAGAATTCAGACATGGAATAGTAGCTCTGAAGTAGAGACATGGATGTCCTAATAGCTAAATCCATACTAGTCAAGAAGTATGATCTTATCACGTGAAATCAAACAAGGTTAGTTAGAAATTCCCCCTAGTACATATGGGTGTTTTCCCCCTCTACTCCCATTATCAACCTCCACCTCCCAAACATCTGAACACAGCTTCCCACCCGTCTCCTCACCGGCCTCCGCCTCCCAACTCTGCCTCCACTCCCGAACTCGACCTCCCAGCCTTCATCTCCACCTCAACATCATAGCCTCTGAATCTATACCCCCATCTCTGTTAAAGTCCCCCCTCCCCCATCAATTCTCCCTCTCCTCCAGAAATATCCCAAGTAATTCATTTCATCTAGGTATGGAATTTCTTCTCCTTGCTTTTTTATTCTTTTTAAACTAATCACATATTATTATAGCAATAGCCTCAACAATTTTACTACAAAATTTCTCTTTTTGATTATTTATTTAATCAATAAGAATTTATCTTATAGGTAAATTCTACTTCTTATTATTGTTATTGCAACATCCTTTTTCATTTACAATGTTTTATACCACTACATTTTATTCTTTTGATATAACCAAAAACTCTACTAATTTGGGATCATGTTAACAGCCTCAAAAAGTTGACTACAAAATTTCTCTTTTTAGTTGTTTATTTAATAAATAATCATTCATATTATATATAAATTATAATTCTTTACATTTTTATTGTAACATGATTTTTCATTTACAATGTTTTATAACACAACATTTTGTTCATTGGATATATTTGATAACACTACTAATCTAGGATTAATTTGTTTAGGTCTTTTATAATATTCCCTTACCAAATTAATATTTCAAGAATTTTCCCATATCTTTCTCCCTATTTTAGGATCCATAAATTATTCCATTGAAACTGATTATTCATAGTAGATGAAGTAAAATTTTTCAGGGATTTCCTAGCTGCTTGATCCCCTATCATTGAATACAGGTAAATATGAGACATATTTTTATTCCCATTGGTATAAATATTCTCTATCTAGGTCTCCTTCCATTGTTGGCTTAAATTGGTTCTCACATAATGTCAACCATATATGTTACCAATTTTGAATTTAAATCTAGCATATTTTAATCATGAACTATGCATGATGACTCATGAGACTGCTCTATAATCAAGTATGGCCCTTTATTGTCAAGATGGAGTTTATTCTCTAGGAACCGATAAAATCCAATGAAATACATATAAAATTACACCATATTTTTTTAATTCTAGTGTCTATGCATGGAATTATCCACCATCGATTCCATCTTCTTTTCCTAGAAATTCAATTCTTCTAGATTTGTGACAGCATAGTCAGGGAAATACTCCAACCCCCCGAGATAGAAATCATGACTCATAAATATATTTTATTGAGTCCTCCATTAATTGATCACTAAAACTCCTTTGTGGTTCTTTTATTTTCATTATATAGGATATATTATACTATAAAAAAATATTAGGGTCCATACCTTCAACAACAGAAATAAAACCCTTCGAAATATTTATATTTCAGGTTGATTCAAGATCAATCCATTTCCATGTTCTATTTTTCATGATGCAGTGTAAGCCTACACCCCAATAGAAATAATATATTGTATCTCCACACATGTGTGGTCTAATATTATATAAACACTCAGCGGATACATTCCCATGCACAAACATATCATAAAGACTATAACCAAGATATAATGACCCACATTTAATTTATATTATACCCACACATCCCAGAACCTATACATTCCTATACAATATTTCAACCTCACCAAGTATAGAGAACCCTTATTTTTTCTTGAAACCATAGTCGTCTCATCATGTCAAACCATGTAAATGAATACTCATGATTATATTATCATTTTATAATTTAATTAGAGTTCATTCATAGTCTCACCACTATTATAAAAGCATATTCTAAGTTTACAGGACCATATACATAATCACTTTTCCATTGAAAACTATACTCTATCAAAACACAAACTCACATAGTGTATTCATCTCAAGATCACTTGGTATCTCCATATTATTGATCCCAAACTCCTCCAAGAGTGTTATTACCCATGGGCACCAGAAATTCAATCCACCATGCATACAGTTGTTCTACCAGACATGTACCAATGTCACATAGGTATCGAATCTGAATGAGACGTCCCATCCTGAAACCATCCATAAGGATGAAATAATTAGCACATAAGTAATTATGTTAGAGAACCTATTACACCTAACACACACTACCACAAAATTGGGCAAGGCTAGCTCCATCCTTTATCAACGCAAATGAAAAAGCGGTGATAAAGGGGGCCTTTATCAGCGCTTTTATTAAAAGCGTTGTTAAAGGGTTTCCTTCGAAAAAAATTCATTAATAAATATATATTAAAATTTAAATATATATATAGTTATATTGATATAAAAATAATATATATTTTTAAAATATATTTTTAAATATATTTTAGATAAGTGTAAATATATAGTTACACTTAATATATAAGATATTTAGTGAAAATGGTTTATAAAAAATTTAAAATAATATTTTTAATTAATAATAATCTAATTATTATGGAGTAATAGTCATTTAATAACAATTTTAAGAATAAAAAAAATTAAATTTTTTTAAAAAGATCAAAAATATGTTGAAAACGCAACTCGAACTTCAAACGGCCATAACTTTTGATTAGGGTGTCCGTTTGAGCTCTACAGCATATCAAATCAAAGCCTTTGATGAGATATACGTTCTAGTGAATGATACAAAGCCTCTGTCACAATTTTCGAGGCCAAAAAGCCCAAAAGGCCTCCAAAAATGATTTTTTAATTGGGATACCCCGATTTTTTAACCTTTTTTGGATTTTCAGCCTCGTTTCAGAGGGTATTATTGGATTTTTTTTATGGGGAATTAATTTATTCCAAGTCATTACCTTAATATTGATATTACGTATTTGAAATTTTATTGTTTTGTATAATTCACTTCTATTTATAATCAAATATATAACAATATATACAGATTTTTTATATATTCACACATAAAAATTAATTTTTAAAATCAATAATTAAACATATTTAATATAAAATATATTAGCTTTATCTAAATAATAACTAATATCCATTTTATTTAAAATTACAATATATCAATATTTATATACCTATATAATAATCTAATTGTATATGTTCCTCTAAAATGTGTGTGTGTCTATTTGTGTGTGTCTATATATTAACAAACTAATATATTATGTGTGTGTTTATATATATATATTCTATCAAATGTATATGAATATATATATATATATATGTATGTATAATTATACTTATATAAACACACACACATATATGTGTGTGTGTGTGTGTTGTATATATGTATTTATTTACACACACACAAAACAAAACATATTTTATAATTGTATTAAAAACTAATCTTATAAATATATGTTAATATACGAATAAATATATGGTTTAAAAAATATAACTAAATAAATATAAATAAATAAGTACAACTTAATATTAATATATGAATAAATATATACATATATATATATATATAAATATAACTAACTATATATATATATATTAATATAAAAATAAATATATAAATATATAAATATAACTATATATGTATATATATATATATATTAATAAAACTATATATATTTATTTTAATACATGAATAAATGTAACTATATATATATATCATTAGTTGGAGAACAAATCAAATTAGAGGAGTGGTAAAGGCTTAGCGCGCATGGGGGGAGGTCTTGAGTTCAAAACATGGTAGAGGCGGGCAGGGGCACACGCATGGGTGAATTTGGGGGGTGGGATATAACACTATTAAAGGGGTCTAAAAAGTGCTGATAAAACATGGGGCGTCATGGCTGGGGCTTGTGGGGGAGTGGGTGGGGCGGGGGCTGATAAATGGGGGGAAAGTTCTGTTAAAAGCACCCTCTGATTTACAGATTTTTTTTAATTTTTGATAAATTTTTTTATATTTTTTTTATTTTTTAAAATTTTATCAGCTCTAGAAAAAGCACTGATAAAAGGGGTCTTTTATCAGTGGTAAAAATCACTAATAAAGGACCCTTTTATCAGCAATTTTTTAGCACTGATAAAAGGGGTCTTTATCAGTGCTTTTTGGAGCGCTGATAAAGGGGATCCCCCTATCTTTGTCGCCATTAATAGTGATTTTTTAGCAATGTTAAAGGCCTTTTTTAGTGCTGATAAAAGCCATAGTTTTATTAGTGACACCTATTATAAATAAATTGTAAAATTTGTGTGAATTGATATAATAACACGATGTTTTTACTTATTCATCACACACGTAAATGTTCATAAAAAATGTCCAACCAGTTTGATGGGTAACCCTCAAAGGTCAGAATATACTAAATTCCAAACTTGGAGTCATGCTAAATAAGGTAACCTGTCTCTCAAATCTACTCCACACATTATTCTTAAAAGTGGTAATAACTATGGGTTCCACTTATCCCCATCTCATGGTAACATGAAAGTTTACATTCCAAATACTTACTTTTATGTTTCAACAACCCATTGAAATTAATTGTGACCTACCCACTCCCAGATCAGGCATAAACCAACAATTTTACAAGTAATCACTACATATCTCAAAACAAGCTCACCCACATTGTGACCTACATAAAAATTCACTATAATTTTAGAGCCTCTTCATCATAGGGATACCACATTACTCTGGTTCTCTCATTATCCCCAACCACCCAAACATAGGGTCCACATCTACTACCCACCATATCACTAATATATGTATATATATATATATATATATCACAATTATTTTCATTGCACATTAAAATTTTATATTGACCCAAAAATCCCACAATGTGGTCTTAGATAAGGGAAATTTAAATTAAATTTGATCAATTATATAATTGAATATCATAAATAGAAATTTAGTCCTAGATAACATGGAATTTCCTCACACTTGGGTTGGATAGTCCCAGGGAAAAGCTTCATACCATGTCTCGGCACATTCTTATTATATTTTGTGCCTTTCAAAAATATTAAACCTAAAAATCCTCTATAAAATTTTACTAGGTGTGACCACCAATCGGTGATTGCACCATTGGTAGATATAATAACCATGGAATTCTACCCCTTATGATGGAGGATACTGACAAACTATGAGGGTGTAATGTAGTATGGTGGGAGACTAAACCCACATATTGGATTAAAAAATAGTAGAAATAGACATACTAATATTGACATATGTAAATAATACATTTAATGACACAATGAATTGTTTCAATAACAATCAATATAGTCAACACAATAAAAACATAATTTTATTCAATACATTCAAGTATTAATAACATAACCAGAATATTAGAAGATAAAACTATGAAAACTATGAAAAATGGTCTTGGGTGTCAACCTAGATCTAACACCCATGCTTTTTCTTAGAAACAATGCAATCAAAATCATCATGTTCTTTCCCAAATATAAATATACAATATAATATTGATAACAACTCAGGTTCCCAACTTCCATCAGAGAAAGTATAAGGCACCGACATTAAACCTTCCTTAATATTGAATTAAATGAATAATTCACATTGAGTATCTTTTCAGGTTTAGAGTTTTAGAGAATTAGGACATAACTATTACATCTCAAAATATTACAAAGTATACACTTCTACTATGTTTCCATATAATAAAACTCTTAAAAAGAAACATTTCTAGTTCCATGTTTCAGATAGCATGAATTTTCCTCGATCCCATCCTTGACCCTATTCCACATTATGTCCTGTGAAAAAAAAATTCAAAAAACATGGGGTGAGCATAAAAAGCTCAGTAAGGGATACACAAAGAAGGAAAACTGTTAGTTTTTCAAAATAACCCGTTAACCAAGAATACTTTATCAATGTAATACTTTTCACCTTTATAAAGTAGTAAAAAACTCTTCACTGAATAAAAGATCATTATATACCAATTTTGTAATCAAAAGATTACTATAAAACCCAAATAAAGAACACATAATGTATAAAGGTAACTTGGTACAAAAACATACTTAAATGGAATAACCATATGGTCTACTTCCACACATATCACTTAATGGAATAGCCATACGGCCGACTTCCATACCCAATGCATTGGAGGTTATAACGTAACCACCCATCCTAGTATTCATGGCACCACTCGTCATATGCTTTATCATGTAACCACCCGTCAAAATTCCATGTACCATTATAAAATCATAATACATAAAACAAATATAATGGAAAGAAAAAAATTCCACATTTCAATCACAATATATCACTAAAATATATTGACATAACAAATACATTATAAAAACCATTTTCAATACCAAAATACATAAAAGAGTATATGTTATTTATTTACTTTTAAAAACATTACGAAATGTTGAGGAAGAAAAAGTCCAAATAATACACGCGGCGGTGGAAAAGGTCACTGTCACTGCATACGTTAAAAGGAACATTCCTTTTTGTTGTTTTGAAAAACGCTTCTTAGAAAAAGATTCCTTTTGAATAAAATTAAATGTCAAACGGGTTTATACACCGTATAAAAGAATGTATTGTATTGGAACAAAATACGCCCCAATGAAAGGAGACTAAGACGAAGTCCCTTACCTCATGTCCGACGTGACTCGATTGCTCTTTAATCTCCTGAATAATAAACTAAAGATAATTTCTACTTTCTTAAGAGCCTTTCTCCAGTTTATTATTTCTTTTATATAACTTATTTCCATGTTATAAACGTTATGTAATCATTTAATTTAATAAAGTTTTTTTTCTCGATATTTGGTACTTAAGTCAAAAATGGACTTCTTACAATTACATGTTGTTCACGTGATCAAAGGTTCATTATATCCAGAATGATATTCATGACTTGGATATCATATATATCATATATATCCAGCATATACATGTATTTATAATAGTACTTAGTATTTAGAGGTAAGAAATGAAATGCACCATTCATGGAGACGGTAAGCCGTACATACGCATGAACACTACTTTCATTTCTATTTCGTAATAACTGGAGTGAAATCATAATGATATAAAGGTATATTATAATTCTAGTATAATATCATATATAATATCATTAACTTCATCCTTATACATCCATCATATGGCATTAACGAATCAAGTCACTTTGAGGGGGTGGTAGTCCGCACTTCCTAAAATGAAATTATCGCGTTTACCAATAATGGAAATCGTAAAGGTATGACATAAATGAAAAATACAGAAGCATAAAGAAAATATAAACATAATATAAATAATATATAAATATGGTTACATCTTAATGGCCACCATGAAAGGTGTTAAATCAATATTGAACAATCATCGTTTCGTGAGGTAGAAATTCGCCATCCACAGAAACAGTATGTTCTTTAAACATTAGACGAAGGTGTGTGTAAGTGTTTCTCTAATCCATCACATGAAAACATCATATTATATTTAAGATACTGGTGTAGTTACAAAATATTCTAATAAAAAGTGTTTATGGGGTTGGAGAAGCAAAGTAAAACAAAAGAACACAAGTGAAGACATTACCTTTAAATCGGGTAACTCCTCTTGGTTTGAACCAAAACGGTTTCTTGAAGAGCATTCTACCAATGGTAAGGCTTCTAGGATGAGGAGAGGTATGTGGAGAGATAAAATGAGCATAGATTTTTCGAGCCAAAGTCTTGAGAGTTGTGGGTAAGCTGGTAGAGGTGGGGGCCTTTTATAAGAGGAGAGGAGGGCCACTCTTGGAAGGTTATAAAAGGTTACTTTATTATAAAATACTTTTCAGATTATAAAGGTCCCAAAATTATATATTTCTATGATAAGGTGATAAGAGTTATAAATCCACCCATCCAATAGGTTCTTCACAAGTGTAGTTCTTAGATGTTACATTATCTTTTCATTTTATTTAAATCGTTAAATAATGAGGTAATCGCTGCATCATCATGGTGTCATAATAAATTTAATTAATTAAATGTCTAAAAATTATAAAAAAATACTATGATGTAATAAATATTTTAATATTTCCAATGAATATTTATATTCAAAATTATTACTTGTATAACCCCATGTAAAAATTATTTTAGTAAAACAACACATGTTTGTGACTTTTTTATTTTATCTTTAAATAAAAACTTATTAATGTCATTTTCTAACCCATGTGGCTCCATGGGTCCCCCAAGTTTACCCATGGATTTTTTTGGTCAGCCATGACACATCCAATAAGGGTAGGACATGTTTCAAGGTAATTTCATATTATTATAACATTATTTTTTCCTTAAATTATACTAATTACCTCTAATCGCGATTAATAAACTTAAAAGTTATTGTTCACAAAAAAATTATTTTAATCCCATTATACCACATTTTACATACTAATGACAACCATGTATGTTGGAATTTTGAAAATCAAATTACAGAAGTGGTAAAGTTTCATTTAAACAAAAAATCAGTTTTTTTACCTGCAACTTAGTGGTTTCACTATTTATCAAAAATTGCTATTTTTTAGAAAAATACCAAAAATTCACCCTAAGATATTTTATATTACGAATTCAAAAATGATGTCTATTTTAAAAAATTCAAAAAATATAACTTTCATTAATTAATTTAATAATTAATTTCCACTGTCCAAACAAATAGTGTGTTTTTAAGAAACAATATATATCAAAAGATTGACACTACTTTAAGTCCAAATTCAAAGTGAAATTAATTGCAATGACCACCATTGGATTAAATTGTAAAAATATTTTCTAATTTCACTTTAAAACCAAATAAAAATATAATCTAATCATATAAAAAAATTAGATTGAAAAGAGGTTTTGAATTAAAATACAACATTTTTCACTATTCATTAAAAAATGAACTTTATCGGAAAAATACCAAAAATTTACACAAAGTATATTTTGATGTACGGATTCTAAAGAAGAATTTTATTTGGTCCAATATAATGTATAAGAGTGACCAAAACTATATTTAAATAGGGCTCTCCATCAAAAGGCCATAGTTCGGCCTTTTAGTGAATATTAGAGTATCTATGCCAAAAATTGAATTCTTTTCTTATTTTAAGCCTTTATCTTTTATTGGATAAATTTTAAAACATTTAACAAACATATATAATCATATTTTAGTTATTTCTATTCATTCCCCCAAATAAAATGGCTACTTGTTAACTACCATTTAAAATAATATTATTATATTACTTGTGTTCAACGTAAGATTTCAAAGAAAATCTTTGTTGTGTATCAGGTACACTATCGAACATAGAAACCCCATAAAAGTAAAATTAATATTTCATTAATAAATATTATTAAATATGAAAATGTATTATTCTTTATTTACCTGGGATGTTACATCCTCCCCCCTTTTGATAATTGCATCCTCACAATTTTATTCACTTATCAAAATAAGTGGGGGTATTTATCCCTCATAGAATTTTTAGATTCCCACATTACCTCTTCAACCATATTTTTTTTCAAAAAACCTTTACCTAGTGAATTACCTTATTCTTCAACACTTGCTCTCTATGGTCAAGAATCTAGACTTGTTATTCTTCATAAGAGAGATTCTCTTCCAACTGAACAACCTCTGGGCTCAAAACATGAGATGGATCTAGAATATACTTTCTCAACATCGAAACATGAAAAACATTATGTACCTGAGATAAACTAGGATGTAAAGCCACTCGATAAGCAACTGATCCAACATTCTTTAGAATTTTATATGGTCCATTAAACCTTGGACTCAGCTTTCCTTTCTTACCAAATCGCATTACACTTTTCCATGGTGAAACTTTGAGAAAAACATGATCACCTACCTCGAAAGATAGATCCTTCCTCCGGTAATCCGCAAAACTTTTCTGCCTTCTCTGAGCTGTTCTCATGATTTTCTGAATCAACTGAACTTTTCTGCCATCTCTTCTACCAATTCTAGTCCCATCAGCTTCCTCTAACCCACTTCATCCCAAAATTCTGGAGTTCGACACCGTTTACCATATAATGATTCAAACAGAGCCATTTTTATACTAAAGTAAAAACTATTATTATATTAAAATTCAACCAAAGAAAGATTTTGGTCCCAACTTCCCTGATAATCCATCGAACAAGCACGTAGAATATCCTCCAAATTATGAATTGTTCGTTCTGACTACCCATCTGACTGAGGATGAAAAGCTGTACTAGAATTTAATTCATTACCCAACGACTTCTGAAGTCCCTTCCAAAAGTTAGAAGTAAACCTGGTATCACGATCAGATAAAATGGATAGGGTAACTCCATGAAACCTGAATATCTCTTTAAGATACAATCGATAAAGTTGATCTAGATAGAAAGTATCTCGAGTAGAAAGTAAATGAGCAGATTTAGTAAAGTGATCAACAATAACCCAGATTGTATTATTAACTCGAGATGTCTTCGGCAATCCCACAACAAAGTCCATGGATATATTTTCCCATTTCCACTCTGGCACTGGTAAAGGCTGAAGCATCCCTTTTAGTAACTATAGCTTATCTTTAACATACCAATAAGTCAAACACTTCACAGTAAAATCATCAATATCTCTTTTCATTCCATCCCACCAGTAATACACCTGCAGATCCCTGTACATCTTAGTACTGCCAGGATGAACCGAAAATGGGGAACTATGAACCACACATAACAACTCATTCCTCAACTGCGAATCACCAGGCACACATAATCCCTTCCCAAACCTCAAAAAAATCATTATCAATGTTAAATTCAGGCAACGTACCCTTCTGAACTAGCTCTACCTTTTTCTACAACCCACTGTCTTTCTTCTGTGCATGCTTAATTCTGTCTGATAGAGATGATCTCACTAACACCTGAAACAAAATGTAAGATCTTCCTGCACAAAAAACTTCTATGCCAAAGTTCATCAAATCAAAAACCAAATGATCTCATTCCAAACGGAGAATGGTTAATGAAGCATTACATTTTCGACTCAAATCATCATCCACTTTATTTGATTTTATCGGATGGTAAATAATTGTGCAATCATAATCCTTGATTAATTATATCCATCTCCTCTATCTCATGTTCAATTATTTATGAGTGAATATATACTTTAAACTTTTGTGATCAGTATATATTTCACAATTTACTCCATACAAATGATGCCTCCAAATTTTTAGAGCAAAAACAACAACTGTTAATTCCAAGTCATGTGTAGGGTAATTTACCTCATGAGTCTTCAACTGACATGAAGATTATGCAATTACCTGATCATTCTGCATAAGGAAACAACCAAGTCCCTTCAATGAAGCATCACTGTATATAACAAACTCTCCATTCCTAGAAGGAAGTGCCAAAACTGGAGCATTCACCAATCTTCTTTTCAACTCCTGAAAACCATCACCACATTCTTTTGTCCAGATAAACCTAACACCCTTCCGAGATAGCTTATTCATTGGACTGGATAACCGTGAAAAATTTTCAACAATACTTTGGTAGTAACTTGTCAAACCAAGAAATCTATGGATCTTGGTTACATATGTTGGTCTTTTCCATTCTTCAACAACTTTTATTTTAGCAGGATCAACAGTTATTCCATTTTTTGAAACAATGTGACCAAGGAAAGAAATTTGTTGTAACCAAAACTCACACTTGCTGAATTTTCCATATAGTTTCTTTTCTTTTAAGGTTTGAAAGATAACCCATAAATGACTTTCATGCTCCTCTTTACTTTTAGAAAACACCAAAATAACGTCAATGAAAACAACCACAAACTTATCCAAGAACTCATGAAAAATTCGATTCATAAGATCCATGAATACAGCAGGTGCATTGGTTGACCCAAAATGCATAACTACAAATTCATAATGGCCATATCTAATACGAAACGTGGTCTTCGGAATGTCTGCTTCATTTACTTTCAACTGATGGTACCCTGACCTCATGTCAATATTCGAAAAATACTGAGCTCCCTGGAGCTGATCAAACAAATCATCGATATGAGCCAAATGATATTTCTTCTTAACAATGATATTATTCAAGGCTCTATAATCAATGAAAAGTCTCATTGAACCATATTTCTTTTTAAAAAACAATATAGGAGTACCCTATGGTGATGTGCTAGTTCGAATGAAACCTTTATCTAATAACTCCTGCAATTGCTTCTTTAAATATAAAGTTCATCTTGAGCCATTCGATATGCGGGTTTTGAAATTGGCTTAGAATCAAGAACTAGGTCAACAATAAATTCAACTTCCCGATCATGAATAATACGAGGATATTCATCAGGAAAAACATCAAGATACTCATTTACCACTACCACATCATTAATCTGAACAGTTTCTTTATTTTCAACAATATGTGCAAGGTAACATTCATTTCCATTTTTTACTATTTTCTCAACTTCCTGATATGTTATCAAAATCAAGGGTTCATTCTTGTACACAAACTGAAAATCTTTCTAAAAAGAAACCTCTTTAGCTTTGCAGTCAATCCTAGCAAGATAAACAGAAAGCCAATCCATGCCCAAAATAGCATCAAACTCTACTAGAGTCAAAACAATAAGGTTTGCAGGTAGATTCTTTCTGTACACAAGGATATGAAGGTTCTTATAATTTCTTTTTTGTCTCAACGTTCCCTCCGAGTGTTTTTACCATATGTTCAGGATTCGTATCATGAGATAGAATTCCCAATTTACTAGAAAACTTCTCAGAAATGAAAGAATGTGTAGACCCCGAATCAAACAACACATTGGCATAATCTGAACAAACAAATAGTGTACCTGATACTACTTCATTTGATGGCCCAACATCTACTGAAGTAGTTGCAAAAGATTCCACCACCCCTTTCTACTTGTAGTCTGGCTGCATCCCCCTGTTGAGTTCTTCGTTAGACAGTCATTTTCATAATGACCCATTTCATTACACTTAAAACATCTTACCACTGGCTTTTCATTGCCTACTTGATCATCTTCCTTATAGTTACGAGCAATATGACCAGACATACCACACCGAAAGCACTTTCCAGACTTGGATAAACATTCTCCAGGATGAATTTTACCACACTTCTCACAGGATAGATATTTGGTTTTCTTACCTCCTTGTTTCTTTGATGAATTCTTCTCCTTTTCCAGCCAATCGGACCTCTTATTCTATTGTTTGTCAAAGAAGACATGATCATCGGCAAACTCCATTTCCACCTTCTCCGCACATCAAACAAGTTTTTCATAACTTTTGAACTCATGAGAAGCTAAACCCCTTCGATAAATTGGATTTAACCCGGAGTAAAAATGGTTGATTTTACTGTCAATATCTCATATGATGTTTGTAGCATACCTTTCCAGTCGAGTGAACTTTGCTTCATAAGTAGCCACTGAGTCATCATCCTGCCTCAATTGTAGGGATTATTTTTTCCATCCTAAGATGATACTCCTTAGGAAAATATTTCTCAAGAAACATACCTTTGAATTCTTCCTAGTAAAGATCATCAATCTCGTCACTATCCCTGATATTTTTCATCATCGACCACCACTGATTTGTTTCACCTTCAAAACAGTAAACACCAAGACTATCCTTTTGATGTTCTGAACACCCCTTGACATCAAAAAAATTCTCCAGTGCTTTAATCCACCCTTAAGCTAGCACAGGATCATATGATCCTCTGAATGATGGAGGATGTTGCCTCATGAAATGTTCCACCACTGACATGTTCCTCTGCAGTTGATCCGGCTGATCCCGTGCATGGATACCACCACCATTTATAGCCTGAGTCAACTGTGCCATCACTGAAAAAAACTATTCAATTCCAATTCCGACCATCTTAGGTTGCTGATTTGGAAGGTTGTCTTCCTCATGATGTCGTCCCAACATAGCTTCCTTGTTTCCTCTATAGAAAACCATTCTAAACACAGAAATATCTTAGGCTAAGCAATAGGGTAATCTTTAAATGCTATATCATTTCAATCATACCATAAATTAATTTATAATTTAACAATTTTATAACTCCTAAGGTTTTCTAAAACGACCTTTGATACCAACTATAAGGCCCTGATGTCAAACCTTATTTAATATTGAATTAAATGAATAATTCAAATTGAGGAACTTTTCAGGTTTAGAGTTTTAGAGAATTAAGACATAACTATTACATCTCAAAATATTACAATGTATACACTTCTACTAAGTTTCCATAGAATAAAACTCTTAAAACGAAACATGTCTAGTTCCATGTTTTAGATAGCATGACTTTTCCTCGATCCCATACATGACCCTATTCCACATTAATTCCTGTGAAAAACATTTCAAAAAAACATGGGGTGAGCATAAAAATCTCAGTAAGGGATACACAAAGAAGGAAAACTGTTAGTTTTTCAAAACAACCTGTAAACCAAGAATACTTTATTAAAGTAATACTTTAAACCTTTATAAAGTAGAAAAAAAACTCTTTACTAAATAAAGGATCATTACTTACCCATTTTTTAATCAAAAGATTACCATAAAACCCAAATAAAGAACACATAATGTATAATGGTAACTTGGGACATAAACATACTTAAATGGAATAACCATACGGTCGACTTCCACACATATCACTTAATGGAATAGCCATACGGCTGACTTTCATACCCATTACATTGGAGGTTATAACGTGACCACCCGTCCTATTATTCACGGCACCACCCATCATATGGTCTATCACGTAACCACCCGTCAAAAGTCCAAGTACCATTATAAAATCATAAGACATAAAACAAATATAATGGAAGGAAAACATTTCCACATTTCGATCACAATATATCACTAAAATATATTGACATAACAAATCCATTATAAAAACAATTTTCAATACCAAAATACATAAAAGAGTATATGGTATTTATTTACTTTTAAAACATTACGGCTTGTTGAGGAAGCCAAAGTCCAAATAAAACTCGTGGCGACGGAAAAGGTCGTTGTCACCGCGTAGGATAAAAGAAACATTCCTTTTTTCATTTTGTAAAAGGATTCGTAGAAAAAGATTCATTTTGAATATAATTAAAAGTCAATTGGTTTTGTACACCGTATAAAAGAAAGTCTTGTATTAGAACAAAATATGCCTCAATGAAAGGAGACTGAGACGAAGTCCCTTACCTCGTGTCCAATGTGACTCGATTGCTCTTTAATCTCCTGAATAATAAACTAAAGATAATTTATACTTTCTTAAGAACATTTTTCAAGTTTATTCTTCCTTTTATATAACTTATTTCCATGTTATAAATGTTATGTAATCATTTAATTTAATAAATTTTGTTTTGTCGATATTTGGTACTATAGTCAAAAATGGACTTCTTATAATTACATGTTGTTCACGTGGTCAAAGGTTCATTATATCCAGAATGATATTCATGATTTGGATATCCCATATGACATATATATCCATAATATACATGTATTTATAATTGTACATAACATTTAGAGGTAAGAAATGAAATGCACCATTCATGGAGACGGTAAGCCGTACGTACGCATGAACGCTACTTTCATTTCTATTTCGTATTTAATGGAGTGAAATAATAATGATATAAAGGTATATAATATTTCCAGTATAATATCATATATAATATCATTAACTCCATCCTTTTATGTCCCACATACGGAATTAAGAAATCAAATCACTTTGAGGGGGGCGATAGTCCACAATTCCTAAAATGAAATTATCGCGTTTACCCATAATGGAAACCATAACGGTATCCCATAAATGAAAAATAAAGAAGAATAAGGAAAAACTAAACATAACATAAATCATATATAAATATAGTGAAATCTTAATGGCCACCATGAAAGGTGTTAAAAGAATATTGAACAGTCATCGTTTCGTGAGGCAGAAATTCGCCATCCACATAAACAATATGTTCTTTAACCATTAGAAGATGGTGTGTGTAAGTGTAGCTCTAATACTTCACATAAAAACATCCTAGTATTTTCAAGATACAGGTGTTGTTACAAAATAAAAGAATAAAAAGAGTTTAGTGGGTTGGAGAAGCAATGTAAAACAAAAAAACACCAGTGAAGACATTACCTTTAAATCGGGTAACTCTTCTTAGTTTGAACCAAAAGGGTTTCTTGAAGAGCTTTCTGCCAAATCTATGGATTCTAGGATGAGTATATGGATGTGAATAGATAAAATGAGCATATATTTGTTGAGAAAACGGTTTGAGACGTGTGGTTACGGTGGTAGAGGTGGGGGCTTCTAATAAGAGGTGAGGAGGGGCACTCTTGGAAAGTTATAAAAGGTTACTTTATTATAAAATTCATTTAGGATTTTAAAGGTCTCAAAATTATATATTTCTAGGATAAAGTTATAAGAGTCTGAAATCCACCCACCCAATAGGTTTTTCACAAGTGTGGGTCTTAAATTTTACATTATATTTTCATTTTATTTAAATTGATAAATAATGAGGTAATCGCTCCATCATCATGGTGTCATAAATAATTTAATTTATTTAATGTCTAAAAATTATAAACAAAATACTATGATGTAGGAAATATTATTATATTTCCAATGAATATTTATATTCAAAATTATGACCTACATAACCCCATGTAAATTTTTTTTACTAAAATAACACATGTTTGTAACATTTTTATTTTAACTTTAAATAAAAAGTTATTAATGTCATTTTCTTACCCAAGTGGCTCTATGGGGTCCCCAAGTTGACCCATGGATTGTTTTGTTCTAAAATTACACATCCAATAAGGGTATGACATGTTTCAAGGTAATTTCATATTATTATAACATTGTTTTTGCTTTAAATTACACTAACTACCTCTAATCGTGATTAATAAACATAAAAGTTACTATTCACCAAAAATTTATTTTAATCCCATTGTACCACATTTTACATCCTAATGACACCCATGTATGTCAGAATTTTGAAAATAAAATCACCAATGAGGTAAAGTTTCATTTAAACGAAAATTCAGTTTTTTTAACCACCACTTAGTCGTTTCACTGTTCATCAAAAAATTGATGTTTTCCAGAAAAATACCAAAAATTCACCCTAAGCTATATTTGATATTACGAATTCAAAAATGATGTCTATTTTAAAAAATTCAAAACCTATAAGTTTAATTAATTAATTTAATAATTAATTCCTGTTATCAAAACAAATAGCGTGTTTTTAAGAAACAATATATATCAAAAGATTGGCAGTAGTTTAAGTCCAGATTCAAAGTGAAATTAATTCCAATGACCACCATTGGATTAAATGGTAAAAATATTTTCTAATTTCACTTTAAAACAAAATAAAAATATAATCTAATCATATAAAAAATTTCATTAAAAAGAGTTTTTGAATTAAAATACAACATTTTTCATTATTCATTAAAAAATGAACTTTATCGGAAAAATACCAAAAATTTACACAATGTAAATTTTGATGTCCCGATTCTAAAGAATAATTTGATTTGGTCTAATAGAATGTATAATAGTGACCAAAACTATATTTAAAGAGGGTTCTCTATCAAAAGGTCATAGTTCGACCTTTTAGTGAATATTAGAGTATCTTTGCCTAAAATTGAATTCTTTTCTTATTTAAAGCCTTTATCATTTATTGGATAAATATAAAAACATTTAAAAACATATATAATCATATTTTAGTTATTTCTATTCATTCCTGCCAATACGATGGCTACTTTTTAAATACCATTTAAAACAATATTATTACATTACTAGTGTGCAACGTAAGATTTCAAAGATACTATTTGTTGCGTATCGGGTACACTATCGAATATAGAAACCCCTTAAATGAAAAATTAATATTTAATTCATAAATATTATTAAATATGAAAATGTATTATTCTTTATTTACCTGGGATGTTACAGAAAGTGCGGGGTTTTATTTTAACTCGATAAGACTCAGAATATGGTGTCTCTAAAATTGAATTTCAATTGATTTTTTTCAATGAGATGTGATTTAATAATCATTTATTTATTATCATATTAATATTATAAAAATTAATAATTTATGTTAAATTGTAATAAAAAACTACTAATATGTAATCTCTACAACAGCCCTCAACATCATTTTGTATCAACTTTTTTCATCACTGTAGAGTCTATAGTCATGGTACATGTAAAATCGTAAATGGTAAAAATGTAAACAAAAACCAAGGAAACCAAGGGAATTATAATCCAGGAGAAACAAGATGGCTAAATATAGCATTATCTCTTAATAAAACTCATACCAAATACAAAGGGGTTAGCCTTTCCATTCTCCCTAATCCATTCCTCCAGTATAAACTCAAGGAATCATCCTTGACATTTAACAAAATGGTAGTATTATAATCCATAACATACAAAATAGGTATTCTTACCAAATAGACCATGCCTAATCCAGTTAACTAATCATTCAAAAATAAATTAAGGTACACCATAAGAATCCAAAACAGTAATCGATGACATTTGGTACATAAGACATTACCTAAATCCTAGGAGAGATTCATTTTGTCATTTCACTTAAATTTCCCTCATTTTCATTTCTTATGAGAACCCTAATCGTGATGTGTGTAAAAATTAGTGTTTGATATTAATATAATAAAATTTCTTTGATTTTTCAATAGATTTTAAATTCATTTATTTCTAACATTTTCATGTTTTGAAATCTGAAGTTCTTTTATTTATTGAAGTGGAATTTGTTTTTTCAGATCCCAAGTCCCTGAATGATATGGTATAGGCTAGATAATATTTTGGGTTATTGGTAATATTTGTAAGAAGTGTGTGGAATATCAATAGAGTCATACATCATTGGATCAAGATAATGGAAAATATTCTGCATGAACTTATCTTCCCCTTGATATGTCTAAGTGGTGTAACAAGTAATAAGTGAAAATCCAATAGTCTGCCAAACCATTACCAAGGTAGGTATCTAAGGAATATGTTCATCATGATAGATCTAGATTTTTTTGTTTATGATTTAGTAGTTGATGGATAACGATGAATATGATCTTTAAATGGTGAGAGGTGTTTTTCTAATATCTTATACCCTCATCTATGTTTTATTTTATATTATAGCTCACCATTTTTTATTTATAATCAACTAGTTTATCACATGTGACTAAAATTGGAATTAACTCAGATTATCTTTAGTATATATTCACCTTTTGTTAACTGTTTATAAACTAAAAAAATTTCACACTATTTCTATTTTTATAATATTGTTTTGACACATTTTACACATTTATACTTTAGATATGATCATATTCGATGTGCATCCCCCCTCCTCCTTTGGTCGAACATACCATCCTAGGTTGTGCATCCCACCAAGGTCAAGATTTCCCTCACCCTATTAGAATCCCTCCTAGTTTGAGCATCCCCTTTGATGTTTTTTTATTCAGATGTTATTTTACAGTGAGTCGCTAATATTTTTCTGTCATGGTAAATTGATCTATTATTTAGTTTGGGTTAATATTTTAATGATTTCTTTCTTTGATTTGGTTATTTGTTATGATTATTTTGAGTCTCTATTCATTATTTAGTTTGATCTTTCCCTCACATGATAGTTTTTTTGGCATGGCTTGAGTTTCGTTAATTCATTATTTAGTTTGATTCATTGTCTAACTTGGGTTTTCTACCATTGTTAATTGATCTGGATATTCGTTTTATTGATTTATTTTTTAGGTCGATCATCCCATTATATGTTTTGTTGATATATTTTTCTATCTATTGATTCATTGTTAATTGATTCATTTTTCAGCATGACTATGAGTCACTAGTATTTTTCTAGCATCCCCTTCTATTCGTTTTTCTTGCATGGTTAATATTTTTCTAGCATGGTTATTCTTTCACAGTGAATTTCTAATATTTTTCATATATCTAACATGGTTAATTGAATAGGTGGGTGCGGGTGGTGCTTGTTGCAGGGGGGCATGGGTACAAGTGGGTGGGGTTGGGTGCTGGGGGTGGGAGGGCTGGGTACCAGGGGGCTGGGGGCACGTAGGAGGCGCTAGGTGCAGGGGGTGGGGATGGGTGTAGGGGGGATGAGTTTAGGGGGTGGGATTGGGTATGGTGGGGGGAAAGTATTGGTGCTGAGGGTGCCAAGAGGGGGCAGTGGGGGTGCAGGTGGGGGGTAGTGGGGGTGAAGGTTGAGGGTAGTGGGGGTAAAGGTTTGGGGTAGTTGGGGTAAAGGGGAAAGGGGTAGTGGGGGATGAAGGGGGAAGGGGGTGCAGGGGGTGCAGGGGGAGGGGGTGTCCAGGGTTGTCTAGGGGTTGGGGTAGTGTTAAGTGGGTGTGGGGGTGCAGGGTGCATGGGGAGTGGTGTAGGGGGAGGGGGTTGTCCATGAGGGGTGTGAAGGGGGTAAAGGGGGCTAGGGGCATTGTATAGTTGGAAGGTAGGGGTAGGGGTAGGGGGTGTTGGGTGTGGGGGTGTAGGGGGGAGGGTTTTTCCAGGAGGGGGGGGGGTAAGGGGCTGTGAATATATGCATGTGAAAGAGCTTAAACGAGAGTTTGGCTTACTATTTTTGGCTACCAGATGTATATTCAGGATAGGGAGGCATGATATGCAAAGAACCATCAAGAAAATATATTAGATCAAATAGATTTTCTTCAGTGACTTGCAATCGGGATTTATGTGAATATAAAATTCAAGAGGTAATGGTTATTTTATTCCATTTTTTAAGAAATTAGTAACCACTTTTTGTGTTATTAATCATATATACATGGCATAAACCATTCTTGTAGAATTAATGATTTCGAGTTTACTTCTGAGTGTGAGATATTCAATATTATAGACATTGTTCTATATCATGGTTGGATAGTTTATCCCCAAGTATACAATTTTGAATATTGTACATTTATATTGTTTTAGAAAAAAATATTTTATACATTCTCTCAATTTATAGTTTCCCTTTTTCTTTTTTCTTCTCACCTTTTCTTGATATGCATGTTTTCACATATATTCATACTTGGGGGTATCCAAGGGATTTCCAGGGGTGTCCAAGAGGGGTGGGGTGTCTAGGGGATGTCTAGGGGGTGTCCAGGGGGTCCAGTGTGTGGTGTCAATGGGGTGGCCAGGGCGTGTCTAGTGGGAGGGGTGTCCAATGGGTGTTTAGGGGGGAGGGGTGTCTAGGGACCTGTTCAAGGTGGTCTAGGGGTGTCCATGGGGGTCCAGGGGTTAGGGAAATGTGCAGGGGTTTGGGGTGCAAGAGGGGGGGGGGGGGGTTTGGGGGTGTAGGGGAGGGGATTTCTAGTTGGGGGTTGTCCATGGGTGTGTCCATTGGGGTCTAGGGGGAGAAGGGGGATGGGGGAAGGGTGGTGCAAGGGATGTGGGGGGTTTTCTAGGAGGGGGTAGGGGGGCTATGCAGTGGGTGTTCAGGAGGGTAGGGAGGGGGGAAGGGGAGTGGGTTGTAGGGGGAGGGGGTCCATCCAGGAGGCGGTGAAGGGGTTTTAAGGTAGTGTGAATGGGGAAGGGGATGTGGGTGTATGGGGGGCTATCCTGGAGGGGGTTGGGGGGCTATGCAGGGGGTGTCTAGGAGGGTAGGGAGGGGGGAAGGGGTGTGGGGGTGTGGGGGTGCAGGGGGAGTGGGTGTCCTGGAGGGGTGTCCAGGGTGAAGGGGGTTAGGGGTAGGGTGCAGGTGATAGGGAGGGGGCATGGGGAAGGGGGAAGGGGGTGTCCAGGAGGGGAGGCAGGGGGTCGGAGGGCTTCGAATATATGTAGGTGAAAGAGATCAAGAGATAGTATGGATTCCTATTTTTTTATTTGTTATGTTTTTTCCTTTTTTATCATTTTTTTATTTTGATGATTGGTATTAGTATACAGGATAGGGATGCATGCTATGTAGAGAACCCGTAACAAAACATATCCAACGAAATTGATTTTCTTTTATGACTTTCAAGCGGGATTGACATGAATATAAAATTCGAAAGCTAATGGTTATTTTCTACCATTTTTTGAAAGAAATTATTAATCTTTTGTTTTATTTTTAATCAAATTGACTTGGCATACAGCATGCTTGCAGAATAGATGATTTTATGTTTACTCCTATTGGTGAAATATTTGATCTTCTAGACATTTCTATGTATCATGGTAGGATTGTTGATCCCCAGGTATGAACTTTTGAACCTAATACCTTTATATTGTTTTAGAAAAATTATTGTATACATTCTCTAATTTAATAGTATTATTTTTTCTTTTTCTTCTTTCATTTTCTTAACATTCTTGTTTACATGTATATGCACACATGGGGTGTCCTAGGGGTGTTCAGGGGGTGTCCAGGGGGTCTATTGGGGGTGTCTATGGGGGTTTCTAGGGGGGGTGGGGTGTCCAGGGGGTGTCTAGGGGTGAGGGGTGTTAAGGGTGTCACCAGGGGTGTTCAGGGGGGTCCAGGGAGGTGTATAAGGGGGGTGTCCAAGGGTGTGGGTGTGTCGAGGGGGGAGCGGGATTCCAGGGGGTGTCCAGGGGGGTCCAGGTGGGGGGTCCAGGGGGTGTTCAAGGGGGGGGGGGGTCTAGGGGGTGTCCAGTGGGGGTGTCCAGCGGGGGGTGCCCATTGGGGGTGTCTAGGGGTGTCTAGGGGGAGGGGGTTCAAGGTGGTTCTTTCGAGGGGGAGAGTGGGTGGGGTGTGCAAGGTGGAGGGGTGTGGTTTCACTATGGTTTGCATTCTGGTTTCCAAGAGTAAGGTGAAACCATGGTGGGAAGCAACATTTTATAGAAAAACTATTTATACCCACATTTAATTAAACTATTGGTATATATGATGTTATGAAACTATCTATTCCCACGGTTCAACAAACTGTGATTAAGTGTGTTGTGAAGAAAACTATCTATACTCATGGTGTATATTACCATGTGTATATAATTTGTGTTTTAAAAAAGGATACACATGGTTCTGTAAACTGTGAGTATCGATGTATACCCACAGTTTATCAGGACCATGGGTAATATGAAATTTCAATAGACTATACCCATGGTTTGTTCCAAACCCTGGGTATTGGTAAATCATAACACCTTGGGAGCCCACGGTTCATAAAACTGTGGGTATAGCCTATAACCATAGTTTCATGGTCTATACCCACTGTCTGAAATCGTGGGTACATAGAAAAATAACAGTAGTGATGTTTTATTAATGTCTAATATTTAATTAAAGGTTTTTGAATATATATTTATTGGATAAGAGAGTAATTTTAATGGCTAATATTTTATCAAAAAACACATTTTTTATATTGTAATAATGTGATAAAATAATCATAAATTTTTTTACATGTATTCTAAGTCAAAATTTTAATTTATACTTAATTGAAAGATTAATTTTATATAGGGTATAAATTGGAATTTAAATAATCTAAAACCTATCCATAAAATCCTTGATAGTCTTAAGTTTGATTTATAATTCACTACTGAAAATCTGAGAGCTTCTGTCTCTTTATTCTCAAGTTCTAATGAGATAAAAGTGAGATCCAAGAACACCCTGATCCGAGAACACCCTCCCAGATCAATGAAATGGTGATTTCATATTTTTTTGGAATCTAATGATAGATCAATTCTACTTGAAATCACCCAGTAATCAAATATTGGCATTTGAGAAGTATTTTGAAGTGGATGTGGACGATCTTGAGGGAACTGAATTCGGTTCCTTCAAGCAATGATCACTAGTGATGAATGATTTAAAAAATGAATTAAAATCAATCATGTTATTATTATAGTTATTTTTATGATTAAAAATTTTCATGTGAGATCTTCAGGATTTTGTATTGTCCTTTAATTAATCGGTGATGGTGTAGTTATGTAGATTTTTTGTGAAATTTCTTAATTTCACAACCCGTTTTCGATCATTACATTCCATGGTAGCAATTAGGTACCTAGTTCTATTGTAACACCTTAGATTCCCGTTTTCATCCCCATGTATACATGGAAACTAAAAACAACACAGTGTACTTAGTGGACATATATTGAATACTTAGTGGCACCCAAAGTTGTTTTTTATTTTTGTGTGTAGTAAAAACTATATTCCCACCTCCATATTTTACCCCTAAAGTTCATAACAATTGAGATATCATTTTTTTTTAAAAAATTTAATCCTTTCATGGATTTATTCCTCTCCTATACATCATCAAAAATATTTTTTCCTTTATTCTGGGAGTGTGTTACCTCTAAATGAATGTGGGAGATTGTATATGTGTTAACCCTTTAATTAATCTTTGTTTTTGTGTTATATATGTTATAAACATTAAAATTATACTATCTCAACTTAATTATTTAAAAATCCATTAAATCATTGGTATATCAATTTTGATGTCTTATTCAATAGTTATTTAGGGATAAATTTAGGTATTTTTTGGGTTTTATTCACCAAATAACTCACTTTTTTGAATAAATCTAAATACCAAAAATATCATATATTAGGTTATAAAAATGAAAATAGTGGTGGTATATTTTCATCCTTTGATAATAAATTCCTATTTCTAAATTAATTTTGGAGGGTCAACCCCTTTATCCACTCTTACTCTTATAGGTTCTGACCAGCAATAGCCTGCGACTAAGTGAACCAAATGATAAAAGGTAGTTTTTATAAAATTATTCAATATATGTATTAAATTAATTTAGTTTCTTTTATATATTTATTTAATATAATATTAATGAAAATTTTATTCATGTTTTATATGTCTTGACTATCTTCTGGAACGATTACTCTATTATTTGTGTTTCATATAATTTCTACATGTTTTCATAACTATGTTTTTCATTAAAACTCGTGTATAAAGATTAAAATTTCATCATTTAAAAAGTGTTTCTTTAATATGATTTGATATATTCTATCATGTTCATTTATTATTGAATCTTCATGAATATAAATAATATTACAAAGGTGTATATCATTTCTATATAAATATTTTATAGGTATTCCTCCAATCAAAAATAAAGTTGGTGGTTGGGATTGGCCCGATATTTATTAACTCGTTATGAGAATTCACCTTTTTATATGAATGGATTGAAATATTTTGTTTTCATAATATAAATTAAGATATTTACCATAGTATTTCTATTTCACCTTAAATAATTATATTCATTTATCTTATATCCAAAAATGATTCACGGTGTAGCTAAATAGGTATGGACCACCCTATATTGGGGTAAAACTATTACTTTTTTTACAAATGATAAATTATTATAATTAATGATATTAATTACTATTTTTTGAATTATTATGTATTTTCATAATTATTTAACACATTATTTTATGATCAGTTACAAGGGGTGGGATTCAATTTCTTTCTAGATTTTGTCATATATAAACTTTGCACATGCCCCATTCAAATGTGTGATCGCCCTTTTAGATGTATGTAATAAAAGTTCATATCATTTGTTTATAGTTTATTTTCATGTATTTTTCTTTTTAACTATGTGTGTGAACCTCATATAGTGTATTATGTAATTATAATGCGAAAACTGTCTCACACTAAATTTTGTTTAAACCTATTCATTTATGACATCCTATGATGGTCAGGAGATGTACCTATGTCTTTGTTCTAGCCTTACCTTTTTATTTTTACTTTATTTGGGTCTTGGTTGTTATAAAAAGGAATTACTTCCCACTTAGGGATATTAATTTTGGGAACTGATAGTTTTTAAGAGATATGACTATTATATTTCTGTAAATAAGACATAAATATGATGGGTCAGTATAATTATTGTTAACACTTACAATACAAATTCTTTCTCCCTATATATTTTTTCATTTCCTAAATCAATTATATGTTCTCAAGAATCATTCATTATTCTAGGTTTCTAATGTTCGGATCTATTTGGGAAATATGGAATGTTGGATGCTTGTATATGCATACCTTTTTTTTGAACACCAATTGATGAATCATATGAACTAAAATGTCAGTAACAAATAAATATGGTATCTTGAATATTTATTATTAAAAACTAGTTTAATATTTAATAATTATTCATTCCATTGATTTTAAACCATATTATATATTATTTATTGTGAGAATATTTCATGTTATCCTTAAATAGTGATTTAAGTATTTCTAAGTGATACTTTGATCTTTTGAAACTGCTTCAAAAGTATTTTGAATGGTTTCTTAAAATAGAAATTATTTTATTAAATGTTTGTAAGGTATAGTGGAATGGAATTAAATATAAAATTAGTTTTTCATTTCCAAAACATCAGTGTATATACTTGGTGAATGGTTTTAATTTTCATATCTACATTATTGTATATTATTCCACCTAGATGTCCAAATACGACCATATAAAAAGGGGTGGATATACAGGCACTATAGAGTTGGCCTTTAGTTGATCCTTATGTTATTTGAGGACTTTCTCATCAACTTTATGATACTGGCCAAGGATCTCCTCAATGGGAGTCCAATTCCCCTGATATCATGAGAAATTATCAATTACATTATCCTCCAACCATTTAGGGTGATGTGTCACAAATTAAGTAGTGTAATGGATTTTCTACCTCTATCTAACCTTTTAGAGTTGGTAATACTTGAGAAACACCACGTTAGACTAGTCATATTTATACTATAAATGGAATCTTGTTAGTGGTGAGATGTTATGATTAAAAACAATAATTACCATGATCTTATGTGAATAATTTTATAGAAAATTTATTTTTGAAATTTTATCATAAGACTCTTTATCGAGTAAAGGATCAAGAATTTATGTACTTACAAAATGGATGAATGTATATTAGGGAGTATGATTATATTATTACCAATATAATTCTCATTTCTCCTTAAATGATAAAAGATAAAGAATATAAGGAAAATATCTATGATATGTACTTTATAGTGCTTTGGTAAATTCCAGTTATTCCCTTGTATTTTAAAACATTTAGATGTAGTGGATTCCATCTATAACTAAGGATTAAAACATTAAATTTAATTGTATTTTTTGGCTCTATCAATCATTGACCTACGACCCTAATGGGTATCCCCATGAAACTGAGTATCAAGTCTCATATGGTGTGGTGGAGTTCTATGTGATGATATAAATATCATAAGGACTCTTTCATGATTCCTTTTAAATCCATGAGGTAATAAGATAAAGTGGAAAATATTGTGTATGGAGAGATGGTAGAACCTATATCTTCTATCAAAGTGCAGGTCATGAGTCTAAAAAACTTGAGTAAAGAAAATGGGGTGATTTCTAGATTCATGGGTTTTCAAATCTCCCCATGGTTCCTGATATTGGACTAATATACCACCTATAAGGATGAAATGAATTATTCTACTACCCTAATAGTACACTTCATGATACTAAATAATGTTTCCCAATAATTTTTATTTCTTAATTATGATCTTATTATTATTATTCTGATATTTTCTAAAACAATATTTTATGAATTATTTCCTAAAACACACTCACTAAATTTTTTATTGTAAAAAATTAATGAATCATCCATTTAAGATGCATGTGTTTTACTTGGAACACTAACACTAGGTTAATTCAAGAAACATGAACAAAGTGAAGTATAGCGTACGAAAAACCCTGAACATAACTATTTTTGGGTGGATTTAGCCAAGACCACCATTGAGGAATGGGTCACTCTCATTTAAAAGTATTAGGTATTGTTCACTAGATCCCAAGGATCAGTCCCTTCACTCCTCTACTTATGATCACTACACTAAGAAGTATACAATATTTTCACATAGGCCAACTGAAAAATAGTATCTACACTGTTGTCTATGGACTAAGTTTAAATTGTTTCTCTTTAAAATATACAATGTTTTCATCAAAATACAACTATTAACATAACCATGAACATAAATTCACCTTCAATTAGGCATTATGGAAACTACAACTTCCATTATTTGAAATTTGTTCAAGGAGTTCCAATACTTTCTTCAATCTTAACCTATTATTATTTATGGATTTCTTCACTTAGAATATTAGATGTATCAATAATATTTTTATCTTATCTACTATTTCATAGATGCAACTACCATTATTTATAGATAATTATGTCACATCTTTTCAAACTATAGAATATATATTTCCAATTATATATTAATTCCCCATGTTTCCTACATTAAATATTTTTAATTCACTATGAGTATATTGGAAATTTCTCATCTAATACTCTCCTTTAAATCCTAATAACATCATTCATCATTCCATCGTTTTAAATATAGTTTTATACAATATTAAATACTAACCAAATCATGGGGATATTCTTGAGATAATAATACCATGTTGTGAATTTCTCCTTTATTTCATAATTCTTAGTTGAAAAACTCATCTATGAAATCAACCCGATTTATTTTAATTATATCCTTCATATATCGTGGAATGATCCTCAAAATATTTTTAATCGTTACCAATTTTATAATATGATTGTATTCCCTCATGGAACAAATACATGGATCCTTCAATTTTCTCTACTATAATATTCTTCCAAAATATAGAAATCTATAAATATATGGAACCACAAAATCCTGATTGAGATTCTCGATGATGTGGAAAATCATTCAATGGATTCATTATTTCAATTTTATATAATAGTAAAGAAACTTACTTAATATCTCAGTGTACTAGGAATCATTCCCGTGGTAGGAAGAAATTTATAATAGGACACATTTTCAAAAACTCATTATGATATGTTGGGTATCATAATATATGGTTATCTATTTTTTCAATAACATTTTAAAACTAAGAACGACCCTTACATATCACCCTTACGTATCTAGTTACTCTAATGTATTATCCCGTGTATGTTTTCCTATTTTATTCATTTTGTTTATATTTATATATTGCCCAATGTAACCCTTATGTATGAGACTTTTTCAAAATCTTGAATTTGGATTATCAATACTAGATACCCAAATGGATTAGGGTCAATGATTTTTTGGTATTTAAGGATCTACCAAAATATGTAATTTTTAGTGCCATGGTGACCGTTACATATTTTTTTGATGACCGTTAGGTCTTCCAAGAATAGTTTTTTTGGTAGCCTCTGAAGGGTTTTTTGTTTCCATATTTCACCATTATATAGGATATTATGTATCAACTCAAATCTATTATATATATCTATGAATATTCCCCATGATTTTTCTAATTCTACTTCTTCTTGAAAATATTATTTATATTGGGATTTTCTCTTGGAATTTTTCATTTGTTAATGGAATTCACTCATGGTTTTATCCATGTCTTTATATAATGGTTCCTTACTATAACTTAAAAAAATATCAATAATATTTTAATATTTATAAGGATTCTAAAATAACGTGAAGGATTATAATTTAAATTTGGAACATAAAATTTCTGAACAAATTCATTTCAAGAACACCTTCAAATGCTCTTCTGAAATTTATAAAACTTCTCTTCCAACACATCTTCTAAAAATATATTCCTCATAACTTCTATAACTTCAATAATTCTATAATATCAAATATTAATAAATATCAGATATTTTTCATCAAGATTTTATCTCTATAAAACAACCATTTATTGATAATAAATATGAAAACAATCATCATGTGTCGACTACAAATCCAATATTTTATTACACTATTTTATTACATTGAATAATAATAAACCAAAAACCAACATTTCTCATCAATTGGATCATAACATAAACCATTATTGAAGTAGTAAGGAAATCTATCCACATTGAGAAAAGATCAAATATAGCCTCAGGATTTGAGTTGTTTAATTCCAATAAGAACCATAGGTAATAGATCATGTAGTGTCCTAAAACGGTGGTGGGAGGAGGTATACAAAGGAAGAACCCACTAGGGATGTTGGGGGATCTATATAACCACATATTATAACAATGTAAAATCTCTTATTCAATGCCATCAGTGTGACTACCTCCATCACTATAGCGATACAGCCTTTTCTTACATTACTATTACATCATTTTAAAGATAAACAGCATTATATTTTTACCCATAGAGGATCCAATATATTAGTTTCATTGGAAAACTATGACTACACATAAAAATTACAACATCAAGCATAAAAATGTATTTAATTCCTTTTTCTCTATATTTTTATTAGCACTGACCTCTCCTTAGTACATGTAGTCACCTGAGGATATAAATCAAAAGGTGTGATCTAAAATCACAGTATGAAGATAGATAAGAACAATATACCAAGGGGTGAGCGTAATAATAACATAGGCAAAAGAATGTGAACATGAGAGGAATCGTTAATTAGAGACTTCAAATGTGGAAAAGCATAAAAATGAAACATCATGTATTAGTGGTTATATACCACACATACATGCGAAGAAAGCTATAATCTTATTCATGTTGAGTCAATAAGGTTTTCCTTATGAATTTTCCATTCCTTCTTGTTTTGAAAATCACAAACACCTTATCTATAATAAAATCGCTTTTATAAGGAAAATTGCTTTTATAAGGAAAATTGATTTTATAAGGAAAATCACTTTTATAATGAAAATTACTTTTATAAGGAAATTTGCTTTTATAAGGAAAATCAATTTTATAAGGGAAATCTCTTTTGTAAGAAAATTTTTTCTTATCATATTTTCAATCATATTTTTACTATGTATAAAATTCAGATCCATTTCTGTTTTCTTGGATTTGTTTGAAAATTTGATATAAAGTATTCTGTTTTAGGATCCGAATTCTGGATAAGAACTGTAAGGAAGTTTCACTCCGAATTCCAGATGAGAACTGTAATAAAGTATCATTCCGAATTCCGGATACGAACTATGACTAAGTTCTATTCCAGATTCAGGATACAAATCCTTATGAAGTTTGACATTGAATTCTCATTACAAATTCTAATGACGAATTCTCATTACGAATTCTGATAATGAATTTTCATTAAGATTTATGATGACAGATTCTCATTACAAATTATGATGAGGAATTCTCATTCCGAATTTTGGATACGAATTCTCATTACGAATTTTTAAGATGAAATATCATTATGAATTCTGATGATGAATTCCCATTACAAATTCTGATGAGTAATTCTCACTACGAATTCTGATGACAAATTCTCATTCTGAATCCTCATTCTGAATTCACCTTTTAAACAAAATCTGATCATCTTTGTTTTGTACACTCTGAATTTATTCAGACTCCAAATTTCCACTCCGAACTTTCATTTTTCTTATGGATTTATATATTATCTACTCTTTATTATTTTCTTTACAGCCCGAACTTTAACTCCGAACCTTCACTCCAAATCTTTTTAGTTAAGATTTAAAACAGTGTCGTATATTCTGTTACACTTGTTTTGTTATAAAACGATGTTGTGTATTTTGTTATGAACTAATCGTTCGTTAAGTTACAAGTGTATAGGTCCCTTCGATTTTTTAGGAAAATATGACTGTTGGGAAGGAGGCCGACCTTACCTATAAATATGAGCTCATTTTAAAGAGCTCATAATCACAACTGATGGATGGATGAACAACTTTATTATTGTGCATACATGCTATTGATGTAATTTCTAGATAGAGAGGCTCTTATTAACTCTCAAAGCTTCATGTGACTCCGAATGTTGGTGATTACATTCGAGGGCTTCCGGGGATAGGAAGACAGAGGTGCCGACTACCTTGAAGTTTGAGGGCTCCCTTGCGGAGGATGATAGAGGTTGACAACTACCTTGATGTTGAGGGCTTGCGGGGATAGCAATACAGAGACACTCCGATCTTCGTATCGAGGGCTTACCCTGGTGTGGGTAAGACATACTTGCTTGAAAGTATAAATCAAGGGACCTTTATCCAAGGTTGTTGGATAGCCTTCTCTTTGGGTTAAAAGACTTATATCTTGTTACTTGTAGTTTTACTTTTGTTTATTTCCGCTGAATTTTTTATTATAAGGAAAGTATGACTTTTTTATACTTCCTTAATTGTACTCTGTTTCATTTAGATTCTATATGCTTAAGGTAGAATCTCATATTGTAATCTTTTGTAATTTTTCAATTTCCAGAACCATATTTCCGGAACCCACGTTCAGAATCTCTTTCCATGTTTTCATTTGGTATTAGAGGTGTTGTGAATTTTCTTAAGGTTAATTTTGTTAAACTTAGCCCTTTCCTTTGCTTTTGGAAAATACAATTATTCATAACTAACTTTAAAGGTTCCAAAGGAATTTTTAAAGTTTACAATTAACCCCCCCCCCACCCCCCTCCCTATTGTAAATTGAGCATCTACATCATTATTTCGATACTACAATTGGTATGAGAGTAGGTTTCTGAAATACTTTTACTCACGTATAATTTTTTCTTGCTCACTTTCCCATTCCGAACTTTTCCATTCCGAACTTTGTTATTACAAATCTTTTTTACTAACAAGTTTGTGTGCCGAAGGTTATTTTTAGTATGGAAAGAATTAATGTTGGTTCAATTGATAATCTAAATCCTAAAAGACCACCAATCATTGATGGTAATAATTATGAGTACTGGAGAGATCGAATGAAGACTTTTGTTATCAATACTCGAGTGGACAATTTTGTTATTCTTACTGGTGATTATAAAATTCCTGACAAGGAAGTTAGAACTTTTACTAACCAGGAAAAGCAAGAATATCAACTCAACTATAAGGTACGCAATACTCTAATATGTTCAATGACTAGAAATATATATAGCCAAATTTCTTCTTGTGAAGCAGATAATTTTATCTGGAAGAAGTTAGAAGTTACACACTTTGGAACTTCTAAGGCGATTGAGACTAGGAGAGCTATGCTTAGAGATGAATATCATGGCTTCAACATTCCTTATGGTGAACCAATTTGTAAAGTACAACAGAGATTTATGACTATCGTAAAGATCCTATAGTCTATGGGAGAGAAAGGTTTAGATGATGAAGCTCTTGTGGATAAGATAATTGATATCATGACCAATGAGTGGGAATCCAAAAGAACAGCTATAGATGAGAACAGGAATGTGACTCAGATTTCTCTTGATGAGTTATTTGGAACTCTTCTCCAACAAGAAACCATAATGAAGAGAGATGCTGAAAACATCAAAAAGAATAATGGAAATGGTACTATTGCTTTTACAACTACATAAAATCATATGAAAGATAAGACTCCTGAGAGAGTAACCAGATCCATGTCTAAGAAGATGATAGTTCAATCAGATTCTAGTGATAGTGAAATCTCTAAAAATGAATTAGAAAATCTTGCTCGAAGAATGAACAAGATAGCTGGTCAGATAAATTTCCAATCCAAGTATAAGAAAAAGGAAAGGAAAGATAAGAAAGATAGAGAAGTTACTTGTTATGAATGTAAGAGAGCTGGACATATAAGACCAGATTGCCCTATACTCAAAAAGAAAGAAAGGAACGAAAGACATTCAGACAGGAACAGAAAGAAGTATTATAAAGCAAAATCTAAGAATGTTATGAAAGCTAATGACACCTAGAGTGCCAGTGGTGGTGACACTTCAGATGAATCTTCTGATTATGAATCTTCAAGACAGAAAAATCTTGGTCTTATAGCCAGATTACGTATTGATAATCATTGTTTTATGGATAAGGTATGAAATTCTGAATCATTGACCAATGTTTATTTAAATTCTAATGTTAGTAAGTATTATGACTCTTCTGATGAAGAATCCTCTTCTGATGAAGAAAATACTTTACCTACTTATGAAGAAGTCTCTAGGTTTGCTGAACTTCTTGATATTGAGAATTCTATACTCAATAAAAAACATGATAAGGAAAACTCTAGGAATTCTATTCTTATAAAAGAGATATCATATCTTTCTAAAGATCTTGATAATAAAAATTCTGCTTTTGAAAGTATCTCAAAAAATCTCGAGGAAGTAAGTTCTGAGAAGTACAAACTTTCTAAAGAATTAGAAATGGTAATTTCTAATAAAAATGTTTTCGAGCCTATCTCTAGTTCTCAAACTAATGATTTTGAGGATAAAAACTTGGTTGTAAAACTCAATTCCGAAATTTTTTCCTTAAATATGTGTTTATCAAACTTTACCCATGGGAAATAAAATTTTGATAAAATGTATTCCCAAATAAGACCTTTAAGACATAAATCCAGATTTGGTTATACCCATGCAAAACCAATTTTTAGTAACAATTATTTTGTTCCTAAAAGTGCCCCATTTTGTACCAAGTGTCAATGTGGTGGTCACTGGGCAAAGGATTGTTCCTTAAACAAAACTCAATCATTGGGATTTCACAAAGCTTACTTTTCTAAGAAAATATGGGTACCTAAAATTTTATTGTCTGGAAATCTTGGATCCAAACAAGTTTGGATTCAGAATGTCTAATTTTCTTCTTGATTTCAAGAAATAAAGAGAGTACCAGCAACAATACATGGTACATGGATAGTGGATGTTCCCGACACATGACTGGTAACAAAATCTATTTTGAAAAGATTATCAAAATGAAATGAGGAAAAGTAACTTTCGGAGATAATGATAAGGGTGAGATTGTTGGTATTGGTAATATTGTTTTTCTTGGTAAAACCTTGATTTCAAATGTTCTTTTTGTTAAGGGTCTTAAGAACAACCTTATTAGCATAAGTCAGTTATGTAATGAAGTTTACCTTGTGAATTTTAGGAATGATAAGTGCTTAGTTCACAATTCCAAGGAAGAATTTATTCTCTCAGCCAATAGGCAAGAGAATGTTTACACTTTAAACATAGAAGATCTTATAAGCCAAGATATACCTTGACTTAGTGTAATGGAAGATCATTCCTGGTTATGGCATAGAAGACTAGGTCATTGTAACCATAGGAACCTATGTAAACTCTCTAAGAAGAAACTAGTTAAGGATCTACCGGATCTTAGATTTGATTCTTCTAAAGTTAGTGATCCTTGTCAATATGGAAAGAAACATAAATCTAGTTTTAAATCAATCGGTGAAGTCTCAACAACCGATGCATTACAGTTAGTGCACATGGATCTTTTTGGTCCAACACAAACTGGAAGTATTGGAGGCAAATACTATGTGTTTGTTCTAGTTGATGATTACACTAGATTTACTTGGGTTTATTTTCTAGCAAAGAAATCTAAAGCTATTTCTTATTTCAAAAGTTTTAGAGTTGAAGTTAAAAATGAGAAAAACCTTCAATTGAAAACTATTCATAGTGATCATGGTGGAGAATTTAAAAATTTTGATTTTGAAACTTTTTGTAGTAAAAAAGGTATTACTCACAATTTTTCAGCACCTAGAACTCCTCAACATGATGGTGTAGTTGAAAAAAGAAATAGAATTCTTCAAGAGATAACTGGAACCATGTTGAGTGAATATTCTATAGTTAGACATTTCCGGGATGATGCTGTAAGTACTGCTTGTTATACTATAAATCGAGTTTTGATTAGACCTTTTCTTAATAAAACTCTTTATGAGTTATGGAATGGTAGAAAACCAAGACTATCCTACTTCAAGGTTTTTGGTTTCAAAGTATTCATTTTGAATACTAATGATAACTTACATAAATTTGCACCGAAATCTGATTAAGGAATTTTCCTAAGTTATTCCACAACATCTAAGGCTTATAGAGTTTTTAATAAAAACACTTGTACTGTTGAAGAATCAGTACATGTAAAATTTGATGAGTCAGATCCTTTTGTTTTAAAACATCTCAGCCTACATCCTCAGATGTGTTTTCAAAAACTGATTATCAACCTTTGATAGAAAAACCTTCTGATAAAGATAATGTTCATGAAGATATCCTGAAACATTTACTCCAGAAGATTTTCTACCCTATGTTGATGAACAGGCTTTTCAAAACCCAAATCAGGCGTTTCTTAAAAATCAACCCAGTGATAGTATCATTGGTGATGTAAATCAACCTGTATGGACTAGAAGTTCCTTAAGAAATGAAGTAGAACATCTAGAATTTCTCTCCCAATTAGAACCTAAAAGCACTGATGAAGCTTTAGGTGATGATGATTGGATTAAAGCCATGCAAGATGAACTAAATGAATTCGAAAGGAATAAAGTATGGACCTTGGTTGAAAGACCTAAGGAAACATCTGTTATTGGAGTCAAATGGGTTTTCAGAAATAAATGTGATGAAAATGGAGTCATAGTAAGAAATAAAGCTAGACTTGTTGCTAAAGGCTATAATCAACAAGAGGGAATAGACTATGAAGAAACCTATGCACCAGTAGCTAGACTTGAATCTATCCGTATTCTACTTGCTTTTGCAGCATTCTTTAATATCAAATATTTCTAAATGGATGTGAAATGTGCCTTTCTTAATGGTTATGTTCAATAGGAAGTCTTTTTTCAACATCCTCCTAGATTTGAAGATACAAAACATCCTGATTATGTTTTTAGAATTACCAAAGCTTTGTATGGCCTTAATCAAGCCCCATGAGCATGGTATGATAGACTCACTGGATTTTTTATTCAAAATAACTATTTTAAGGGAAATTTAGATCCAACCATTTTTATAAATAAAGATAAGAAAAAATGATTTGATTGTTCAAATTTATGTTGATGACATCATATTTGGTTCAACTCAGCAATCTTTGACCGACTCTTTTGCAAGTATAATGAAATCTAAGTTTGAAATGAGTATGATGGGTGAGTTAACAGTTTTCCTTGGTTTTCAAATTTCTCAAAAACCAGAAGGAACCTACATATCTCAACAAAAGTATATTAAAGATATTCTTAAAAAATATGGTTATGATAATACTAAGAGTATTAGTACTCCTATTGGTACCTCAAACTCTTTAGATCTTGATGAAGTTGGGAAACCAGTAGATCAAACATCTTTTAGAGGTCTGATAGGAAGTCTACTATACTTAACCGCTAGTCGACTAGACCTAATTTTTTCAGTATGCTTATGTGCAAGATATCAACCCAATCCTAAGGAATCTTACTTAAAGGCAGTAAAAATAATTTTTCGCTACCTTAATGGAACCACGGATCTATGATTATTTTATACTTCTGGAAATGATTTTATCCTAAAAATATTTTCTGATGTTGACTTTAGTGGATGTAGGATGGATAGAAAAAGTACATCTGGAACTTTTCATTTCTTAGGAGATTCATTAGTTTCATTGTCCTGCAAGAAGCAACATTCTGTAGCACTCACCACTGCTGAAGCTGAATATGTAGCAGCTGGAAGTTGTTGTGCTCAAGTGTTGTGGATGCAACACACACTCACAGATTATGGCTTGAGTTTTGCTAAAACTCAAATTTTGTGTGATAACACAAGTGACATTTCCCTTAGTAAAAATCCTTCACATCACTCCCATGCAAAACACATAGATATTAGACATCACTTTCTTAGGGATCACACACTAAAAGGAGATATTATTCTTCAGTTTATCGGAACGCAAGATCAACTTGCTGATATTTTCACAAAATCTTTACCTTCTGATAGATTTGAATACATTAAACAGAATTTAGGAACGGTAACCTTAAGGTAATGCTTCTTAATTAACATTCTATTGAAAAAGTCTCATTACAGCAATAAAATCCTTTTCATAGGGGGAGTACAATTGATTGTTAGTTTAACAATGTTTTTCAAGAATTTTTTTCAAACTTTTCGGAATTAAAATTCCAGAATGAAATTTCATGAACTAAAACTTTCCAGAATGGATATTTTCTTATAGAAAACTTCTGGAATGGAAATATCTGGAATAAAAATTTTCGTACTGGTATTTTCATAACGGGATTTTCGTACTGAATCTTCCATTATAAGTTTTTTGTTTTCAAAATTTTGTAATGAAATTTTTGTACTATGTTTTTCCTTACTAATTTTGTTTTTCGTACTGAGTTTTCCGTACTGAGTTTATTTTTCGTAATGAGTTTTGCGAACTATTTCGTAGTAAAGTTTTTTTTGTTGTTTTCGTAAAAATGTTACCAATTACGAATAATCCTCCTAAGACAATCTGAAAGGTATGATTTCCTTACCCAAGTTTTCGTAGTCATATTTTACTTGCTGGCATTTTCTTATATTTTGTTTTCGGATTATAGTTTTCTTAATTCTTTGTTTTAATAAAAACCTCAAAAGATCGGATTCAAGAGAATTGTTTTCGACCGTCAGATCTGATCTCAGCTTATCACAACCATTCGATCAATCGTGGAAGTTGAAACGTTTTTTTTTTGCCTATATAAAGGGAACCCCAAACGTTGTCCCACATCGGTTTTCAAGCTCCAGCATCTCGAAGCTCTGCCTCTCTGTTTTAAGGCCGTTACGAACTTCAGTTTTCTTAGTTCCGAAATTCTTAGAGGTCTTCAGATCCGAATGTCTGTGGAAGTAGCTTCGCAAGACATGTCTTCCTCCAAGCCGATTTCAAAGTGGTTATTATATAGAGAGAGGCTGGTCCATCTAGATTTCATCAACAAGTACGACTCTCTTATTTCCAAGAATATCAAGCATAATGGTTGGGAATATGTTGCGGTGTCAAAACCCAGGAACCAAGATGAAGTCTATTCAGACTTACTTGTTGAATTCTATGAGACAGTTTCTTTTCTTCATGAATATGGAAAGGACAAATTTTCTTTTTAGTCTTATGGTAAGACTTATAAGCTTTCATATGCCAAGGCAGCCAGCTTGGTAGGGCTAAAGAATGAAGGTGAAGATGAGTTTGTTTCTCATGTGTTGCCAGATTCTAAGGGTAGCTTCGAAAAGGAAAAAGCCTTAGAAACTCTCAGATTGGCTGATGACAAGGCTCCGAAGATTTCTAGTTTATCTACAAATTTCCGGATTCTGGAATTATGGGTACAGGGTCTTATCATACTGAGAAAAGGTGACAAATATAGCTTGAAAAGAGTGAGATCTACATTCTAGATTTTCTGATAAATCTAAGGAAGTTTAATTTGATTAAGCACATTCTTATCACTCTTGAGAATTTGAAGAAAGTAAATCTGAGAGCTCAGATTATAATATATCCAGCAATCCTCTCCAAGTTGATAGTTTAGTGCCTTGAGTCTTTCAAGGAGGCTTGCAAATCTAAGCCAAGAGTTTGCAAGATTATGCGGGTGAGTGATGGTACACTCAAATGAATGGATGTAGCTTTTGAAAAGGAGTCTGGACAGTTTATTGATCTACCTGCTAAAAAAGAATCAGTTCCGAAAGCTGCTGATCCGGAATCCTCTAAGACGGTAAGGAAGAGAAAGCTCAAGGATGTGGAAGTAGAAGCCGAGGATCCGAAGTCTAAGGAAGTTCATTCTGCACCTCCAAAACGAAAGAAGAAGAAATCTTACCCAGATGAGTTTGTTGCTAAATGGAGGGAGATGAAAGAAAAGAGAGTGCAAGGGGAGCCTCAGTTTGGCTTGGACCCTGCGGAGGCTAAAGCCTTGAAAGAAAGAACTGCGGATGAGTTAGAAAAACAAGCAAAAGAAAAGAAGATCAAGAAGAAGATGTCTGAGGCTGAGGTAGCTCAGGATTTGTTGAAATTCAATGAGATGGTTTCTGAAAATAATAATGTTCTGAGATCTCTTTCTCTAGAATCTCTACCTGATACTCCAAGACGATAATTTGTTGCTCCGGAAGAGGCAGTGGCTAAGCCAGATGAACAAGGAGAGCAAGTTGAGAAAGTGGAAGAAGAAGAAGATGTTGCTGAAGGAAGTGGTGAAACCGGAGATGTGTTGAAACAAGTAGATGATTATAAGGGGACAACTTCAGAACACTTATCGCTCCGAACTTCAGAAGCTGAATCTTCGGAACTAGTTACTCCAGTAATGGAAGAAGAGAAAGGAGAAGAAGAAGTAGCTTATCATGGAGAAGAAGAACAACTTTTACATGATATTTCTCAGATGGAAAACGTAGAGGTTGGTGTTCAGGAAGTTGCTGATGAGGAAGATAATGTTGTCAGAGTCTCTGATAGTGAAAAGAAAACTCCGGAACACGATTCTATTCTGAAAAAAGACAAGGGAAAGAAAATTCTTACTGATACTCGGAGTTCAGTAGTGGTGAAGAGAAAAGAAGTTGGTAGTTCTTCAAAACTAAAGCTTGACCTTGTTGAAGAAGAAAATTTTCCAAGCAATGTTTCGGATTTGGAGTCATCTTCGGTGGGGCATTAATTTGTTGTCCAGTCTTTAAAGAAGTTGGTGGGAACCATTCCGACCTTCTCAAGCATTGATTCAAGATGTAAGATGCTCCAACATGCATTGAATCAGAAAACAGACTCTGTGTCTATGGTTATGGACAAGTGTGTTGAGATTGAGGCTCAGTTCAAAACCATTTTTGTTGGCTACGAAGCCCATAGAAAATCTTGCAAGTGGATGAAAAACTGGTCGAAGAAGACTGTAGAAGAGATGAGGCTATTCGACGAATTTCAAGACAATGTTAAAGATGTTTTTGAGACTGAGGACAGGATGATAAATGAGCTGACTTCTTCCTTTGAATAGAAGCTGACAGATTAAAAGAACTTTTGGATTCAAGAAGTCAGAGATCTGAATGGGAAGCTAAATTCTGTCTCTCAAAACTGGAAATTTGAAAGAGATCATCGGATTGAGTTTCAAGAAAAGATGAAGGCTCAGGAAGAAAAGATCAAAGCTCAGGAAGAAAAGATTCAAGCCCAGGAAGAAAAGATTGAATCCCAATCTGCAAGAATAGTGTTCTTAGAGAAGAAAGCTGAAGAAGATCATAAAGACTTAAATAAGATTAAGACTATTCTAAAGGTTCTCATGGCGAAGGAGAAAGATCCCAAATAGATAGATCTGATCTTCTGTTGTAATTTAACTCTTTTTTTGTTGAAATTTTCAATCTTAATGAATTTTTGTGCTTGCTCATTTTTTTGTTGTTTTTACTACTAATCTTTTAGGTACTTTGTTATATTTTCAATTCCCTTATATTCTTTTTGAAAATCACAAAGGGAGAAGAGGAAAAGAACTCTAATGAAAGGGAAAAAGAATCCTAACAAAGGGTGAGAAAGAAAACAAACTCTAATAAGAGTTTATCTAAGGGGGAGTTTTTCATTACAGAAGACTTTCTTATTCGTAATGAAATGTCACTCCATAAATTTTGAATACTATCCTTAGAGTTTCAAAGCCTAAGGGGGAGTTAGTTGTATTCATCAATATCCTTAAAGAAAAGGGAGATAAGCCTTAAGGTTTTTCTTTCTTCTTAGAATTTCTTTTTCAAGGATATTTTTGCTTTCCATAAAGGGGGGTATTGTTGAGTCAATAAGGTCTTCCTTATGAATTTTCCATTCCTTCTTGTTTTGAAAATCACAAACACCTTATCATTAAGAAAATCGCTTTTATAAGGGAAATTTCTTTTATAAGGAAAATTGATTCTATAAGGAAAATCCCTTCTATAAGGAAAATTTCTTTTGTAAGAAAAATTTTTCTTATCATATTTTCATTCATATTTTTTCTAAGTATAAAATTCGTATTCATTTCTGTTTTCTCGGATTTGTTTGAAACTTTGATATAAAGTATTCTATTTTAGGATACGAATTTTGGATAAGAACTGTAAGAAAGTTTCACTCTGAATTCCAGATGAGAACTGTAATAAAGTATAATTCCGAATTCCGGATACGAACTCTGACTAAGTTCTATTCCAGATTCAGGATACGAATCCTTATGAAGTTCGACATTGAATTCTCATTACGAATTCTAATGATGAATTCTCATTACGAATTTTGAGAATGAATTTTCATTAAGATTTATGATGACGAATTCTCATTACGAATTCTGATGATGAATTCTCATTCCTAATTTTGGATACGAATTCTAATTACGAATTCTTAAGATGAAATCTCATTATGAATTCTGATGATGAATTCCCATTACGAATTCTGATGTGGAATTCTCACTACGAATTCTGATGACGAATTCTCATTCCAAATTCTCATTCAGAATTCACCTTTTAAACAGAATCTGATCATCTCTGTTTTGTACACTCTGAATTTATTCAGACTCTAAATTTCCACTCCAAACGTTCATTTTTCTTATGCCTCTATATATTGTCTACTCTTTATTATTTTCTTTACACTCCGAACTTTAACTCCGAACCTTCACTCAGAATCTTTTTAGTTAAGATTTAAAACGGTGTCATATATTCTGTTACACATGTTTTGTTATAAAACGATGTCATGTATTCTGTTATGAACTAACCGTTGGTTAAGTTACACATGTACAGGTCCCTCCGATTTTTTAGAAAAATATGACCGTTGGGAAGGAGGCCGACCTTACCTATAAATAAGAGCTCATAATAACAACTGATGGATGGATGAACAACTTGATTATTGTGCATACATTCTGTTGATGTGATTTCTAGAGAGAGAGGTCTTATTAACTCTCAAAGCTTCATGCGACTCCGAATGTTGGTGATTACATTTGAGGGCTTCCGGGGATAGGAAGACAGAGGTGCCGACTACCTTGAAGTTATAGAGCTCCCTTGCTAAGGAAGACAGAGGTTGCCAACTACCTTGAAGTTGAGGGCTTGCGGGGATAGCAAGACAGAGACACTCTGATCTTCGTATCGAGGGCTTACCCTGGTGTGGGTAAGACAGACTTGCTTGAAAGTATAAATCAAGGGACCTTTATCCAAGGTTGTTGGATACCCTTCTCTTTGCTTTAAAAGACTTATATCTTGTTACTTGTAGTTTAACTACTTGTTTATTTCCACTGCATTTTGTATTATAAGGAAAGTATAACTTTCTTATACTTACTTACTTGTACTCTGTTTCATTTATATTCTATACGTTTTAAGGTAGAATCTCATATTGTAATCTTTTGTTAAGTTTCAATTTACGGAACCATATTTCCGGAACCCACGTTCGGAATCTCTTTCCAAGTTTTCATTTGGTATTAGAGGTTTTGTGAATTTACTTAAGTTTAATTTTGTTAAACTTAGCTCTTTCCTTTCCTTAAGGAAAACACAGTTATTCATAACTAACATTAAAGGTTCCAAAGGAATTTTTAAAGTTTACAATTCACCCCCCCCCCCTCTTGTAAATTGAGCATCTACATCATTATTTCAGTCTTATAATTCACGCATAATTTCACTTAAATTTAATAAATTAAACACTTTACCAAATTAACTGGAGAACTGTATAATTCCAGGCGCACCAGTCACATTGGAACATTCATATATTACTATATAATTTTGGGTGCACCCATCACATTATAACATTATCATTATCAGGAATGAAACAATAAAAATATATCAAAAATGAACAACAATATCCCCAGAAAAGGAATGGTTTTCATCTCATAAGAACACATTCATAAACTTTGGGTTCTGAAAATAAAGTGGTAATAACATACTTGATACGATTACCATCATCCTTGAGTGAGAAGTGAATGGTGTTTTTTATAGAAGTGTTCTTTTAGAAAACATTTATTTGATATAAAAATCAATAGAATAAATTTATATCCTGGAAAAGGTAATATAATGATGTAAAATTTATTTTTAATGAGTTACCATACCCAAAATGCAGTGAAAGAAGGATAACCCCAAGAAATAATGTTGGGTTTGAGATTTTGTCCTTACCTTGTATCTGAACACTTTCTTCGCATTAATGTTCTATATAACCATATTAATTTTATTAGTCAAAAATTAAAGAACTTTTTGTACATTAATATGTTTAATTATGGTTTAATTATGTTATTTTATGTGCCTTTGGATGAGTTATAGAGTTTAAAAACATTGTTCTAGAATGTTCATTTTTATGGTTTTCTTGAGCGGTTCACAAGTATTCATAAATGGAAGTCTGTGTAGAACATGGATAAACATAAAAAACTGATATTTAATGTTACTAATGATATTAATGATGTTTAAATGATTTTATAATTAAATATATTATATACCTTGTGGGTTTATCATTAGATAATAATTAAATTATGATTGTTTGGGTTAATTTGGGAGGTTTTTCAATCACAACGAACTTGTTTGGTTTAATAGTTTAGTAATATGTACATAAATTACTTCCAAACCGTTAAATAGGAAATTATAAATATAATTTATTCTTTTTAAACTATATAAATTGTTTCATTACCAGATATGAAGTTAGAAATGAAAAAAGATAACATGTCGATCATGAAGGTCAAAGATTAACACCTCACAGACAATGTTTTCTTTTATAAAATAAAAGGAAGAGGAGAAGGGGGTTGGATGGTACAATATCACACTAGTATAATAACATTAAATTATATTTATTATATTGGATTTACCATATAATTTGGATTAATATAGGTGGGGAGTGAATAAGAAAATAACTTCAAATAGAAAGGAAATTAAAGGAAAGAGGGAGAGATATTACCTCTTGAATCCTTCTCTTGAGAACCCCTTTAAAGGACCTAGGATTTATCTTTTGATGAGACCTAAAGATCTTGGACGTGGGGAAGGTTCTATGGAATATTCTTGGGCAGATCTTAGGCATGTATTGACGCTTTAGAGGTGTGAGGAAAAAGGGTGTGAAGGGTGGTATTTATAATAGAGGGGAGAGGGGATTTCTCAATATAAAATTCATTAATTTATTATTTCCCCACAAGACAAGGAATAGTGAGTCTTCCATGACCAATAATAGTAATAATATCATGATAACCTGAACCAATTGGGATTAATTCAGCATAACATCATGCATGACTCTATAATTAGTTTTTTAGCATATTTTGTAAATTATGGTGTTTCTCTATTCACCAAAAAATTCAAGTGTCTCAAAAAAAATTCAAAAATTCATCGAAACAATTTGTGAATGTCTTGAATAAGAAATTAAATTTCTTTTTTTAAAGAAAAATTATAAATATGATTAATTTAATTTTTTATTTCAATCATAATTTACTTGAAAAATAATGTTTTTATAATTAAAAATAATTTTATAATGATTTCTAAAACTACATAATGTCTTAAAAATTATCTTCAAACTATTAGACATTGATTTATTAATTTATGAAATAATATTAAAAAATGTATTTTCTTTTAAATTAACCAGTTAATTATAATTATTTATTTATGATTCACAAAAATACCAATATTTTTACTATTGTCAAATTGCCACATATAAGATGCCTAAATTTCATGGCTATGGTTAATCTTTTTTTTTGGACAATTTATATTCATAAGGGTCATATTAATATTTATAAGGCTAGGTTACTATTCATAAGGGTAGGTTAAAATTCACCAAAACTTTAGATTTTCCAATCGGACTAAAAATATCTTACTGATCAGAACCGTGTATGTCAGATTTTCTAAATTCATAACATAAAAGTAGAAAATTTATATTTAATGGTCACCTAGTATCTAGTATCATAATATATCATTTTGTTTCATAATGGGATTATACTATAAGGCATAATTATAATAAGGGAATTCCATTTATAAAACATTGAGTTTTTACATTCTTCCCCTTTATGAAATTTCACCCTAGAAATTTGTTTTAAATAAACAGGTCGGGGTACTTCTCCTTCATCGCCTCATCCGGTTCCCAAGGAGCCTTTTAAAACTTATGGTTCCCCCAAAAAACTTTAACAAGATGGTATTTCTTGTTTCTTATAACCTTATCACTTAGGTCTAGAATCTCTACAAGATGCTTCTCACAAGAGAGATCGTCTTCTAGCTGCACCACCTCTGAGTTCATTACAAGTGAGGGATCAGTTATTTACTTCTTCAGGAGTGACATGTTAAACACACTATGAACTTAAGACATATTCGGTGGAAGTGCAAGATGATAGTTCATGGATCCTATGCATTCAAGGATATCATAGGGGCCAATGTACCTTGGTCTTACCTTCCCTTTCATTCTAAACCTCATGACTCTCTTTCATGGTGATATTCGAAGGAATACTTTATCTCCAATGTTGAATTCCAAGTCCCTTCGACGATTTCCAGCATAGCTATTTTGCCGACTCTTAGAATATTTGATGTGTTTCTAGATGACATGAACCTTCTTTGTAATCTCTTTCATAAGATCAAGTCCATGTAGCTTTATTTCTCTAACTCCATGCCAACAGGTTGGTCTTCTACATCTATTTCCATATGTAGCTTTATATAGAGCCCTATGAATACTCGAGTGAATCTATTTTTGTATGAGAACTAATCCAATAAGAGATGTTGATCCCATCCACCATCTAATACTTGATATTAGGATCTTATCATATGTTCAAGCATCTGAATAGTCCTTTCAGATTGGCCATCAGTTTGGGGGTGATAGGTCGTGCAGCAATTTAATTCAGTACTTAAATCATGTTAAAGGATCCTCCATAATTTAGATATGAACCTTAGATCACGTTTAGAGAAAATCGAGAGTGGAACACCATGTAGTCTCACCACTTCCTTAACATATATATTTTCTTGTGTTTCAAGTGAGAGATCTTCCTGAATAGAGATAAAATGGGCAGTATTGGGGAGTCTGTCAATCACAACCCATATCACATTAGTTCCTTTTGAAATCTTCAAGAGACTCGTGACAAAGTCCATAGTAACATAATCTCATTTATAGATGGGTATATGAAATGGATGCATCAACCCTTTGGAATTTTGTCTCTCTACTTTAACTTGCTGACATACCAAGCACCTTGAGATATATTCTGCGATCTCTTTTTTCAAGTTATCCCACTAGAAGTTTTCTCGGAGATCACGGTACATCTTGATTCCACCTGGATGGATCAAGAAAGTTGATCTATGTGTATTTTCCAATAGCTCCTTCTTTATCCTAGGTGATTAAGGCACACAAAGCTGCATTCCAAACCAAATGAAACCTTAATCATCAATATGGAACTCTTGCATCTTTTCTTCCATAACTGCATTCACCCTATTTTGTAACACCAGATCATCCCTTTGTGCCTCCTTAATATCCTCTTGGATGGATGGTTGCACAATCATTTTTTCAAGGTAGGATGTACCCCCTACCCTTATTATTTATAAATCCATACTTTGAATATCAAAGAGGATGGTGTCTTTCTCAATCCGTAACATGGATACAGTAGATTTTTCTTTTATTATCTGGGCGTCAGCTATATTGTTCTCCTTTTTAGGATGAAAGGGAATAGAGAAATTATAATCTTTGATTAGCCTTAACCATCTCCTCTAACGCACATTGAGATACTTTCGTCTTAATATATACATTATGCTCTTGTGGTTAGTGAATATTTCATAATTCTTTCCATAAATGTAGTGCTACCAGATTTTCAAGGAAAAAATCATGTCTTCCAACTCTATATCATGTGTCGGGTAGTTCTTCTCAGGGATCGTAAACTACTGGGAGGTGTAGGCTATCACATTATCATTTTCCGTGAGTACACAGCCCAATCCTTTCCTTGAATCATCAATTTATATAACAAAACATTATCCACAATTCAGTAGTGTGAGTACAGGTGTAGTGATTACTCTTATCTTTATCTCCTTAAAGCTTCCTTAGCATTCTTTCGTCCAGACATACTTTACCCCTTTTCCTGTTAACTTAGTTAGCAGGCTTGAATATCATGATAAATTTCTCACAAAATGTCTATCATAGCCCACTAATCCATGAAAACTATGGATTTCTATTACACCATAGGACCTGGGTTATTCCTCAATCGCCATTTTTATTGATGGGTCCATAAAAACTCCCTCACATGTGATCACATGTCCCATGAACGTGATTTACTTTATCCAAAAGTCACACTTTATGATCATGGAATATAACTTCTACTTTCCTAATTTCACCAACACAAGTCTTAGATATTCTTCATGTTCCTCCTTTATCTTGGTGTAGATGAGTATTTCATAAATAAACACTACCAAAAATTTGTCTAGGTAATGTATAAAGAATCTACTCATCAAATCCATGTAGATTACTATGGAATTAGTAAGTCCAAATGGAATTAACAGAAACTCATAGTGCCTATACCTTGTACGGAAGATAGTCTAATGAATATCTTCCCTCTTCACCTTTAGCTGATCATATCTAGAATGAAGATCCACCTTTGAGAAGTATTGATCTCCACATAACTGATCAAAAAATTCATTAATCCATGGAATAGGATACATTTTATTTATGTTGATCTTTTTGAGTCCTCGATAATCGATACAGAGCCGCATTGTTCCATCCTTCTTCTTCACAAAGAGCACCGGTGCACCCCAATGTGATGCACTATGACGTATGAACCCTTTTTCCAAATTTTCTTGTAGCTGATTATTTAACTCCTCTAGTTTTATAGGAACCATCCTACAGGGACACATTGAGATAGGAGTGGATCCGAGTATGAGTTCTATTTAGAAATCTTCCTCACGATCCAGGGGAATTCCGAGTAACTCTTTCCGAAATATATCACTGTATTCCCTCAGGAGGGGAATTTCCTCAAAGTTGGCACTTTCCTTTGACTCAACCATTTGGGAGAGGTATGCTTCTTCACTGGGAATCAACACCCACACCATTGATTGATTTTTCAATAGAGATTCATGATCTTCCTTGAATTTGTTGAGGATCATGGGATGGTATGAAATATGAAAAGATATTTCATTTTCCTGACAGTTGATACGTGCTCAATATAATGAGATCCAATACATTCCCATTATAGAATTTAATTCTACCAAGGTAATTATTATGAGATTTCATGGAAGAATCGTTCCACATACGCCAACAAGAGAAGATTCAAACTTGTGGGTTGTAATGATTGCACCACTTGGTGTTTTTTTAGATATATCTACTTCAATAATTCAAGGCATTGATTCTATAGTTCTATAAAACTTCCAAGATATAAATGAATGCATAGAACCAAAATATAATAAGACCTTTTCTGTGATTTAGTGAATTGGAAGTGTACCATCTACGAATTCATTATCTTGATCCATTCCACAGTAGTGACAGAATAAGCCTTCCCTTGTTCATTTGTCTTTGGTGGTTTCTAATGTTGATTACCCTTGAGAACTCATGGTTTTGTGCACTGGCTTGCGTAGTTCCCTTACACCTTACAGTTGTAGCATTAAAACATGGGTTGTTGTCTCTTTAATTCTATGACATTCTCCTTCATTTTCATGTCTTTTAGACACTATTTAGAATGGCTTCTTTCATTACTACACTTGAAGATCTTCCCCTTCCCTTTTATGTAGCTCCTAGGTTGCAACTTCCGAAATTTTTGTCACATGGTTCGTTGAGTTTTCTTCCCACCTTTTTCATTTGATCCACCAATTGAAAAATCAAAATTCCATTTCCTATCACCATACAAACGAGACCATTCACCAAACCCCATCTCCAATTTGAGAGAATGTTGAAAAACTTCATAATAACTCAATAATGTCTTGAATTTCAAGATCCTTTTGAAGGTGTGGTTTTAATCCACTAACAAATATATCAATTTTTCTATTGTTGTTGATAACAAAACCTGAAGCTTAACTTGATAGCCTTTGTAAATTTTATTCGTGGGTTTTTATTGATACTCCTTATTTTATCTTGATCTCTATGAATTCTATCACAATCTTTTCTCAAATATTTCCTAGGAAATACTTATTAAGAAACATGGTCTTAAAGTATTCACCTTTCATCTCTTTAATTTCCCCCCTAGCTTGGTGTTCTTAATCAAAGACCACCATTGATCAGCCTATCCATTTAGATGATAAATGGCCAGTATCACCTTCTTCATATCATAATAGTGAAGCACAAAAAAGTTCTTCTATATGGATTTGACCCACTTTACCGTAACTAGTGGATCCAAATATCCACTATACGTCGGTGGTTATTGCTACATAAAACATTGGATAGCTAGTTTATCTCCCTTTGGTGAAGGTTGAAGTTCTCCATTATTATGGTTATTGTTCATAACCTGATATAGTTTTGTAATAATCTCTATGATGTTTTGAAATCCACCTCATAAATCATTGGGTATGTCATTCAGGCAATTGTGGCAGTGGCCCTCTCATGAGTTGTTGGCCTGGTTTCTCTTGGTTCCGCCATTTTCTAAAATAGAAAATGTTAGAACAAATCATAAGTCAACAGGACATAAATAAATAACTTATTCATTTTTAAATATTAAACTAAAATCACGACTTATGGTATACCTATGTAATGCTTCTTGTGTTCATATTTTTACTTAGTCTAATGCTAGAGGTTTTCTCTTAGGTTCACTAATAATAATTTCAAAATTAACTAAACATTGTCTTTGATACGAACTATAGTGACCCAAAAATTTCATACATTACTATTACATAATTTTAAATATAACAAACATAATAGTATTACACATAGAGAATCCAAAGGTTTAGTGTATAGGTAAAACCAATTCTATACATAACAGTTAAAACATCAAGAATAAAAATTTATTTAATTCCTTCTTATGTAGCTTCTTATTGGAACTTGACCTCTGCTTAGTACATGTAGTGACCTGAAGATATTCCTTAAATAGGGTGATCTAAAATACTAGTAAGAGTATAGATAAGAACAATATATCATTGGTTGAGCATAATCATAACAAAGGAAAAAGATCAAAAACAAGAGAGTAATCCTTAAAAAGAGACTTGAAATGTGGAAAAGCATAAAAATGAAACAACATGTCATAGTGGTTAACTACCACACATACTTATGAACAAAAAATAATCTTGTTCACACATAATTTCACATAAAATCATGATATTAATCACTTTTCACAATGTATTGGAGTGCAGTATAATTTTAGGTGCACCCGTCACATTGAAACATTCATATTGTGCTATATGATTCTGGGTTCAGCTATCACATCATAACATTATCATTATCATGCATGACATAATGAACATATATTAAACAATGAACATAACTAACCCATCAAATATAATGGGTTTCATCACATAAGAAAACATTCATAATCATTGGGTTCCCAAAATAAAGTGGGGATAACATACATGAAATGATAACCATCAACCTTGAGTGAGAAGTGAATGGGGTGTTTTTGAAAGAAGAGTTTTTTGGGAAAACATTTTTTTGGCATAAAATTAAGTAGAAATAATTTATATACAATAATATGTAACATAATTATAAACAAATTATTTTTAAGGAGTGATCATTCTAAAAAAATTGAGTGAAATACGGAGAACCTGAAAAAGGAAAGTTTGGTTTGAGAATTTCCCCTTTCCTGGTATATGAATGCTTTCTTCGCTTTAATATCATGTATAACCACATTATATTAATTAATTAACAATTATTAAACATTTTATACACTAATATGTTTAATTATGGTTTAATTAAGTTAATTTATTGTTCATTGGAGTAGTTATAGAGTTTAAAAACATTGTTTGGGAATGTTCGTTATTATGGTTTTCTTGAGCAGTTCAAATGTATTCAGAAATTGAAGTTCATGTATAACATGGATAAACATATAGAACTGATATTTCATATTATTAATGATATTAAAGAATTTAAAATGATCTTATAATTAATTATATTATATAACACGTAGATGAATCATTAGATAAGATTTAAATTTTGATTGTTTGGGTTAATTTTGGAGGTTTTTCAACCACAATGAACATGTTTTGTTTAATAAATTTGTTATATGTACATAACTAAGTTCCAGAACATTAAATATGATATAATAAATATATAGTATTCTGGTTTAACCATAAAAATGCTTTCATGACCAGATCTAAAGGTAGAAATGGAAAAAGAAAACATGTCGTTCTTGAAGTTGATAGATTAAGACCTCACGAACAACATTTTCTTTTATAAAATAAAAGGAAAGGAGAAGGGGTTTGGATGGTAAAATATCCCATTAGTAACGTAAAACTCAATTATATGTATGATAGTGGAGTTACCATATAATTTGGATTAAGATAGGGAGAGAGAATAAGAAAATAACTTGAAATTGAAAGGAAATTAAAGGAAAGAGGGAGAGAAATTACCTCTTGAATCCTACTCTTGAGATCCCCGTTAAAGGGCCAAGATTGGTCATTTTGTGATACCAAAAGATCTTCAGCATGGGGGAGGGGCTATAGAATATTATTGGGCATATTTTATACAAGGATTGAAGCATCATAGTTGTGAGGAAAAAGGGTGTGAATGATGGTATTTATATTGGAGGGGAGAGGGGATTTCTCAATATAAAATTCATTAATTTATTATTTCCATAAAATACAAGGAATAGAGAGTATTTCATGACCATGAATAGTAATTTTATCATTTGATCCTGAACCAATTGGGCTCACATTAGTATAACATCATTCATGAATCTATAATTAGCTTATTTAGCTTATTTTGTAAATTATGGTGTTTCATTTTTCATAAAAAATTCAAGTATTTCATAAAAATCCAAAACATTAACCCCAAGAATTTTCCAACATGTTGATTCCAAAAAAACCCCCATTATTTAAAAAATAATTTTCTAAATATGATTAATTTAATGTTTAATTAAAGGTCTAATTTACTTGAGAAATATTGTTTTTAAAATTAAAACTGGTTATATAATGCTTTCAGAAAATATGTAAGGACTTATAACATTAACATAAAACAATAAGACATATATTTGTTAATTTATGGACACATTTTATGAAAATGTATTTTCTTTCAAATTAATTAATTTTTTATAATTAATTTTTTGTGACTAACAAAAATACCAATAGTTTCACTACGGCCAAATTGTCACTTATAAGATGCCTAAATTTTATTTAATTATTCATGGGTAAGGTTACTCTTATTTTGGACGATTTACTATTCATAAGGATCATATAAATATTCCAAAGGGTATGTTACTATTCATAAGTGTAGGTTACTAATCACCAAAAAATATGTTTTTCCTATCGGACTCCAAACATCTTACGGAGCACAACCGTGTTTGTAATATTTTTTAAATTCAAATCATAGAAGTGGAAGAATTATATTTAATGATCCCATAGTATTTAGTATAATAATATGTCATTGTGCTTCTTAATGTTATTATACTATAAGTCAAAATTATAAGAAGGGAATTCCATTGATAACTCTTTGGGTCGTTACAATAATAGCAAGACAAGTTGTACCTTTCGAGGGGAATTAGTGTCACTCTTTTGTTCATTATAATTATTTTATAAGATTTTTCTAAGAATGTGTAATGGTAAATATTATTCAATAACCTCATCTAACCAATGTATCTTTTAAAAAATGAGCTTCTCATTCTAGTATGGTTGTTTTCCATCCTATAAGAGATCATGAAAATGAGATTTTCATGGATTTCAAGGTCGTTTGGAAATTATTCAATCATCTTTTCTAGAATTCCCAACGCACGTCATGAGGAATCCATTATAATGTATTTCACAAAGTAATCTACTACTAATTCAATAAGGGGGACTAATAATATTATTGGTACTAAATGTTAATGTTCGATATAATCATGTTCTTTGTTAGATATAGGTTCTTCACACTAATTCAACTCTAATAAATTATTATAACTACTTGGGAATAAAGGGAGGTAATTACCTTAATATATTATTACTAAAACTCCTCCCATAAATTGAACTAACTAGGATGTTTTCATTATATACCATGGTTATGACTACATATAGGAATATTTGGGATCTAATATAATTTAATAGAATATATTTTAATGTTGTATTTGGATTTTATTAGTTATCTGAGTTCTTATATTTTATTAATTTTTATTATAGGATAGTATACTACTCGTCTTCTACTTATATTCAGTTTACTCTCTATCGATAATGAGAAATCTGAAATAGTCAAGAAGTATGTGATAAGTAATAATTAATAAATAATACTATAAAAATGTTTATTCTCCTCCTTATATTAGTTATATATTAGCGAAATCAATAATTAAATATTATAGTGTATCTTAATCCCAATGTGTTTACTTATGGTTTTTCTGGAATTCCTCCTAAGAAAAAAGTTGAATTTACCATCAATATAATGTTTGAAATTAAACAAATATAATGTATTCTGTATATAATGGAACCAAATTAAATTATTAAATAAAATATTTAACTATAAGAATATTAGGTAAGAATTTTCATTAGAACAAGCACTTCTCTATGGGGAACACAAGTTCTCCTTGTAAAAAAATCGATGGAAATTTATGTCTTTACATGGAATATTGGACGTTGAATAAATTAATGGTCATGCATCATTATCATTCTCCCATAATGATGATATAATTTATCAATTTAAATTTTAAGTTTATTTTTATACGATTATATTATTCTTAGGATATAATCAATATCGAGCAAGGCTTAAAGATGTTGAAAAATGTATTTATAAATACTATATGGTCATTTCATATATTTGGTAATGCCTTTTGGTATAAACAATTCCACCAAATATATTCATTCAGTTAAGGAAAATTTTTTTATCCATTTTCAGGATCATTTTTCAGCCATTTATATATGATATCAATGTGTATTCTAAATATCAGTAACAACATCGTTAATATTTGTGAATTTTCATAGAGATTTTGAGATGGAATCATCTATATGACAGTAAATATAAATGATCATTATAGATCAAGGAGTTTATTTTCCATGGGAAAATGGATAATAAATATGGAATCTCATTGGTTCCTAAGAAAGTGGAGTTAGTTATGTCCGTTAATTTCCACTCAAATGTGTTGAAATAAAATGTTGTCTTAATGTCATTGGACACTAATGTCTCTTTACCCAGTAATATTACAAAATAAAATATCATAACATGTATCTAACACATAATGGGGATAAATTAATATGGAATGTCCATTATGATATGGATTTACATTATCAACTGAAATATTTGACCACAGATCCATTCATTATGTTACTATATCCAGGTGAAGCGTTTGAGGTGTGTTGTAATGTGTCGTCAAACGGTCATAGTTGAATTCTCATACAGATCATTAGAATGTGTAATATGGTTCTAGATAGTTGTGTTAACATAAAAATAGTTACCTTACAAATTATTTAGAATTGGTTGTTAATTTTTATTTATTAATGTGTTAGAGGAATTCTTATTTAATTGTTGAACACTTCATGGTAATCACCAATAAAAAATGCTTCAAGTACATATTTTTTCATAAAGAGTTTGTTCTATGGTAATTTAACTTAGTGTAATACCATTAATAATTTTATTTTTATTATAAATATTATTTTTGGAAGGGCATCGTGATTTATAATGATATCAATTGTTGGATTTTATATAAAAATGAAAGAGGTCAAAGTGGTCAAAGTGTTGTAAAATTTGATATCGCACATGGATTAACTATAATAGGATATGATAGTGGATTGGATTTGGATAAAATTATAGAACATAATCCATATATAATTTATCATAGAGTGTTTCATGTACTCCAAAATCTCTTTCTATTACTGTATCACATTTTAAGATAAATTCGATGATGGGGAGATGCATAACGGTTGGATCAAATATCCTTCATCCTTCTGTACATATATGGAAACTTTTCCTTCAGAATAGTTTGGGGGAGTAATTAATAAAGTATTATCATGTTTCTCAATGTTTGGTACATTTTTAAATCCAATATATATATATATATATCATGATGTTCATCGCTAGTTTTGGTGGCCTGGAATGAAGATCTGTATCATAGGCTTCGTTGCATGATATATACTTGTTAAATTGTGAAATAAGAGCATCCAAGGCCTATGGGATATATTAAAATAATATAACTATTAGTTTCGAAATTATATGTGATCACTTTGTACTTTATGACTAGTAGAACCAGATCTTCTTCGGGCTAAGATATAGTATTGTTGACCATTGATCATCTAACTAGTACAACATACTTCTTCCCAAATATAGAATTATCCTTTATATATGTTCTTTAAAATATTTAAATAATAGATTTTTTTAATTTTCATGGTGTTCTAACCAGTATTTTATATAATTGTGGCATGTTGTTTATATCATAGTTCATATAATGATTACACAAGGATCAAATATCCCAAGTGACATTGAGTGTCGATTTCCAAACTCAAACTGACAACAAGTCTAAATAAATATTTTATATCCTTGATGATATGATCCAAGATATTATCCATGATTTCTATATCTCTTGGTAGTATTGAATTCCCTTACTTGATTTATCATACAAAAATTTCTAACATTCATCTATTAAAATGGAAATGTTCAAATATATTTTTTTAAAACCATAACATTTACCTCTCTATTAGATTAAAATTGTTGAATAATGCATGATTGGGAAAAATATTGTTAAGGATAAAAAAAATAATGGGAAATTTATTCAAACTCATCACATCAATGCTCAATATTGGAAAAAAGTACTATGATGACAAATAAAGGTGACCATTGGAATTCTAAATTTGTGATCATGACTTTCTTTGGGAGGTTTTTTGAGATTTGGTCACGAATAAATGGGAAAATAAGGGATGTTAATACTAATGTTTTTCAAGACTTCTATAATTTTATAAAGAGCTAGGAGGTAGTTTACCTGATTGACATACCCTTACAATTAATTTCCTTGCATTAAACCTTCAATAGTTAAATCCTAGAGAAATAAAAACATTTTCATATACATGTAATTTTTTATATCAATATCATGATTGAATGTAATGTGTCTTATCTAAAGTATCTTATCTAAATCATTACTTGATATCATATAGAATTATGTGGAAAAGTGATCTCTCTTATTTGGGTTGGGTGGAATCATATAAAGTACTATTATTAAACTAGTGTTTTAGAAGCTATAATTTAGATTCAATAGCAATCATTTTTTCCAGATGAAGATATTTAATGCTTCTCAATCATGAGAAGACCAATAGTGTAAAGGTTGTCAAGAATGTGATTTTTCATGTTAGTATTTCTTCATAATATTAGTCTCTTAATTAAATTTTGGGTTTATTTTTTGTAGTAAATTGAGTAAAAAAGAATTTTAAAGTAGAAGAAAAATAAAACAGTATGGTACACATGTTTGGGGATTACACAAAATAACCAGTTGGATATAATTAAGTGTCATGTGAAATAATAGTGGATACTTGGATAATAACTGCACCACCAGGTACCATGTTCACATGGACTAGGTTCCTGATATTGCTATAAGTTATTTGTGTGTGGGGGTAAAATAATATTTCTACATCTAAATTTATTCCTTAAATTCTCCTCCCACTGTAATTCCCTCATTTAATTCCTATTTACAGACTCGTGGGTCTCTCTCTCAACTCCTTCATCTTAAAAGGATCTAAAGTGAGGTAATAATGGGTTTTACCACTAATATTTGGTTTTAATTAGTTTAAATACTTTTATATTTTATTCTATTAAAATAATCCCTTTTATCACTTAATTTTTTATCCTCTAAAATATTAAAAATTATTGTTACTAGAATCCTACAATAAATAAATTAAATATATAGAACATAATACTTTTTAATGTCGGTCCCCAAAGTGGGTGGTTATATCCCTCATATGATTGATTCAAGTCTAGTCACCAATTTTTTCCTAATATCAATAATGTTTATAAGTTGTTTTTGGTAAGAATCATCATATACCCAACAGTGTTTCCCAAAACCAAGTCTTATTATAAAATTGACCTTAGTTTCCATCAATTTGAAAAAAATGATCCAACAACTCAATAAATGAGTTCTTAAAATGTATTTAAATATTTCACAAAATCATTAAATGATATAACCTTATTTAGTTTTGAGATGTTTTAAATTGAAAAATAATTGTCCAAATATTAAGATATAGATTAACCTTCTTATCATCTTTTTATAATGATCGATAGACTCATGTGATCATGAAATCATGCATTTCCTTTTTTTCTCTACTCTATAAATCTTTTAATATAATAATAAAAAGGATATTCTTACCTTGAAATAGATATATAATTATCATTATTATGTTTTGGATAATATCACTTTATCCTTATTCTTCTTCATCAACTAATTATCTTTAATATCTCTGTATTTGATACACTAGAGTATATTTTGATTACTATATCAGATATTTTATTATTCTATGTTATTTTTTCAATTCTTATAAACACACATTTTTTATTTTCCTATTTTATATTTTTTTATATACTTAGGAATTAATTAATAATTCCTAATCATTAAATTATTGATACCCCATTCATTAAATGAATTCCAAAATGTTCACCTAATATATTTTTACTACAAAACACTTCATTAGTATCTCATTATATTATTTCATGGGAGAATTATCTATTGATATAGAAAAATTCAATTATATTATTATTGTGTATATAATGGTGATATGAGAATACCCATAATCTCATTAAACAATAATTAACTATTATTCCTTCCTTAGACAACTTCATGGTGTAGAAACGTATTTCAAATTATGGAATCCTTTCTCTTAAATCTCTAGAAATATCTACATGAATCCTATTTCAATCGGTACCATATATCATACTATTTAAATTCTGTAAGTATATTACGTAATTTAAAATTCCCTTTAATGGTTTTATTTATTTAGTTGACCATTATGAAACTTTTTGTATCAATAAATGGACTCTAACAAATCTTATGGAGAGTTTATTCCTTAAATAAACACCTATTGAACAAAAACAATAGTGAATTATCATATGAGTTAAATGAATATTTTTATTTCGCTGATATGACTCTTATGAACTCATCAGATAAATATAATGTTGACTGTTAATAACCATTACAATTTGTAGAATAAGCTGATACCAAGATTTGATTAAATTTAATCTAATAAATGAGTATAGTACATCTTATGATATAAGTACTCAGATGAATCTTAATTTAATTGAATCAATAGATCATATGATATTTTGGGATGAATCATATGAAATCACTAGATATACAATTAATATTCCCTAGTGATTCCCATAAATTTTCTAAATGTTTTCATGTAACTCAAAAAATGACTCTTATAAATCAGATCAACAACCCATATATTTTTTCATATGACTTTCATGAAATAATAACTTTATGAAATTATCAACTCTAGTATTTATAATTTATTATATTTACTAGGTGTGGATTCGATTCACTTACCATATATTCAACCACTCTAAATTTTATGTCTTTGATATTAGTAACTTCAAGAAAGTACACAGTAACTTCCCAAATCTGCCTAGAATCATTTCAAATAGTCTTAAAAAATCTCAATTTACTTAATACTCCATATTAAAAACATTATTAAAAAAATAAAATATTATATCAATAAATTCTAATGAATCTTACTCAATATTGAACAAAATGAAATCCCTTAATAATTCCAGGAAGCACTTCAATCTACCACATTATATTTTATTCCATATTTAACAACTCTTTGGTAATCTCAACTACTCACATCACGGAGTCAATGAATTCTATCATTTCTCAAAGAAAGTTTCCCTGAAAAAATAGTGTCAAATTCGGTTTTTTTAATGAATTTCTTCTCTCATTGGGAATTTTTTTTATATAGTGACATATATAATCTCCCCATTAATTCATACATGCATTACATTTTTATCACCACTATTTATGACAAATATTTCATCAAATTAACAATAGAAAAAAAATAATGTTCATTTACTTGAATAATAATTTTTTTAATTTTTTTTTACCCATATATAATAGAATAATATTCATTGTGAATGGTTTATCAAACATCTTAAAGTGATAGGGGATGGCTAAATATGATGTTTCTGTATTAACAAAAAAATTAAGTCCCATAGAATTGAGTTAGTTTATATATTCTTGCCTTGCATATCCAGTAGCTAACATTTACATGATTGAATGTTATTTTATATCAATATTCTTAGATCTATAATACTAGATACGATTCATAGAAAAATCTATGGGAATTTGATTTTCACATGTAATCCTAAATGGATTCTGAAATTCTATTACAAATTATTCCAACGACTCTTAAATATAAATTTTTTTGTGTATCAAAATCTATTAAGGATATTTATTTAACCTATGTTTTCCCAAATTTTTTGAATTATTATTTATTATCATGAAATTCCAGGTATATTTCCCATATGAAGAATGTTCCACATGATTTATATTTTCTATCATTGCAATCAATAGCCAATTCTCTAACAATAAAAACAACCTAATTTAGATCTATATTATTTTTGTATAGAATACCATAGATCATTATTCCTTTGATATATCTAAGTATTATTTTTTACTATATGAGTATGAGACTCCTTTAGATTACATTTATATCTAGCATTTAGTATCACAACATAAATAATATTCTATCTTGATTCTATTAAAAAAATCAAATCTCTAGTGATTATCCTAATGTATTTTTAATTAATTATACTTCCTACTTTATCTGAACACAAACACATTCCACATAATATGGGTTTTGTGAATTCATTATAATCATCTCTGAAAAATAAATTCAATAATTTACTAGAATAATTATACGGGGATAGGACGATGTAGTTATTTTTTTGCACTATGAAATTTCAAAATGTAGCATATTTTAGCCAACATTGACATCTCAAATCATCATCATTTGTTTTGAAAATTCATCATCATAATTATACTTATCACTTAAAATTATTATTTCATCAATATATACAGTGTAAATCAGTGAACCTATTTAAATATCTTTTATATTTCAATTTCTATCAACAATCCCTTTTATAAACATTATTTCCTTTATATTTCCATCTAATTTTTAATATTGGGATCTTGGAGACTTTTACTCATATATAGTTGTTTTTTAATCCAAGATATCATGGATCTATCACTAACATGAATATATCCTTTAGTTTGATAAAAAAATATTCTTTAAAGTCTTCATTTAAAAAGTTTGATTCCACATCCATAAGATAAACCCTGTAGTGTTTATGAAATGTAATTGAAAGAGTCATTCTAATTTATTCGGGTCGTAGAAATAGTGAAAATTTTTCTTCAAATTAAATACCTTCTATATATTAATTTCATTTTCATACCACTATATATTTGTTTTTTAATATCCCATCTTTTGTATTTAAATTTTTTTGAATACCTGCATGGTTACTGTAAGATTTTTACCTTCATGTCTAGGAATAAGCTCTTAGCTGGTATACTTTTCTATATGATCATGATATTTACCCATATCTTATATTTAAACTTTATTTTTAAATTACTTCATTATTAATTATGGATAAATATATGACATGAGAGTTATTTGATTCTGAAGTCTCAATCTTCCCCATTTATGCACTGGAGCCTCTTAACTTCCAAAAATTTTTCCTTCAATAATTTTATTTAATCTCAAATGTTTTAAACCTTAATTTCTACAATATTTATCTTAATAAATAGTTTTTCTCATTAACATTAGTAAAAACCAATTTATTTTCAGCTTATTATTTATCCTATTTACCAAAATATTTCATGTTTGGTGATTTTGAATTTTTAAGATCTATGTTAAAATTTTCACTTGAGTTGGATTGAATTCAATAACATTCACAACATAAAAAATATAACATTTTTTGGTCCTTTTTTTCTAACACATTTACCCACTTTCAGTATAAATATATCCCATGGAGGCCGCTTCCTCATATTTCTTCTCAAATTTTCTATGATTTGATTTTTTGATGTTCATGAAAAATATTCTACTAAACATTATAATGCCATTCATAATAGGCTTATTTTTATACTATATCTCATAGAAATTAATTTTATTTTATAGTCTTGGAAATTATTTTTTTCTATGTATTAATATTTTTACACACTGTTACCCTCTAAATGATGTTTGATAGTTTGCATTTAGATACCACGGTTATCTCTATTTCAACCATAATTTGATAAAATATTTTTGTAACTCTACTTTGTTGAGGTGTATAAGGAAAAATTAATTGATGTTTAATAACATTCATATAAATATAGGAGTAAAAAATTTACAACTGAATTACTCCACATTATCTATCCTCAACCTATTAATACATTCTTCGAACTCTTTCTCAACAAGTTTTCCGAAATTCAAAAACATCTCTAATACATTTATTTTAGTTTTATAAACATACAATTATTCATCCAGGTGAATTAATTAATGAATTTTATTAAGTAACAAATATTCTATAATTTATTGGCTTCTAATAGGTCCACAAAAATCATAATGAATGAGTTCAATTATCCTAGTGGACTGAATCTCTACCCCTCTGGGATATATGAAAAATATTCTTCTTTTGAAATGTTTCATAGATAAATTATCATTTCCAATTTAGTTGGGGGAGGTCTCTGACAAAACCATTCAAAATATTTTACAAAAACATCTTTATTAATATGGATAATTAATTTATTTACTGTTTATTTTCTTACTTTTTACCCAAATAATAAGAATTACAAGGGTCGTCGTGTTGGACAAAATTTTCACTAGATATTTATCCCTTTTTATCTGTCTTTATATATTTTGAGTTCATTATGATGAATGCTTTTTTCATGAAAATAAATTAATTTACATCATTACATAGTTTACTATCACTCAATTGATTATTATTATCCTTTTAAATAAAAATAAATCTTTTATTTCAAAATCATAGATTCAATCACTACAGTGCCAATGCCTCTAATTTTCAAAGAACTATCGTTGCCAAATTTCACTACCCTCTATCATGATAAAAAAAATTTAAAATTTCATTATCAACTATCTTATGGGAGGAACATCGATTATAAATAATTCATTACATATATTTATTTATTTACATCAAAGTAACATAAAAGATCAGTGGGTTTTGTTCTTTTCTTTTATAAAGTACCTTCCCTTTTTAGTATATGATGTCTACCCAAGTAGAGTGTTAGTATAGTATTCATCAATATTTCCTTGTTGTCTATATATACCATAAAATTATTCCACTAATACAAATTGGTTTAATGTATACATATTTAATTAACATTTAGGAACTAGATTTCCATTCCATGAATATCATCCCATATACCCAAAGTTTATTCCTTTAATTTTAGTGTTTCTCCCCTTCATTTAAGATTACTCCAAGAAATTGAAATGTTATACCATTATGAATAGGCCTTGTTCTCTTAAATTCCACAACACTAGAAATATTTTCAGAAGTTTTATCTTTTAAATATATTATTATTCAGGCAACAACACTTATATTATAATACTTTAATCTTTTGTTCTACCATTTTTCTTGGGAATATAAGAACTACTAAAATAATTTTATATTACCTTGATATATGAGGTTCATCAACATTTTTCTTTGACTTAACTTTCCCTATTTTTGAATTATAACCTTTATAGTTATAAATAGCCTATTTTCTTTAAATTATAATTGGATCATATTTGGCATGTCCTTTTGGGATATTATCTTCAACAAGTTGATATATTTCATATTTAGCATAAATAAAATTTTCAACATATAATTTTATCTTCCATAAAGAATTATTATATTCAAATAACCTTGATTTTGTATTATTTAATTCTACTTTCTTTTTGGATAGATTTTCATTACAATATTTCCCCATTTATCATTCTAATTACGTGTCAACATAATTTCTTAATTACTTTATTGTAATAATCATTACTTTTGAGAAAAAATCTTTTAATTCCTTCACATTTCCATTTTATTACATCAATAATCTGACATATTTTTTGGGTTTGGGATTCTTATCCATAAAATCATCAACTCAAGACTTCAAAATGTGTTATTTATAAGTCTCTTCACCTCCATATTCTTTACTAATTGAGGCTTATTATTATTTCTAAAAATAAAACATAATGTTTTTAAATTTTTTAGGGATTACTTCTTAAAAAATATCACTTTTTGTTGAGTAATGTTCCACTTTTATCTCATAAAACTACATATTTTATTATTTGAAACTTTTTATTTTTGTCAATATATTTTTTAACTCCATTTGATATTTGGGCCAATTTTTCTAGCTGTATTTTATAATTTCTCGTCACTACCATACTCATCACTTTTATTCATTTTAATGTTTACTTTAAAGCTTCCAACACCTCATTTAAATAATTTCACAAGAATTTTACCTCAATAATTTCTTTTTAATTTTTTAAATTTCTTTCTAAGAAGATCCATAATCATCTTATAATCATAATTCATTTATTAAACATTATTAGACACACTTTAGATCTTATATTTTTCTTTATTTTTAATTAATTTTCTCATTGATTCAAAATCTATTTCCCCTTGATCTTATTCTTGAATATAGGGTCCATTCACAACTTATAAGATACTTTAATGTTTTAAAATTCATTAAGGATTTGATCACTTCTGTCTTCTAATATAGAAATTTTATGATCAAACCTCTCTAAAAAGTTCTCTATTCACTTATTGAAAATAGTTGAGTACTTTATTTTCTATCTATTTTTCATATGTTTAATTTTTATCATCTATATTTAATATTTTATTCTTTAACAACCATATTTCCTTCAAAAAAACATTCCATCTTGTCAAAAATTCAATTTTCTGTTTGAATCCCCACATATTTTGTGTAAATAATTTCTAATAAGTAAATAATTATTTATTTTGTTGAATTTTTATGAACCTACCTACTTATCTTAGAAGAAAATGAAATTGGAACATTTGTTCAAATCGAAGGTATTCCCATAGAAGATACATAAATAAAATCAAGCCCTAGTGACAGAAGATATAGTATTATCCCACTCTTTTATCCATGGTTATTTTTTCAATAAATTGTATAAATTCCTCAACTACTAAAAAAATTTATATTATCCATCTCCAATATATTGTGGATCTAGTAGTGTAACCAAGTTAGTCTGATACTAGTTGAAATGAATCTAGAATGGGGTGTACCACTAAAAACAGGGGTTTTAATTATATGTATTGTTTTTAGAATTTCACCTCTTGAAATAAACAAATTTGAATGATTAATGTCTCACCAAATAATATATTAAAAACAAATTTTTTTAATAAAATAAAAAATAAAATAAATATAAGGAATGTGTGATTTCTAAAAGGTTATCAATAAAGGTATGTTACTATGAACTTTCTTTGATCAAATATAGTCTGATCATATATTTTTCACTAATATAAATGATATTTTAAAGTGGTTTTGGGATGGTATCATCTTGTTCCCTATAGTGTCTCCCATCATAAAGTCTCCAAATAAAAATAGTATTAGTTCCCATTATTTTTATTATAATTATACACCTACTCTACGAATTATACCTATGGATGTATTATAAGATGCCATGAGATCACCAAATAAGGTATCCTTCTTTAGTTTCAAGGACTTTTAATCCATAATAATAATGAAAAGAACTATAAAAAAGAATATCAATATTCATATATTCTTAGTTTAATCAATGCAATCATGTGAGCATGTATAGATACATTGTTTTATTCCTCCTCTCTTGAAATGCATATATAGAAAATAAGAAGGGACTTATTACCTAGATATTTCTAATATCTATAATTATTAGATATTATATGATCATAGTTTTTCCCTTTTATTATTAATAAAATGTTTTTCATTAGTTTCTATCATCTAGATTCATTATATGTTCTTTTCTCTTCTGTATCGGACCTATTCTTCTACTATGTTATTTTTCTTATGAGTTCTCACACATACATCATCAGTTTATCTGCTTATATTTTTCAAAAGTCTCATGAATTAATTAAAAAATTATTTATTTTTTAATTTTCAAAAACATCCTTCCATTAATTCATTTCAAAATATTAACTCAATAAATTTTATTAATCAATCCACTATGCATTAAACATTTTAGTTGTTCATTTGAATATTTTCCAATGACCTCAGAATATTATCATTATTTTAACTACCTATCTATATAGATGTCTCCTGAATTCTAATTATCTACTTGAATGAGATAATATTGTTATTCCTTCCTTGTACACCTTCATGGTACAATTATCTTTTTCATATAACAAAATATTTAATAGTAATTATTCTTAAATATCGACCTGAATCCTATAAAAATTAATATCCTATGATTTTTGGGTTCAATAACTCCAAAAAAATAAACCCAACTATTTTTTAATAATTATATTCTTGAAATTTATCTTCCAATAAAAAACATCTATGTAACTTACTCTTATAAAATATCTTATAGAAAATTGACTCTTTTGAGCCAAATGGAGAGTTTATTCCATTAAAAAATTCCTAATCAGAAATAGTAGTAGTGACTTTCATATTAGTTAAATGACATTAAATATTTCCTTAATATTTATTTTATGAACTCATCAAATAAAACTCTTTATGAGTCTTGGAAACCTTTTAGATTTGTATACATTACTGGTTTTCTAGTCTCTAGTCAGAGTTACACTTAGGAATAAGTAAATTAACCCTTATACTCATAGTAATTTATTTCATATTCATTGATCATCTATACTGAACAATGATATTTATTAGGTTGATTCTTAAAAAATCAATAGAGTAACTTTTATTTTCAATAATGATTCCTAACTATTTTTCAATTTTATTCATGTAACTTAGAAGAAGGCTCTTATAAGTCATATCAATAACCCTTAAAAATTTTCTCATGACTCTCATGAAATCTCCCTTTTACTAAAATCACCACCTGTATCATTATAATTACTCAAATATACTAACATTAAAATACAAAAAATTACCATTTCTTTAGAATCTCTAACATTCAAATATCTATAACATAAAACTTCCAAAAAGTTCACAATAGCTTCTAAAATAAATGTATAATCATTTTAAACAATCTCATAACATATTTATTCACATAAAAACTATTTAAAAACATTCTTAATAACTTCAAAAAACAATTTCAATTATATCAATGGATTTTAAATCATATTTGACAATAAATCCAACCCTTCAACAATTGAATTGAGCTATTCAGGATCAACTGTTATCCTTTGGTTAAGTTACCTATGATTTATCATGGAATCTCATATATATATATATATATATATATATATATTTAAGATAATGTTCGTTATCTAAACCCTCTTTATCTACATGTTTGAAAGGAAATTGGTTCAATATTATCTTCTCTTATCTTAGGTATTATAAAATCATTTAAATCCATTATATTTCTCTCTACATAGCTATAATGAGAGTTATGTTTTGGAAAGACTAAGGCATTTTTTATATTTTATTATCTAAATTCCTCACCTTTATAGAGGAAATCAAAATCCATAAAATCTCATATATTTGTTTTGTCAAATTTTTATGGTGGTGGCACTCATTCTATAGACATTGAAGTATATTTTTGTTTTTTTGGCAGGTAAACCACTCTCTCCTCTCTTACTTATAAAGTGTTTCACTGGATGTTTTCATGGGATAATTGAATCAAATGATAAGCCAATTTTTTAACTGATAAATTATTTCTCAAAGATAATACTACGGAAGAAGAATCATGGTTTAACAAAATTATTATGGATAATGAATTTTGAATTTAAAAATATTCTATATAATACTTTTCTATAATGAATGTATCATAGACTTGGTAATTATTTAATTTTTTATATCATTTTTATAAGTTTTATTTGATATATTGGTTGTTATACTTCTTGTATAAAGATTATAAAATCACCATATTAAAGTTTTTTCTATTAAATTATTTGATAGGTGTTGTACAATTTATTTGTACCTGATGCATCAAGAATATAAACAATAGTAGAAAATGTTATATTATTTATATATAAATATTTTATATGTACCCCTATTATTAAAAAATTCTTAGTGCTTGGAATGATCTCACAACACCCTTACTCAAGGGATGAGCTGTAATATTTATTTCACACATTATAAATAATTCCTTTCCTATCAAGATGGATATTATACCATAAATTATTATATAGGTTCATCTTGGATCCCGTGATTTGGTTTGTAATAAGTGAATAGGTACATACCCTCCCTATATTGGGTGTTAACTAGTACTTTTTATAAAAAATATGAATTCATTTAATTAATCATTATGATTACTATTTTTATATTCCTTTATATTTTCCATTTTGGTTGATAGACATATTTTTTAGATAATCCATAAGTGTGGTCTGGAGACTACATACTTGGAATTGTTATATTCACACCCCATAAATTATCATTCAAGATGTGTTCCCAAATTTATGTTATCTTAGAAATAAATCAAGCATCATTAAATGGGATTTAACTACACAGTTATGGTATTTTTTTATTTTATTTAGGTTATTTCAGTAGACTTATCAGATATTAAGATATGGGATTTTCATATCTGTTCTCTTGATAATTATTACCTATGAAGCCTTAATTTTTATTTTCATAATAATTTTTTTCACTCTTGTATATATCATATTTTTATTTCTAGTTTTACATTTTTTCTTGAATTTATGGGTATTTGGGGACATTGATGTAACATTGTCTGACTTTATATCCCATTACATTTCTAGTTTTGTGGTTGCAGAGCATTTAAAGGAGGCTAGAGGAGGTTTAGTGGAGATTGAGTTATTTAAAAAGTACACCGGTAATTTGATGTTAAAAAATAGTGGTTTACGGTGTAAGATTCATATTAATAGCTTATGTGGGAAATGGTTTACTATTGTACGTGTAAATGGTTTGCATGTGAAAAAGGGTTATAAATAGTAACATATGGATTTAAAGTGTATGTTAATTCCAACCTAAAGCCCCATGTATTCCATATGAAAATGTTTTTATATCTTCAAAGTTGATTTATGGTGTATGATTTTTGGGCCCATAGAACATATAGTGTAAAAAATTTAATTTTTGTTATTAATTGGGTGAGATGCGGGTTGTTTATAAACCCAGTTCAGCTAATTATTTCATTCATTATCTTGTTTATCTATCTCTCATGTTGGGACAAACCTAGATTATTTTTCAAGAATTTTTATCTCCTTTCATCCTCCTTCAATCGATATGATTTTGTGATCGATTTCTAGTTATTTGTACTGATTTCTTATTCTTTTCTCTTTCTTTTCCCTACATTCTTCTTTCAGGGATCTTTTGTATTGTTATTTCTTATGTTTGGGGTATATGTTGGTCTATGATTTTGGTAACCCTTTGATGTTGTTTTAATTCATCAATGTTTTCTCATTTGGTTGTGGTGTGTATGTTATTTATTATTTTCCTTGGGATTCACATCGAGGTCATAAATATTCTTTGGAGTTGGGGATCATTATTATCACATTTTACGTGCTATGTGTTGGGATTGCATATTTTTACATTTCTTTGAGTGGATAGTAAGGGTTTTTGTAATAAGAAAATTAAATTATCTTAATTTAAATTGATGGGTATGGGGATATATTACATACCATATTTTATAGATATATGGTATTGATGATATTGTTTTTTGATGAAATTTGTTAATGCCCTTACTATATTACAATTTGATCACACCCTGAATAAAAATATAAATAACTTATATTTGGATAATAAATTATTTTCCATTTGAATATTTTTTTTGTTATAATAACCATTCTAAATAGATAAATACTCTGAAAAAACTCTTGAATAAATTTGGAATCCAACATGTGTTAATATTGTGTTAGGTCTCCTTTTGTGTTACCATGTGTGTATTTGGTGATTGTGTGGTAATAGAGGTGACCGGTTGGGCTATGTGATGTGTGGGATATTATGTATTTTGGTTGTTCTTCATCTTCAATATGATGTGGGAAGTTCTTTGATGTTGTGCATTGGGGTTTTGGTGCATAGTGGTTGTGATAAATGTTTTTAGTAAGATGTGGTGATGATGTCTAGTAATGATGTGGGATCAAGATTCATGGTTATTGTGTGTGGTTCTTCTGTTATGATGTGTGGTTTGGATGTGTGATGAGTTATTGTTTTGGTGAGATGGTTTGGGTGATGTGGCATGATGAAAATGGATGATATATGGCTCTAAGGTGTTGGTTGGTTGAGATGGGATATATTTTGTGTGGCATGGTCATGTTAGATTACTGGTTAGCCATGGAATAACTTTTGAGTGTAAAATGAAACAGAATGGGCTAGTAAATAAACAATATGGGATTGAAATAGATGTGTGGTAAATATATTAAAATAACTAAATGAAATAATGGGTTGTGTAACGTTAAATGAAGTGTCTAAATGAATAAAAGTGGTGTAACCTATAACTAAAAGTGGAAAATGTCGTGTGGATATGTGTGGTTGTATGATGTGTTTTTTGTAGTGGTGTAAGTAGTTGTGATGTTTGACATGTGGTTCAGTGGTGGTGATGTGGTGTGCGCTAGTGTAGTTGTTGTGAACACATAGGTTGGGTATTTTTTGTTATCTTTTAATGTATATTTATATTATTTCTCTATGTGCCTCACCCAAATTGGACAACCATTCCAACACTTATAGTCTCTATGTTTCAATTTTTTTCCCCAATATCAAGGATGGTGGTGAGATAAATGGATATATACCACCTCTTCCCCACCCTTCCTTTCTTAGTGATGGAGCAAGTGTTTTCAGGTGATATATGATGTGATGAAGAAGTGATGTTATGTGATATGTGGTGGAGGTCATGCGTGGTTGGAGGAACTCGTGAGTTTGATGTCATTTAAATTAATTATGTCCTACTACTCTTGATATATGGTGGAGATGTGTTTTATTAGACTAGGTGTATTTAGGCATGGTTTTATGTGACTTTCTGGGTGCCTATGAGTGAAATGTGATGTGATGATTCATGATACTAGCATTGTATGTTAGAACATTCATGGGTGAGGTAGGTAAGAATGTTTCCCAACCAACATCAAAGATGGCCTAGGTGTCTTCGGGTGGGATGTGGTGTGATTTTATCTATATGGAAGAGATGAGAGTATAGATTGGTCAATGTTGGGGAATGATTATGGAAAATAATAGTGGGGAAGTAGTAGTGGGTTCCTTATTATTTTATGATCTCGCTGCTATATTATTATATTAGATGTGTGATTTGGTGAGCGGTCCATAATGAGTATGGATTTTGTTAGATGACATGTATAGGATCCTATTGGATATTTTGTTTATTAATGGGTGCATTAACATGATATTTTCACACATTCCCTTGTGAATATGGTCATGTCCCTACTAAGTATACATGTGATGCTGACACTATGTATATAAAATATTTTCTAGGTTTCCAGGAAGTCTTTGGGAACCAATATAGACATTACTAGCTAGTTTGAAGTAGATGTTGAGTCATTTCCCTTTAATTTTCTTTTGGAACATATTGAAGAATTTTTTTTAGTTTTTTTTATCATGCATTAATTGACGGATGGTTTTGGGTTCATATTAATTTATATTTTGGTTTTTTTAGAGTTTTTATCCTATTTCCTGATCTATGTTTATTTATATAGGGAAATTCCTCTGATATGTGAGATTTTTAAACAATCAATACCAGTTTCCAACATCATGACTATTAAAGGAGTGAGTTAAGGGTTCATTACCTCTCTTCCATTATTGCAGTATCTTTAGAGAGAGGGGTTTTTGACCGAGTTGTTTCAAATGATTTGGTTGACATATAGGATAATGTTTAGTGTTAAGAATGGTGAGTATTTCATGGGTTGTTAAGGCCGTGGTTCCATTTGATCTTGGTGTGAGACATTGTCTAGGGAGACCATATGTGGTGGACCTATTTATAGTGTATAGACCTTTGATTGGTACATACATCAGTATTTATTTTGTTTGTGCTTGAATTTGGTTTATTGGGAAATAAAATGAATAAAATAAATACTATTTTATAAAATTCTATGTTATCAGGCATAGGATGTTATCTTTTCTTTTCAGTAATGGATCATCTTCATTATCCATGAGTGTTTCATGCATTTTTTTGTTTAGTATGTTGTTCTATTTGAGCATCGGAGGGTTGAACCAATAGATGAGGATAAGGATTGGAAGGGTTATTTTCTTCCCTTTCAGTGGTAATGTTTGGGAATGTATGAGGTGAGTATCGCAAACATGGAGATAGAATACTTGTTATGGGATCCCAATATTTATTTCATTATAATATGAGCATGATCTAAGTTCTCGGATTCATTGGAAGTCATTAAAATGCGAGGATCTAAATGGTTGTGGTGGATGTTGTTTCATGTGGACCATAAAGAGTAAGATGTGTTGTGGACAGACATTAAGATGGTGTTTTGGGTAGAGTTATTATCATCAACAAAGAGGGAAACAAAGAGGTTTGTCTTTATCTCCATTCATTTAAGGATCTTAATAATGCGGGAATTGTTGATTAGGTCAAAGAACCTCTTGCAATTTTATCTAGATATTTTTATAGATGATGAGCCAATAGTGCTATATTTGGAGGAGGCTTTTGTTCATTCATCATTTACTTAATCACTCTGTTTACACTCCCCACATATCATAAGGTACATACATATTCATAGGATATTGAGAGGATTATTTAAATTGGATATGAGCCTCGATATAGTCTCCATGAAAGCATATAATGGAGTATGGATTCAGTTAGTGGGTCGTGAGCATTTAGGAATTCTAGGAATCAGCCAGTTGGGAGCCGAACATGGAAGATATCTCCCCATTCCTAATACATATAATTTCTGACCACCTGTTGGGTGTTTTATTTTTTATTCTATAGATAGAAATGAAATTTATATTTTTAGGAGAAATTACTGACCAACATGGGAGGTCATTATTAGGTGTGTTCTCATGCCCCTTTTCGACAACAACAATGTTTTCCTCCAAGTTGGTTTTAGTATTAGTAAACACCTATGTTTTTTAAACAGCTAAGAGCCGCTGGAGGTTTGATAGGGAAGTCTTGTGATGGTCCATGCATGTAAGGAACTATGACAGATCATTTTCATGGAGTCCAATAGCAGAGACGTTGAGGGTATGGGTGTGGTCATATGAATGAATTACCATATACCCTTTTATGTGATTTGATAGATTCAGGATCCTCATACTCTTTTGTTTCTCCCTATGTGGTCTACACTTCATGACTAGACATAGAGAGGCATATACTTTACCTATTGTTTTCTATACTAGTTATAAGTAAGGAATATTTGTTTGATGTGTGTTGGGTGTGTATGTTTCCAATGGGATAACATCAGTACAGGGGAAACTATTTATTATTTAGAAACATCATTATGATGTTACAATTGCAGGGATTGAATGTATCTTTAGCGGGATGTAATTTACTATTTCTATAGAAGAGTTTTTTTTATAATTTTCAGGGCCATCAATTGGAATTAATTGGTGATAGAGGTTATCAGATGAGTGATAGGAAAGTGGAGCATCATTTTTCGTAGTTGGTAGAGATGTTGACATAATATTAGTTTGGGGATGTTCCAAGATTGTCTATGAGTTCTTAGATGTATTCCTAGAGGTGGTTAAAAACTAGCCCCTCGACCTAACATCAAGTTTATGATAGAATTCAATCTGGGTGAATCTCCAATTTTTTTTGGATCTCTATAGAATGGAACCGAAGGAGCTGCAAGAGTTGAGGTTGTAAGAGGTTGATCTGATATATAGGGGTTTAATCCAATAGAGTGGGTAACTATGGGGTTCAACAATGTTTTTTTCAACAAGGGAGATAGTAGTATGTTGTAGTGTATATAATACCAAAGGTTGAACTAAAAACTATTACCCTCTTCTAAGGATATGCGATATTTCTGACCAACTGAGAAGATCTAGTTGGTTTTCAATGATATATTTATGGTCTATATATAACTAGTATAGGGTGAAGTATGATGATATTCTAAATAATTCCTTTAGGTGAAAGTATGGGAAATTTAGGTTTCTAGTCATGTCCTTTGGTGTTAATATTTCACTCATATTGTTCTTGAGGATCATGAACTCCATGTTCTATGAGTTCCTAGGCCTTTTTGTTATCATATTTATTCATTATATATTGATCTAAATAAGTTCATTAGAGGCTCATGATGAGAATCCCAAAGATATTATATATGTCCTTTGACAGCACCAACTCTATGGAATATTTTCCATGTGTAATTTATAGATGTGATAGTTGTGTTTCCTTGTCCATGTGGTATACCAAAAGGGTGTTGTAGTAGACCCATCAAATATTGAAGTATTTATTTATTGGGAAGAACCTAAGAATGTGGAAGAGGTTCATAGTTTCTTTGGTCTTACAAGCTATTATCATATGTTTTAAATTTATTTATATCAATTTTTAAACACACTAATAGTGTTGAAAAGAGATAACAAAATCTATTTGTGGAGTGATTTGTTTTAGGCTACATTCAATTAACTAAAGGATAGGCTAGTAATTACACCAACGCTTCATTTTCCTTAGGAGGGTGTGTTTTTTCTCATTTTCTATGAAGCTTCCCATATTTTCATGGGATGTATATTTATTAAGATAGAATAGGTGATATCTTATAAGTATTTGTATTTATGTACCCATGAGTGTAAATATGCCACCCATGATCTATATTTTGTGGTAGTTGTGTCTATGAAAATGTTGTTGTTTTCATGGAACCGAAGTGGTTAAATATGTTTACACTTATAGATATCTGAATCTACACCAACAGAGGTGGATGAATTTTCCTTAGGATTGTGATTTGGAAAAATTTTGCACCCTGATATTGGGGAATTTTGTTTTCGATTCATTGGTTTGTATGTCCAATGATAAGTGGTTTAGGAGATTCTAGATATTTAGAAAGGGATAAAGGAGTTTGTAGTAATGTTTCTTGATGTCAGATATACTTGTTGTTGTGGATTTCTCTATTAGATAATTGTACAGACATCTTTGATTTAGTAGGTTGAGGAGTATGAGTGGGGGTCTTAGAGGTAGAAAGGATGTGTGACTGTGATGGAAATAGTGATACCCCTAATGGATGTTTATAGAATGATCAGAATTAATTGTTGTTATAAGGTATTTTTATTATTCTATAGATAATGGGTGACGGATTTCTTGAGGAGTTTCATAGCTCATTATTACTTGAACATCTCAATGTAATCATGATTTATTGTCAATTGAGGAGGTATCTTTAGTGGAAAAGTGTTAAGCAGTCAATGATAGAGTTTCTGGAATGAATTCTTATTTTTCAATATGTTAAAGTAGAGAAAATTATTTTGGAATCTTTATTTTAGTGCATGGATATTCCCAAGTAGAAATGGGTAGGCATATTTATGGACATTGTGATAGGGTTACTTAGATTTTATGGATGTTTTTATGGAGTTTGGGTGATAGTGGACTACCTGGTGATGTTCGATCATTTTTCTAGTAATCCTTAATTCATGTTTCGTGGATGGTTTGGAAAGGAAGTATGATGATGATGTGGTTAGGATTCAAGGGCTACCAAGTACCATCATATCTAATCAAGATCTTTATTTTACCTAATGAATATGGAGGGTATTACAGCTTATTTGTGGCTCCCAGTTATTTCGTAGAATGGTTTTCCAACCTAGAATGGATGGGAAGATAAAGTGTACCAACCATACATTAGATGATATATTGTGAGATTTAATCTTATACTTTGGTGGATTGTGGATAAGTAACATGAAATTGGTTGAGTTTTAATACAAAAACATCTATCACACATCTATAATCATGGCCCCGTTTGAGGTAATGTATGGGTAACCATGTCATTATTTTTTGTACTAGATATGTTTTGGGAAGATGACTTTTCATTGTCCTAATGTGGTGTATATCACGAATGAGAAGATACAGTTGGTTTCAGAGAGGTTGAAGATGGTGTAGGATTTCAACAATCCTTTACTAATCATAAGAGGAGGCCCCTAGAGTTTAATATTAGAGACCATGTATTTTTTATATTCTCCCCTTTGTAATGATATAAGAAGTTTTTCATGGGGAGTAAGACTTTTCCTTAGCTTATTGGGCACTTTGAGGAGTTAGTTCATGTTGGTGAGCTAACAAATCAGTTACAAAAATCACTATTGTTAGAGAGGATCCACAACATCTTATATGTGTCACATCTTTTTTTGTATCATCATGATCACTCCCACATCATTGTATGGGGAGAGTTGGATATCCATAGTGACAAGACATTTTCAAATTATCTACAAAGGTGTGAAGAATGCAGATTCATGGAAAATATATTTATTTTAACTCTATTTTTTCTTAGATATTATGATGATATATCATTCTATGTTATGAGATTTTTTTCTTTTCTTGTTGTGTGATGTGTGATGTGTGATAAATCATAGGAAATATTAATTTGGATGACTTAAATCTTAATAAATACATGTTATACATTAATGTTATTAAAACCATTTGGATGAGTCAGTGAAACCCATTTTGGATAATATCTTCTCATTGAATATGGAATTCATTGATTATTGTGCTTGGAGTATTGTTATGTATCAATTAGGGTAGTGGTTGGTTTTGGTTGTGTGATGGATGGTATGGTTGTAAGATGATGTTCTTATGTAGTAATATAGTAATGTGGGATATAGAGGCTTGTGGTTTGTATGGGATGTTTCATTTTGTTCCCAATGATAGGTTTTGATGTTGTTGTGTCATGACATGGTTTAATGGTATGTTTCATGGGAATTTTGGTTTGTATTTTTTGGATGGTGGTTTTTCTAATTTGTAATGATAACCTTGAAAGGAATCTCATGGGGTGGTTGTTCGGAACCCTCTCTTTTCCTCCAGTTTAGTTTTCATTCATGAATGTGATAATACTTTGATAGTTATCTAATGTAATGTTCTATTGTTTTCTACCTAATTATTGGGTTTTTTAGTTGGAGAGATCATAGAGGAGGTTATAGGGGGTTCAGAGGTGTGGGAGCTACATTGGAATGGGATTAGGCATTTCACACCTAAAAAGAGGGGTTTAATACATAATATGCTGGTTTACATCCTAGGTGGGATGTGGATTATGGCTTATACATGGTTAGGGGATGATCATGAAAAGGGGTTTTATTCTATAATAAAGGGATTTTCGATTAATTTAATTCCAACCTGAAGATCCATTTTTCATCATAAAATGAGTTTTTGACTTAAAGATTTGTTTTATGGTGTAATAATTGTGAGCCCATTCAAATTATAGCATAAAGATTTAATTTCTTAGATAAATATAGTTACATTCATGTTAATTAAAAACCAAGTTCAAATAATTTTTTAATTCATTTTTCCTCTCATATATCACTCATTTTGGGTGAACCCTAGATGATTTTCAAATATTTTCTTGCCCATTTCATTCTACTTCAATCCATAGGTTTTAGTGATCGAGTTCTCATGATCAGTGGTGAGTTATTTTTCATTCCATGATGTTTTCCTTACATTATTATTCATGGGATATTTTGTGTTGTTGTTTATTTATTTTAGGGAATATGATGGGTTTTGTTTTTTTTAATGTTTTTTTGGTTCAGGTTGATATAGGGGATTGTCATGTTTTTATGGTTTTGGGGCTCTTTCATCCTATCCATGTCCTGCGTAGTGAGATTTTAAATCTTATTTTAGGTAGGGTATTATATTTTTCTATATTTTATATGCTATGCATGGGGATTTCAATATTTTGATTTTATTTGGGTGGATATTAGGGGTCCGTGTAAATAAATGGGATGATGGAAATTGATGGGTATGGGTAGATATCTAATTAATTAATATAATGATATATATTTTTTAGGATATTATGAAATATTATTTCCAATACTGAAAATAACAGTGGTTGGAAGGATTGTATTCACTATAGATGATATGTGTTGAGACCCTTCTTGTGTTGTTTTGTGACCACACCCTAAATGAAATGATAAATAAAAAATATTTTTTTATTATATTGGTATCTCATGGAATCTAGTTTGTGTGATAATATAAATTATTAATAATTAATTAATGTGATGAAGACACTAAATAATTATCAATGTTGAAATGTGTTAGTGTAGTGTACAGTGTCTTTTTGTGTTTCCTTGAGTGGTTTGGGTCACTGTACATTAATGGACGTGACCATTTGGGTTGTGTAATATGTGGGGATGTGAAATGATATGGTGGTAGTTTAACTTGGATGTGATTTGGTCAGTTTTTTGATGCAGTGTGCAATGGTTTTGGTGTACATTTAACATGATTCGAGGTTTTTGTGTGTAGTAGTGTTGATGTGTGGTGATGATGTTTGGTGGTGATGTGTGGTTGTATTTTTTTGGAATCTTTGTGGTGAGGTTATGGTCAGTATATACGATGTGTTGTTTTTGTAGTGATATGGTTGGGACAATGTGGTGTCGCGATGATGGAGTATATATGGTGATGAGGCAGTGGTTGTGTTATTTTGGCCAATTCTTCTGTGACATGGCTATTTTAGTTTCCCATTTAGCTATAGAATAAATTGTGATGAAAATATTAAATACAATGGGCTGGTAAATAAGTAATATATGCTATGAATGGATGTATGCTAAATGGATTATATGAATTTAATGATATATTGGGTTGTTCAATGTGAAATGGAATAGATAAATGAATAAAAATTATGGAAATTATAACTAAAATAGGAAAATATTATTTTTTTATCTCTTGTGGTGTGATGTGACACGTATAGTGGTGAAAAATATTTTTGATGATTGATGTCTGGTACAGTGGTAATGTTGTGGTGTATGCTAGTTCCATTGTAGTGAACCAATAGGTAGTGTATTGTGTGATAAATATATCATGCATCTTTATGTAATATTTATACTCTCATGACCCAAGTTTGATAACCTTACCAATACATATCGGTTCTGGGTTCTGGGTTTTTTAAATGAATCCTAGGATTGTGGTGACATAGATGAATGGATACCCCGTCTTCCCCACTCTTCCATTAGCAGTTATGGACCGAGTGTTCTCTAGGGAGATATGATCTGATGGGGGTAGTGATGTGTTATGATATATGGAAGGGGTCATGTGTGGTAAGAGTATGGAATTAGTTTGATTTTGATCACATTCATGATAGACTACTACATTGGTTATGTCGTTGAGATGTTTTGTGTTGGCCTAGGTGTCTTCTGGTGAGGATTGGTGTGATGGACCAGGTGTTTGCGCAAGATATGCAATGTAATAATTCCCGATTATATCATTGAATGGTAAAATTTGTAAGGGTGGTGTTGGAAGGGGTGTATCCTAGCCTGCAACAAAAAATTTCTAGATGTCTTTTGGTGAGATGTGATGTGATGTGATGTTTATGGATGGTATGGGAGCACAAGGTGTTCGATGTTGGGGCATGATAGAATCAAATCAATGGGGAAGAAGTAGCAGGGCACTATTTTTATTATGATCTTGATCCTATATTTTTTTATGGGATGAATATTGGGTGAGAAATCCACTGTGACGCCAGGATTGGATAGATTACTTGTATAGGTGATTCATGGTTCCACTATTTGTCAACAAGTGCATTAGCCTAGTCTTTTAACATTTACACTGGAGACATTGGTTATATCCCTACTGAGTATTCCTTTTACACCCACTCTTGTATATAAAATTATTTCGAGGTTTATTGTAGAACATTGGGTACCGAGCTGGACATTAATAGCTGGGTTGCAGTTGTTTTTGAGTCATTGTCATATACTAGTCTTTTAGTATATATTGGAAAAAAATCATTTGTTTAATTTATAAATACATTATTGTATGATTTTGGGTTTATTTTATGTAATCCTATGTATTGTTTTAGTGGTTTTATACCCTATATCCTGATTTTTTTTACAGGTTATAGTGCCTCCCATATGTGATATTTGTATACCCATGGTGAGAGTAACTAACTTGAAACCTACTCTAGGTGGGATTGGGTGTCTATTATATCCCTTCCTTCATTGGGGTATATTTGGATGAGGTCATGAAAATGGATGTGTGGGATGAATTTTGATATCATTTCTTTTATGTAGAATAATTTTATTATTTTCCTTCTTCCATTTAATAATTGATTATACATCTTGTGTATTAGGTATTTAAAAAGGTCGTTCCAACTATGTTATTAAAATATATATAATGTATTATGTTATTAAAAGATTGAAAACCATCTACCTCTTAAAAATATTTCAAACCCCATCATTTATTTTAACGTTGGTTGTTAAAAAAGTGGGATTGAGGTTTTAGGATGGATTAATCCAGATATAATTTTGGTATTTATTTCATGATCATTATAAACTAAATCAATGGGGTGTTTTTTAAAGATCGATAAATATATTATACATTATTTCTCTCAATTATTTTGTATTATTTATATTTATATTTTTGTATGGTTAAGAGAAACATAGAATATCAATTATTTCCAACATAGGATTTAATACACACTTGTTAAATATTAAATTAAATAACACAAAAATAATAAATTTTTAATATGAATAATTTTATTTTGTTTCATTTTCTCTTCTATTTTCCATTCCTTTATTCTCTTTTATTTTTCCTTCTTTTATAAGCTACTTATAAGTATGATATTCCACATATGGATGGGGTATTATCATTCATTTAACATTATATTAAATTTAAAATATATGAAAATTATTTAATAAGATGGAATTATACACATATAAGTATAAAACATTTTGGATTTATAAAATTTATACCCAATAATTGTGTTAAATTATTTAAATTTAATATTATTTTTTAAATTTACTCAATTCCGATGTGTGGTAATAACTTCTTGTGGTGGATTGATAAGTGTATAATTATATGTTCACCTTGGTTTGGTATCATCAGTATAACGGACCTAAATACTTACAAATGTGTTAAATAATGTATAAATAATCCTGACATGGAAATAGCACCAAATATGCTTTATATACTTACAAACCTGTTTAATGGTGTAAATATAAAATTTTTAGAATCTTTAATTTTTTAGTATACAATACATTAATTTATGAATTTTAAAAATAATGAAAAATTACATAATTGTGGATATTATAACTCTATGACTGTATAAAATTATTTCAATATAGTACTTTGATCTATGAATATATGATAATAACAACTTTTAAAAAATGGAATTCTAAACATCATGGATAGTCAAGATTTAATAACCTTCAATAATTTAGTCTTGGAACATCAATGTTTTATTCATATATAATATAAAATTAAAAATAATAATTGTATATAACAATATATTAATTTATTAATAAAACTATATTAAATTATAACAAAGTACACCACACCACAACTTAATTTTACCTGGAAAGAGTCACACATAAGTATCTTGGAAATATTTGAGGGGTTCCTAATAATATTTTCAATAGTATCCTTTAATATTTCTATTATTATTCTCTTATCTCAATCTCACTGATGTTTTCTGTAAGTCTTAAATAAAATTATCTTATATAACCACGTTCATCCAAAATAAAAATGATAACCTAAGAGGGTTGAAAATCAGGGTGTTTCATTTTAAATAAACCCTTGCAATGAACTTTCTTTACTGTTAGGTGAATGACTATTCTCAAACACACAAGATAATATCTAAACAAATAGAGGAAGTAAAAAAGAGATACAATAATTATTTCTTTTTTAAATCTTATAAGGTCATTTGTAATGAGAACACAATGAAAATGTTTCAACATTCAAAATACACTAAATTCACTACATTCATCTAGAATTCTTAGTCTCTATGTTTCCTCTATAGATTTTTAATCATCGCTAACATTGAAAATCAATTTCACTCATCATAATAAATAACTCACTAATCCTCCGAGTGAAAATGGTAATTATTCATAATTTATAATTAGAATTAAATCCAAAATGGTGTAATGATTATATCATCGTTTATCCATTTTAAAAAATTACATAATATTCTAATATATATCTTTAAATTCTATTTATCCACTCTACTATTATATTAATCAATAATTTGGAATCTGTTTAATTTTTTATTCATCCTCATACCTCCCCTTTTATTCATAAAAAAATATTTATCTCCAAGACTTGTAGAAATATTTACTTTTCTTTTATTTATTCACTTTAATGTTAACTTGTTTGAGGTGAAATATATGTATATATATATAATCTCAATTTGAGTAAAAATTGTCATCTTCCACCCATTAAATATATCTATAATGATAAGAAACATGAACCATTATTTTAATTATTGCTCGACTCACCATGGTGTACAGAAGATCTAAACACATTTTATTGGTTCCACATTAGGCATTGAATTTAATTTTATTAAGCTAAAATTTAATTCCTCTATGGCTTTTTTAATTTATGAAAATCACTTAGCCTTATATTGACCACCACCATAGAAAAATTTAGACCCAAATGCCCATGTTATTTTCCTTCTAACCTTTTCCATATTAAAAGTTATTATAAACACATCACATCACAACCAAAGGTACAACACCCTATGCTATGACTTACTCCATTCATAAATGGGCCATTTTGGTTCCTCTCAGAATGTGTATTGACTGAAAAACCTTTATAAATTCTTAGTTTCTAGGATTCAACCTCTTCTATACCATCTCTAAAAATTATAATGGTAAATCACCTCATATTATAATGTGATACACACTAGTTCACAATATTTATTGGAAATATGTTATCCTACCATGGTAAGTACCACCCCCATTCCATGTTTCCATATTTTCAAAAGGTTTTCTAAAAAACATAATTACTTATAAAATTAATATTTCTCTACTCAACTTTTAATTTCAATGATAATTCTTATCTATGACTTCCACTCTTGTTATTTCACCAAAAAATGTTTACTAAAATGTTATTTCCTTTCCTAAACAATTAAATTTGTGTATTTATTGCTTAATAAAAACTGAATCAAAATCCATATAGGATTTATATAACAAATATTCAGGAAAAAGTTTTATATTAGAGACCCTTCATCATACTATTTCTTCAAGCACAACGTAAAAAATCATCAAGAGGATTCATTATAATTATATATCCCATTTGGTTTTGTATAAAATATTTATCATACTTTAAACCAAGAACATCAATATTTAACCATCATCCTCAGATAATTCACTAAATGATTTATAAACCGTACACTCTAAGCTGGCATGAGTTATTATTGTTTTTTGAAACAAGATTAAAATAATAAATTTCTTATAATTTAAATCCATACATCCACTAATCAGTTATTCATTTTCCACTAATTTTTTCAAAAAAAACACCCCCAATCTAATCAAATAATTTCACCCCCTTTTTTCAAAAACGATAAACACCACAAAAATACCATTTTTGAGTGTATCATCTTTTGAAAATATATCATTCCAATTTATATATATTTCTAAATTAACCCAAAGATAATATATTAAAAAAATCATAGTAGTTAAAAAAACCTGAAATTCACAATGATATATTCCAAAATTTTCATTGAACAAATATTTTTGAAGAAACCGCCTTTTTAGTGGGACAATGAAGCTTCAATCATTGAACTATAAAAACCATAAAAGGGTAGAGATTAATTTTGATGTGGTGTTGTAAAATCACTAAATAATCGAATTTCGGGGTAGATAACCCAAAAAATCAATCTTTTTAAATAAATTCATAAATAAAAATATTTGAACAGAGTACCTAGAAATTGTTAATGGAACTAGTCTTCTTCATCATCAGAAAATTATAATTCTTGAAATGGATAAACAAGTATTAAAATAGTTTCATGCCTCTGAGGGGGGAATAATTACCAATTAATCCATGATATTATCGTGAGTATACCCAAATGATAAAGGGGTTCTTTCACCTTTTTCTCAAATGATTCACAATAATATGAGAGGAAGATATAATTGAATGGATTTTTTATAATGATAATTATTCAATAGGATAGATCACATCCATTTAAATAGCATTCCATGATGCATTTAATTAAATAAATCATGATGCCCATATTTACATATCTATATATACTTAATCAATTTTCTATTAATTTATTTAATACTATTTAATAAATATTCCATACATTTAATCTATTTATAATAGATTGATAATAAACAACTTTTTGGAGAAATAAATAAATAAATATATCATATACATATATTAATTATCACCTTTATTTAATTCATGATTAATAATACTTGCATCAAATTCATATTATTGAATATACCCTTATATATATAATACCATACAATAAATATATATTTTATTTTATATTCAAAAGTATCCCACTTTCCCTAAAATACCCTAAGGACATTATTCATAATTTCACAACTCTTTTTTAATCCATCCAAAAAAGTTCATATACATTCTTTGGTAAAACATTATTAATTTTAAAAAAACATTATCCAAATTTTTATCCCTATTCAAGGACCTAACTATTTGACCATGTGGGCCTCAAAGTTGATGATAAAACATGGAAATATCTATTTCATTTTTGTAATAAAATATCTTCTACTATAAAAAACATTATTACTGGTCAAGATACTAAGGTGTCTATTGTGATCACCAATAAACATACTCATATCAGTATGTGAACATTAATGTCGAAATAATATTCAAATACAACATATGTACCTTACATAATCATTTTTCCCCAAAAAAATTGATGGACTAATTGACATAGAACATTTCAATATATAATATTCCTCTCATAATTTTCTTGATTATTTAAAAAAGGATAGCTAAGTGGATGGATACATAACATGTAAATCATATATCTGATAATCACATCACATGTCACATATCCAAGTTGTTGAACACATCATATGTGAGACAAATAATCAGGGCCATGAATTTTTTATGTCAAATTCACTCAAGGGATAATTTTTTTTATCATACACATGGAAAAAATCCTATATTGGTTGGAATCTAACCAGTGACATGATTCACAAAATACCCAAAAACAATGAGATTAGATATGTTAATATAGTATCTTTCTTATGTAGGGTATGAAAGTGTAATGGTTCTCATTCTACGTATCTTCTAAACGTCAGGTAAGAAGGGTGGATAATAAGTATTCATAATTGTGTATATCTATGACCATATGACATTCCATGAGATATACATTATTTTATCAATCAAATAAATAAGTATATACATATTAACACGAAAAATATATTCATTAAAATATCATATAAAACCATTTTTTGTGGATATAGTAATATATTCAAACTAACCACTACATTTTATTAAAACCCATTATACTCCATAATGATCATTTGTTAGTGATAAATCAATGATTTTACTTTGAGGGGGTATTTATCATTAAATAATTAATGTAAAATCGATTAAAGTGCACATGAATGCATGATAAAGTGATATAACCACTATTATAACAATATGATATATTTACAACCATTACAACCCATATGTTGTGAGATTAAACATGATCATAATGTGTTTGTTGTTGTAATTAATTAATTATATGAACATTACATCCAAATAAAAGTTCTATCACATCCCCACATTTGATAAAATTCCCACACAAACCTCTTAGTGAGTAATATTTTAGGAGAAATAATTTTTTAATAAACATGATACTAGGGAATCATATTCCTTAATTTCACATCTTTGACCTTTTATTAAAACTCATTAACTAAACAATTTCAGATTTGATAATGTTTTCATATTATATATTTTGAATTCTTTCTATCTACCTTATCATTTTTCTTCGAACTATTTCTATCAAAAACTTTCCATTAAGTATTTTTTAAATAATATAAATATTTACATTATCACATTACTAGCACGTCAAAAACTCTTTTAGTATAAAGTGATATCCATTTTTTTACGATACCTAATGTAACTATATAAATTTATCTTTATTTACATACCATAAGCTCTTTTAGGATAAATTGATATAAAGTTTTTAAGTAAACTAATGTAAATAAATGCATTTATATTTAACACTATAAACTAAACTATTTTTGGATATAATGTGGAATAATATTGAGTATTAATTGGTATAATCCTTTATACAATAGTGATATTCAGTTGTATTGGTAAATAAATGGAACACCTTAAGTTTTCATTTACCATTATATCATAAAGTATATTTGGATATTAATTGAATCTCCAATTATCACAGTAACTAATAAAAATATTATCATTTTTTGCTAACATAATATCCAAAAAAAATCTTTTAGTATACAAGTGTAATTAACATTATTATGATAACTAAATATAACTCTTTATATTTATTTATCACTATATATCATAAATATTTTAGAACATTCAGTGAATAATCACTATAATCTTATACTGGTATAATCAATTAGTTAACAGTAATATTCACTTTATCATAGGAACTAAACAAAACTATTTAAATTTTTTTATTGTTTACCATAACTCTTTCGGATATTAAGTAATAAGTCACTAAAAATTAGATTGTAATTTTCATGTATTTGTAACTTACATATTATCTAAGTCTATATATAGTACTATGATCCGCTTAGACTTCACATTCTATTTAGAATATATTTATAAGATTAAAAAAAATCTACTTTGTATTTTAAGATATATAATTTATATCATTTTAGTTAGAATATTAAAAAAATAAAGTATCACTTACATATCATATATAGTATTCTATGTGTTTGGAATATTCATAATTTAAAAATAATACTTTATTAAATTATTCCACCAATGGATGGTAGGAAAAAATTACAACATTTTTAACAAAAAATTTATATAAAAACTTTTCTCTTTTATAAACTCTTTATCCAAATATTAATGTTAAAACAATATATAGAATAAGATGAATCATAAAACATGGGTATAAATTTAATAATCTTATAAAAAATCATTGTTTTTATACATATTATAATCATATAAGATAATTGAGATGAATAAGAACATTATTTTCATTGATTTATTTCAACTTGACAAAAACATTTCCATTAAAATGTTTTTAATGTAGTAACATTTTTACTTTACCTCATAATTATAAGCTTTAGGATAAATTGATTCTTCATTTGATTTTGAGCTTGTGGGTATTTACAACACAATCTAAAATATACATTCAGTATCACATATCCTTAAAAATTAATGAATTAATTTCCATAACATCCTTAACCAATATAATAATTCCATATATTTTCACAAACTCTATTAGGTATATATTCAATAATCCAATCATATTAAATTATTGAAATTCCTTTCATTGTAGTCTTATGTTTTATTGACCTTGAATTTATTATTGAATAAACATTGTTAAAATTTTCAAATAACTTTTATTCTTAAACTCTAGTCTTTAACCAACAGGTATTTTAAATACAAAAATTTAATCTACATATCATATTCCTAGTTCATTCATTCTAAACATTTTGATAATATCAAGTAAAATTCTGACAGTATTCAATCAATTATTCAAAACATTCTTCATAAATGAAAATAGGATAAATTTAATAACCATAAAAATCCCTTTTAGTATCCTCTTTAAAGTATGTTTTAGAATTAAATTAAACATAAAAAGTTGTAAAAACATTCATCTCAGTTAATTTAAACAACCATTGTTTATAATCTATTATCAAGAGCTAGGTGACATAAAATACACATCCTATGATTATTTTATCCCATATTGAAACATCCATGTTATCACTATAGAAACTAAATTTCCCTATTATGTGAAATAAATCTTTAAGATTTAATTATTTATAGACTTATGACCATATAAATATTTAAAACACTTCGTAAAATAGATATTTGATATCATATATCTATCATAATAATAGAGTTGATTTATTTAACTGATAAATCAAAAATTAATCCATTATTCATATCAATTAATTTATAATATTCAATAAAATATAATACTACATGATATGATCAATAATATTGAGTATATGAGACGAAAATCATTGATATAACCATTAATATTGAGTACATCAGTGGAGGCTAAGATTACATTAGTCATCTAGTATATAATGCCTTTGAAACTTTAGATGAATCTCTCAATGATTCCATAAGAACCTAGATTCACTTATGAAATAATTTCAATACTTGGTTATTGAGGATATAACTATTTTGAAAGATAAACTTTTCCTTAATACCTTTTCATAAATTTTAAATATTATATAATACTGTTTCATATGTTACCAGTTTAAAGAGTATCATAAATTGAACTTCTCCTCTTGGAGGTTTAATTACAAATTTTAGGTTAGTGATGATTATGATGATACATACCCATACGAGAATATTCTATCATATGAGAATCATGTATTATAACGATTCATTGAATAATTTTAATGATATTAATACCACAAAAATAGATGACCCCTTACATCATATTCATTTAGTGATCCAAGATCCGTATTTCACTAGGTAATTAGTCTGATTTAGCACTCCTCTCGTCACTCAATAATTTAGGTATGGAAATATCCTAATCACTAAAGTTTTTACAATCAGAAATTATATTGGATAATCATTTATCCAAATCCATCATAAGGATAAAATCAACTCCATTCATCTGGTATCCTTCCACAGGTTTCCAAGATAAATGTAACCAATAGAAAATTCCCAATATAGATTAACAAAGTATAACCCGGGGGAACCCTACTTTAGTAGAACCTACAAAAGGATGATAGTTTCACCCATTACTTATTTTCCACACAATATATAATTCAAGGAAATTTTTATTTTGAATAACTTTCCCAATTGAATGATCGTGGTCTTGAAAATCTTACCTTTGGAAGGAATCTCACTCTTTGTATTTGTTAGATTTTATTTTATAGTAAAATCAGTATAATATAAAAAAATATTCATGTTAAATTCATAAATATAAAATATTATTTAATAATTATCTTCTCATGTTTTATTCCCTTTATTTTTATATAATTTTCTAATGATTTTGTTTTGGAATCCCTATTATATCAACCAAATTAATATGTTCACACGACATTAATGTGTAACTCTATACACATTCTATAAGTCTATATTAATCACCCAAAAACAGAAGTTTACTATATTTATAAATATCTAAATGTATCAAAGTAATAAGGTACATAAAAATTCATATAAATTCATAGAGTTATATGAGATTGATTAGCTCCACATGGGTAACACCAGAGCGACTAATAGCCAGCCACATCAACTTTCCTAGCCAACGAAAACCTCCAAGAATGTTGGAAGTCTGACCCCAAGTCCATCTACCCATGGATACATTGATCAAGATATAATTCAATTCATGATATCTTAAACATATAATATACACAAACTATTCTTAACAACTACTCTGAATCTCATAACAGAAATTATAAACATAAGATAAGGAAGATGAAAAACTAAATTTTATGATATAAACCTTTTCATGATATGAAAGGCTTTATAATAGAGGAAATTATTCATATAAATTTTAGAATATAGTTATTATTACTGAAATGAAATTATGACTATTAATAAAATAGGGAATAAACTTTAAATAAATGAATAATTAAAATATTTAAATATTAGATAAATATTTATAAACAATTTCAAAAATAAAAACTAATTGTTAACTCTTTTATAATTTATTCTTTAACAATGTAGAAATTCTATAATTTTAAATAAAAAAATATTTATATTATTTAAATTATTAATTATTTCATTTCTATCATGATATGGCTTTTGTGTTTTAAATATATAATATTATATGAATTACAAACTATTTATAATTCAATTTCAATTATGTAAACCTTTTAAATAAACTAAATATCATATAATTAATTATTATTTAATCCTAGACCTCATTAATTATTAAAAAACATTTTTATTTGTATTAATTAATATCCTAATAAATCCCATTTAGTTTTAATAATTTGAAATTTATTATTTTTAATTAAATGTGAATATTTATAAATTTTAACATATGCACAATTTATTTATTTTCCAAAATATAATACATTTTTGTAGTATTCATAATTAAATTCTAATTATAAAAATTTTGTAAATTTGAAAGAATAAAAATATTATATATTCTTTTAAATATAAATGTTTTTACATTTTATATTAAATGAAATTTATTTGTTAATTCATAAATTATAAACATTTCTTAATTTAGTATCAACTATATAAAATTTTTTATATTGTCTAAATATTATATATATTTAATTATATAAACACCTAATGAATCGCCTTTTATAATTATAAATAAAACATTCATTTTTATATCATAAAGCATGTCATTTAATTTTTCAAATTGTATTAAAGATAATTTATCAATTAACCATAATCATTTTATAGTTACTTAATTTATAAAATACATTTATAAATTTTTATAAATATGTCAAAATATATTTTTTATTATATATAAACAATTTATAAATAATATAATTCAATTCATAAATAAATTCTCTTGATTAGAATAAAAATATATATTTATTTTCAAAAACGAGTAACAAATACGAACTTTTCATTTTTGAGAAATTTAAAAACAACTAATTTTGTTAATATTTATTTATGTTTTTTCCATTTTATAAAAAATATTACAAATATAAATAACATAAAAAATAAATAAAATTTTATTTAATTGCTAAATATAAATTTTGATATTTTTTCCAAGCATGAAAATTCTGGTTTTACAATTAATATGTGTTTTTTATAAACTAAAAAACAAATTGATTCATTAAATAAGACTCCCCTCAGATACCACTGATGGGTCGGTGAAATAACTATTCCTCATTATAATAAATCGAATGTGAAATACATATGTACCTATAAAAGGACTCCATTTCCCCAACTCTTTGGGCATGAAATTCTTTTCATCACATTGGAGATCCGGGGTATGGTGAAAAAAATCATCATAGTTAATTGGTGGGAGTTACTAAGAATTGGATAACTCTTTATCTATTAGTCTGGTACTACTAATTGGTATTTTTTCTATTATCATATGATCAAATGAAGTAGAAGATAACCCAAATATAGGAAGATCTATCATTAAAAATCAACATAAAAATAAAAATGTATAAATAGTGTACCTAGAAAATGTCATTTGAAGATGCCTTATTTATCATTGGAAAAAGATAAATCTTTAAAAGGATCACAAATAAATGAACTAAATTACCCTACCATTAAGGGGAACACCTAAAAATGAATCCTTAATCATATTATGAGGATACCCCAATTTGCAAGAGGTTCTAAAACCATCATCTCAAATAATTAACTACAATATTGGATGAAGAAATAATTGATAGGATTACTCACAATAAAATGTCTTCAATGGGAGGGATTTAAACCCTTTATATATCCATACATGATGTATTTCACTAACAGAAAATAATCAATAATATTAATGTATCAACATACATTTATTCTAATTGTATTTAATTCATTTTGTATTATTCAATAAATATTCAATCCATTTAATCTATTCATAGTATATTAATAAAAAAAAATTGGGATAAATTAATATATATATATATATATATATATATGTCGTATACATATATATATCATATACATATATTTTTTATCACATGTTTTTAATTCATTCATAAAAATTCTAGCATCTAATGAACATTATAAAATATAAACTCATATAAATATATTGTATATTATCAAAAAAAATAGTTCCTTTTAATCAAATTTACCCAAATATATATGTAAATGGAAATGGTTGAATGTAGATATCTAATTTTTTATTACTAATTTCCTCTTTGGGAAGTTTCTAGTTCATGTTACCCACTACAAGATTTTTTCTATACGAGTACTCAAACATCAAAAAACCATTATTGAATTTATCATTAATAAAGTTATATTTGATTTCAATATTATTCATCATTGTTTATTGAATTTATTTTTTTCTAATATTGATAACACTACAGTTATGAAACAAGATTTCTATAGGATATTTAACTTCAAATCATGTGTCCTTAATTTATTACATCTTCCATTGAAATTGAGTAAAAGTTTAGGTCTCCATTTATTTTCAGCTTCCATAGTTCTGAATGAAATTAAATATCACATATTTTTTATATAATAAATATTTATAAAACTAATATAAAATAACCAAACTGATTTTCATTTTGTTCATATTTTCATCCATCAAAATTTGAATTGCGGAATCCTAAAATATCATACTAGGAATTAGTACAGTAAAAAAACTAAAATTCACCACAACATTGATATAATGTATAATTACTATCACTATATGTGTGTTGATTTCCTTAGGATACCTTTGGTTTTGGGTATATTTAAAAGTTGAAGAAATAATTAATGGTTGTGTCACTATAAAATAAAATAGTGTTCCAATAATTTTTCCATACTCTGGAAAATCAACCTTCTTTTCATCATCATCCCTTGATAATTTCAACTAGGTAGAAACCATTATTGTTATCACCCTATAATACTCTATTGAAAATCGTTTCAATGTATCCTCAATATATTATTATTGGGAAATAAAGGAGTTATCCCTTCCTTATTTCACCACTTTCTTAAGTCTTTTATTAGTGAATGGTGACATGAAATCCGATTTGAGCACCATAAATTTGTTTTTCAGTTAGGTGGAAATAAATAATTGAATTTTCTCCAACTAATAAATAGGATAAAATAACTATTTTAAATAAATACCATTAATTTTGGAATACCCCTTTCACAAAATTCATGGATTTTTTTAAACTAAAATTCTATATTTATTCAATTTTTTATATAAAACCCATTTGGATTTAATAACTTGTTTATTATTAATCCTTGAAAACATTTCCAAAGTTTTATTCCTCTCAAAAAAAAAACATTTTTCCGTGAATACCTCCGACAAAATTATCATCATTTACAACCTCAAAATAGTTTTTATGAATATAATTTATATATAATATATGTTTTTATATATTATTTATCCTTCTTGTTTACACTGAATCTTTTTTATCATCAAAAATTTTTTATTCATTAATTTCAACCCTTCTAGTTTTCTTCTTATAGCTGATAGTCTTGATTTTTATCCACATCATTCGGTCATATTCTGAAAAATATTTAACCACAATCATTCCCCTTATATAATTAACACATCATAACTTTATTCTATTAATTCATTATTTGTTTTTTTGATAACCCTTCTCAATTTCCAAAGAGTTGACATATTGTATTTTTTTATTTTTTCAATTCATCTTATAAGGAATATGTATATATTTATTTTGGGAAAATTTATTATAAAAATAAATTCTTCTCCATGGCATTCAGACCATTTTTCTTCTTTTTTAGAATAAATCAATTACCCCTAATAATTTAAAATTGCATTAATATAATATTATTCACATACCATATCTTTTAAAGAGTATTCTCTTCATTGGGACCCCACAAATAATTATTTTTTATATAGACCAGTTATATGAAATTTTTATTCCTAAAAATAATTGATAGATCTTTTTATGTAAGAATTATCTAATCCATATTTTAATAAAATATTATCTCTTCTTAATTGTACCATTTTGTAGGTATTTATCACCACTAAGACTTGTTTATTTATCTAATTATTTTTAGATAATCATCCACCTAGATATTTATAAACATTGTGTATTTTTCATTTAAAAACATTAAAATATTCTACCAAAAAATTTGATCTACCAATCTCCAATATCATGTTAGGAATTTTACTACTTCGTGTTTTTTAGTGATCTACATCAAACATTTCAAACTTTTGTAATCATTAACAAATGGAATATATAACCTTCTTCTATCAATATTTCTTGGAGATATTACACCTTACACAAAAACATGCACCATTTCAATCAATATCATAAAATTATTTTGCATAAATTTTTACGTATTTTGAATGATCTTACCTTTTAGAAAAGTATCAATCATATGAGTATGATCACATGAAATAATAGGTATTTCATGATATCTTTAATTTTTCATAAGAAACACCTAATAGTTTTTAAATCATGTGGACAAGAATTTTTTGCCATAACTTCTTTAAATATTTCATGGATTATGTGTAAAAGTCTTGTACTATACGAATGAGGTAGATATTTTAGTTTATGTTCTTACCATTCATGATGACCATGATATATCTATCTTTGAAAAATAATGTCTTATTTCTCAAATTGATTTAATGAAACGAGTCACACAAATGGTTTACATATAGTCTTTTTTCACTAAGTCCTTCAATAACAATGAAATCAATTTTCCTTATATATTTGACCCAAATTTCATCTTTCCAAAATAAAGTTATGCTCATTACATATTCATTTCCAAATATCATGTCAATTTCTTTTTCATACTAGAAGTTTGTGGGAAAATATTAGTTTTCCATCTTGTAGAATGTTCTATAATCTTCATCATTATACACACTGAGTAGATCTAATTCATTCAAATAAATATTAAAAAAAATTCCATGACATATCATTTGTTTTATGATTCATATTGATCTCTTCCATTCCTTTAGTGGAGAAAAAATATAAACCCCCTCCAAATTTATTGGTTCAATCACATGTTGAAATAGTTTGAAATTATTTTTATATTTAATCCTACTTGATGATGATTATGGCTACAGATCTATCCATTTCTAGATATCTATTGGTGTCACAACCCTGCCTGGGTTACCTGGTGATCTGATAACTGAGTCGGCCCTAACATATCTCGAAGGGCATTCCATATACCCATGGTTTGGACACTATCACTAGCATAATACAACATGCAAGTGGGAATTAATTTCCCATAAAACATAGAAAAATAAAGAAAAGGAAGTCAATATAAATATAGATGATTCTCTTTTAGGAGTAATGTACTAGAATACAACAAGGTATAAAAATCTCAAATTACTAGAATAGAATACCAAAAGGGAAAATAAAATACTATGTCCCTAAGGACACAACTCACCGGGACCAAGGTTTAATAGTTGGTTCCAACTCTAAGAGTTCATTTACCCTTACATGAACCTAGAAGAAGAATGTTTAAAAACACTAATAGGAAAAGGTATGGTGTGAGAAAATCCTAGTAGGATACCACCAAAGATTCTATAACAGGTTCCAAATATAGATTATGTGATGGAGAAGCTTTCAAATTTTTAAAATAAAATGGTTTGTAAATTTAAAAATATATTTAAACAAAACATGCAATATATTTTCAAAATGATGAAAAATACATTAAAATCATTTGTTTTACTCTAAAGAAGATGGAATATTTCTAAAAAAAATCTTAAATAAAATTGTTACATAATATAGTTTATGTAAATCCAAAAAAGGCTTGTAATGAAGTTTTACAATATTGGAATACATTCATATCTCACATATATAAAAAGAGTAGAGAAAAATGTCTATATTCCAAGTAGGTTTGATAGTATTAACCTGCTACAGGATTTTGCACACTCTAAGTGATCTCAACAAAATAATTATACACACATCTTCCTAAAACTAGATAGAGGCAACTCATCACCCTACCATCATGGATGTGACCCACTGCAGGTATATTGTAGACCATTGTAATATCATAGAGTGTATCCCAATAACTCACCAACTACATATGGTTTGTATGGGATCTTACATGTTGTGAAATTTATAGTAAGACTACTTAAAATAAAATTAATTCACATTCTTACATTTCAAATTTTGAATTTATCCATTTAAAACCAAAATGGGTTTTAATCAAAGACATTTCCTTTTCACAAGATAAAACCATTTAGTTTCTTTAAAATCTTTTGTAATCCATTTTCAAAAAAATTTAATCCATTAAAAACCAAATCCATCCTTTTCACAAATAATGTCCACAATTAAATTCAAAAATTTAATTGAAAACAATTCCTCCAAATACACAAATTAAATTTAACAATTTAAATCATCCAATTCTTATAAACACACCCCAATTTAATAGAGTTAGGTGTTATCCAAATTTTCATTCCGAAACCATTTCAATTATCATGATTCACTGGAATCATGTTTTTATCAATTTAATTTAATGATTTTTGAACAATGGAATTTAAATCAATAATTGAAATAAATAAATATTAGGATCAATATTTTTATAAATTCATGATTGAACAACATACCTCTTCTCAAAACTCAACACTCACAATGAGACCCCTCAATTAGAAAAAAGGTTTAGAAAACCTAAAAAACCAACCTAAAATAAAGGTCCAACACTACATGTCATAGATCCATAATTTCCAAGATGACATATTAGAAACCCAATATAGGAGAAAGAGAGATTGATGAAGAATGATGAATAATTCTTACCCATGTATAACCCAGCAATGAAATGAATATCAAATGAAAAAGGATTATATTTGGAAGGGTTTGAAGGATCCAAAAATTCATCTGAAGGTTTTGGGTTGAGGGAATGGGAATCAAAGAGGAGAAAATGAGGAAATAACCATCTAATGCCTCACTATTATAGAAATTGTCAAAGCATTTCACAACATGTAATCTAATTACACACTATGAAATATTTAATTTTCGTAATGGTGAAGACACATAGAATCTATAACACCCCTTTAATGTCGAGATACTTCATGATGTGTAACTCTTATTTATGTCATGTAATACATTTGATTCTTAACCGATGAAACCACCATCACTACACATTAAAACCTGATCTAAAAATACTTAACTTTGTGTAAAGGGAATTCATTATGTGTACCCATCTCATCATGAAACGCATTTCAAAGCTTGCACCAAGCTTTAGTTACATAGTTTGTATCCTAGTTACACAGTATGTAATATCCCGGTAGTTTAGAAAAACACCTTGTTTCATGTTGAAAAAATCATACAAGTGTTAGACATTACTATTATTTGTATCCCCCCAATCCAAAATCTACCCTAACCAATCAAAGAAAATGAAGAACTAAGATAAGGTTTATGGAATTCCTATTAGAATGGTTACAGGATGAGATAACCTAAACATCATAAAAACATTATACCCCCAGAAATCCTAGGAAGAATCTTTTATGTCAACGGTATGAGGAAACTACTCTCTCATCAGGGCCCTTGTGTCCAAAATCACATGAATATCATAACCATACTCCCATAGCACACAAACTAATGGTATTGTCCTCCCATGAAGTACCTTGGTCTCATAATCAACTATCCTAACTAGATTCTCATTCAAAGATAAATTAGCTTCAATCTCAAGATCACTCCAACTCAAAACATGAGATAGATCAAAGAGATAATTTCCTAGATGTGAAACATAGAACACGTTATGTATCAAAGATAACTGTGGTGTAAGTGAAAAATGGTAAGAATATTTCCCCACCTGCTCAACATACATGAATGGTCCTACAAAGTGATGACCATGCTTCCCAAACCTCCCATGTTGTCTATGACCCAACTGTGGTGAAATCTTTAAGGACACCACATCACCAAAAAAAACTTGAATGTTTTCCAATGTCGATCAGCATAAGACTTATATCAGATATATGCTATCGACATTCTCTAAAAATCATTTGAACTTTAGTTTCCATCTCATATACCAAACATGGTCCCACAAATGAACATTCACCAATCTATGACCAACATAAAGAAGATTTACAATACTGAACATACAATGCCTAAAAAGGTGTCTTTATAATTGCAGACTAGTAACTATTGATATCATAGAACACAACCATTCCAAATTGAAAATACCGAGACCTACTGAAGTCAAGAAATCAAGCACAAATCATATCCTCAAGAATATCAATATCTCTCTTTATCTGAAAATCCATCAATGGATGGTAGGTTGTTCTCAAAGGAACATAATATCTCAGTGCCTCTTAATGGCCTCTTGAAAATGAGAGTTAAAAAAATGATAACGTTTAGGTACTATAGCATATGGAACTCTGTAATAAGAGACAATCTATTTTTCATAGAGATTCCCCAACTCCTCAAATTTGGTTGTATCTAGAATCGGTATAAAATGAGCCAGCATGGCCAGTATGTCGATCACAACTCATATTGCATTATTCTTCCTATGGGTATTATGCAACACAACCACAATGTCCACAATTATTTCATCCCACTTCTATGTAGGGACTGGAATTGGTTGATGAAAACTAGAAGGTTTCGGGTGCTCGACTTTAACTTATTTGAACGTATAGAAATGGGAAATAAATAGAATAATATTTCAACTCATTCCTAGCCACCAGAACAGTTACCACATATCATAGAAAAGTTTCTTGTTTCCTAGGTGCACTTCCCACAGGTAATTATGATAATCCTCTATCACAATGTTTCTTGTTTTTAAAGGCACAATAAAGAGATTCCAAAATCATAGAACACCCTCTTTGGATAATAACCACTAGGAAACTGTCTCCCCACCATAGAGTCCCTAACGCTTTGTAATTCCTACCAGAATGGCCCGAAGGCCTTCATTTTTTATTTATATTTGATAACCCCCTTTTCAAGGAATGAGAGGGAACCCATAAAGGGCTCATAGGCTCAGAGATTACATAGCCCATAGGCTAGGATATTACATGACTCGAAGGTCTTAGGGAATTCAACCATACTATCTACAAGGAACTGCCCCTCCCCGGGATTTTCATCTTGATAGTAGCTCTCTACCTTTGCATGACCGTGTGGCTAGGCTTCCCGTGCAAGCACAGGGTGGTGTGGATGGTATAGGCATATCGTCTCATTCTGACAATCCATTTGTCTTTGCTCTGGTGAGTGCACATGCTCTGAATCCTTATTTGGGGCTGCTACTTTTTTGTAGTGTGTCAGGGGCATGGATTCATGTGGACCGAAGGCCTTGGGGTGGCCCGAAGGCCTTAAGGTGGCCCGATGGCCTTGAGAATCAACTGGCCCGAAGGGTATTGTCTCTAACCCTGAAGTGTGTTATTTTCATTTACATGTTCACATATATGGGTAGGGTAATTCTTCTTGGGTGACCTAAGAAAATGATATCTATAAGAAAATACATGGTCACCGTACATAAGTACATAACCTAAGCCTGAACCCGATGCATCACAAAAGACCACATAGCACTTCCCAACTTCTTGAAGAGTCAACATTTCCATAGTAGTCAAAATATATTTCATCTCAACAACATATTTCTATCAGTGATCATGCCCATAAAACATCACAACCTTTTGAGTCAGAGTATTCGTCAAAGAATCCAACATTGATAAGTACGTCATGTACTTGTGGTAATATCTAACTATTGCCAAGAAGAGCTGAATTTTGATGACATTACATAGTTTTTCACCGAAATTTCAATTCGTTAATCAAGAATTAACACTTCAAGAGCTTGGAATAAAGTTTGTGATTTCTTATAAGACCCAAATATGTTCTTAGATGTTGCAAATGATCCTCCTAAAATTTTTATTAAATGAGGATTTCAACCACAAATAGTACCACAATGTTATCAAAATACTCAGGGAAAATCATATTCATCAATACCATAAAAACTATAAGATGATTTTTCATAACAAAGTGTATAAATTGGTAATAATATTGGTCATGCCTACTCTAATAGGTAGTTTTCTGAATGTCATATTCATTTACCCCAAACTTATGGTAACAAGATTGACCTTTGGTCATTAAAAACAACATATCACCATTCAGATGATAAAATTGATCAAAAAACTATGGAAACAGATTATTTTTCCTTATCATAACATGATTTATCTATTTTTAATCAACGCATAAGTGAAGAGAACCATCAGACATCATTTCTAAGAGAACTCGTGCCACCCAAGGTGACACACTCAGGCGTATAAAGCTTTTCTCAAGAAGACTTTCCAACAGGGACTTCATCTCCTTCAATTTAGCTGGTTCCATGCGGTAAGAGGGAATTGAAATTCATTAATCACCTTGCATTTTGTAAATCGAAAACATGGACAACCTCACTAGTGGAAAACTAGAGAAATTAGAAGGAAACATGATAGTAAACTAACTGTTGACAATAGGATGATCCCCACCCACTGAATCCCTCCCAAGATCAAAATAAAACACTGATTTCACATTCCCAAACTTGGGATAATATGTTTTGTATCTTCTCAAACTTAGGTCCCATTCTCCTAGAATGAAAAGGGTCACACCACTAGGTGTTTTAAGGTACACCCATCTATGATAAGGTCTTTCTTACAAATGAGCCAATCCATCGTGAATATGACGTAAATATATTTCATGTAAATAACCATAAATCTCCAATCAAGACAGACATATTAAAGAGAGAAGATTCAAGCAGAATTATGATGACCCTTCTCTCTCTTTTTACCACGTGAAGTTGTAATATCAATTGAATAAGAAAAAATATGCATATTAGGATTTAGCAGATTAAAAATATGTGTTGAGATAAACAAATGAGATGAATCAGTATCAAATATAGCAGTCACTAAGGAAGATGTTGTTGTAATGGTACTTCTCATAGTCACTGGACTCATGTCTACTTCCTCTAGAGACTCTTCCACTGCCTAAAATAGCTTCACTCTAAATTCATGTAGATGGAACCGTTTTATAAATGAATCATCTTCTTTAACCATAGTTTTATGAGGATTTGATGATCTCGTTTCACTATGTGATTTAGGGAAGTGATAGTAGAATCTTTATATGTTCTATGAACATTCACAATATCTACAGTTATTGGGTGCCTCAGTACAAACACTCATAGAATGTATTGTCTTTCCACACTGGTAGAAAACCAAATAACTACCTCTTTATGTTGTAGGAGGTCAGGATTGAACATGTTGTCGAGAATTGAGGTGAGAATCATCAAAATTCTGTGTTCATTTGAAGGGACCAATGTTTCCAATGGGATGAAAATAAAATCTTGATAACCCTAACATTCTAGCCTAGTTCGTCCCAACCATCGTCACTTTATCCATCACATCAACATAAGTGGAAAAAATTAGAATTAAAACATGAGAACAGATATCTGATCGAAGTCCCAACTCGAACTTTTGAGCCTTCATTCATTCATTAATACAATCTCAAGAGAAAATGGTACCAACTCAGCCAAATGATTTAAATACTCTATCATTGTTCTATCGGATTACCCAATATTAAAATACTAGACAGCCATAGACAAAACCATTGAATCTGAATAGAACTGTTTACTGAATAGTTCCTTAAAGTCTTTTCACTATAAGAACTCAAACAGATGTTAAATCTTACCAACCATTCTTCATCAAGTTGAGGATCATTGGAGATTTTAAAAACTATTGTATTTTGGTTAAGGAGTTATTGAAAATTATTTTTAAGAACACACCTTTGCGGATCCACAACTAGATCCTAAGAAGGAATTGGAGGTTGTGTATGTCCTAGATCGTGGACAGTGCACACAATCACCTCAACCAAAATCAGATTTACAAGAGGATTTGGATTTCACTCAATACAATTCTAAATATGGAAAACAATAGAACTCATCCACAAGATGCATTTTCCTAACCACCCCTAGGGACTTAAGGTTCCTTGAGATTAGAGTTGTCCTAGAAATCAATAACTACTACCTACTATGTCCCAAAAATATTTCAAAAATACATATTGAAATCAAGACAAAACCTGAACAACCTCCCTCTGATACCAATTTTTCATGAACCAGCTCTGGTAACCTAGTAAACAAATAACCGAGTAGGACCTAACATATCCTAAAGGGAATTCTCAATTCCCATTTGTTAAAGACTGACACTGGAATTATACAAAATCAAAGTGTGAATGAATTTTCCACAAAACATAGTAGAAGAAAGTTAAGAAAATCAATAATAAAAATAGAAGAAACTCCACAAGGAGTAAAGTACCAGAATACAGTAAGGCGTAAAAATCCAAATGTATTATAACCAAAGTACCGTGTAGGAAAAAAAATCCCTTGTCCCTAGAGACAAAATTAACCAGGACCAAGGTTCAATAGCTATATCCTCCTCTAAGAGGTCATTTCCCCTTATTTGAACCTGGAACAAGAATGTCTACAAACACCCAAAAGAAAAAGTAGGGTGTGATCTTATTCCCAATAAGATACCACCAAATATTCTATAATATATTCTAAATATAGATTATCTGAAGGAAAATATTTCAAATTTTCAAAATAAACTAGTTTGGATGTTTAAAATAATATTTAAATAAAATATGATATACAATTTAAAAATAATGGAATATACTTTTAATGCATAGGATTTACTTTATAAGAGATGAAAAATTAAAAAATCAATGGATTAAATAAAATATTTACATAAAATAGTTTATGTAAATTAAGAAAATATATGTAAATCTGTTTTACAACATTATCATAAATTTTTATCTCATATATAAATAATCAAGTGAGGAACATGGAAACTGCCAAGTAGGTATGATATTATTAACCAGCTATAGGATCCTACACTCTCTGAGTGATCTCAAAAAAATTAGTATACTCACATACCCCTGACAAAAGACAATGGTGACTTGTTACCCTCCCATGGGTGATGTGACCCACCACAAGTATTTTTTTATAATGTTGAAATAGCGTGGATTGTATCCAAATAACTCACCAACTAAGAATGTTTTTCATGTTCTCTTACATGACAGGAATTTTATTTTAATACTACATAAAGTAAAATAAAATCCAATTATTCCATTTCAATATTTCAACTGTTACATTTAGAAATATAATGGGTTTTAATCAAATACTTTCCCTTTTCTCAAGATAAAACCACTATGTTTCGATCAAGTCATATTTAAGCCATTTCCACAAGTTTTTATTACATTCAAAACCAATTCCATCTATTTCAAAATTAATTTCTATAATTAAATTCAAAAATATAATTGAAAAAATTTACATCAAATCCACAATTTAAATTCAATAATTTTAATCTTTTAATTTCTATAAACACAGACCAATTCAGTAGAGTTGTGGGTTTTAAAATTTTCTTTTCTAACACCATTTCAAATCTGTTGATACACTAGAATTAGGTTATTATTATTATAATTGAAAGTATTTTTGAGAAATTAAATTTAAATCAATAAGTATAATAAATCAATTGATTAATTAAGAATCAATTTGGAAATTCATGACAAAACCACCTACCTCTTCCTGAAACGCAACACTCATAAAGACACCCATCATCGAGAACGAAGGTGTAGATGACCTAGAAACCCAACATAGAAGCAAGATCTGAAACCATAGAGCATGGATCCATCAATTCCAAAATGATCTATTGCAATCCCAATAGAGGATAATGATACATAGATAGAGAACGATGAAAAACACTTACCTGAATATCACTCACTAAAGCAATGATGATCAAACACCAAAAGAAGGGATCGTGAAAGGTTTGACGGTTGAAAAAACACTTAAGGAAGGATTTGGGTTGAGATAATGGAAATTGGGGAGGAAAAATGATTAAATAACCTTGTGTTGCCTCTGTTTTATAGTCGTTGGTGGGGAATTACATGACATGTAATCTGATTACACCATATGAATGATTAAATTTTTGTAACGGTGAAGACACTTTGAATTTGTAATGCCATTTTATGTTTGGGTATTACACAACATGTAAAACCTATTCCCATTTTTTAATTTATATAATACATAACCAATGAACCCCTCATCATTATCCATTAAAAGATGATATGAAAATACTTAATGTCAGGTAAAGGGTTTTCATGTCTTGTACCCATCACATTATAAACCACGTTTCATGGATTGAACTTAGTATCATTTTCACTGAATGTAACCCAGTTTCATGGCATGGAATATCCAAGAATTTTATAAAAACATCATGTTTAATATTGAAAAAAATCCAACAAGTGTCAAACTTTACCGTTATAGGTATCCTAACTATCCAAATTTCACCCTAACCTATCAATGAAAAGGAAAAAATAAGACAATGTTTTGGGATACCTGTTAGAATTCTAATGAGATGTTACAGTTGGCACACTATTTTGTTTCCATGATGATAAATATATGGAAATTTTTCTATACATCTCACCCTAAAGATAACAACTAATAAAAAAATTATTATAGGAATTTATACCACCTTTTCCATATTTCTTTGATGCCTTGATGTTCCGATTTTTATAAGATTTAATTTATTATGTATACCCTATAATTTAATATAAATTACATTAAATTCAAGTTATATTATTATATTATTTTAATTATCCACCAATGGCCTTTCAGGTATTTTGAGTCTCACCTAAACCAATATTTCTCTGATTAGTGGATGCTTGTGGTAATGCATCCACCATGCATTATTTTCTTTTATGATCATGATCAACATCTTACTTTCCATTATTATAAAATTGTTTTTTTAAGTTATTTATATGATTTCTATATTTGGTCTCCATGTTTCTCCTTCACATTTTCATAAACATGTATGATCCAACATCTGGAAGTTATTTTTGAAGATAAAAGATTATCTGGATCATGAGATTTCATCATATATTATTCTTTTCACCTTTATTCTCCCCAGTTATTTTGAAATGGTCTTTAATAAAATCATACAAACCAGCGATTACCATTTATTTCTCCTCAATTGGGAGCTTTAGCTTAACCACCACTTTTATGATTTATGTATTTAAATAATTGATTCATTAAATCTCTACCATTAACTTAGACATATCTACTTATTAAATATATATATAATTTTAATAATCATTAAACACAATATTATACATATTTTATTTATCAATCCAAAAATCAATTTCAATAATTATCATTTTTAAATGAAGTTTTAGTTTAAATATTTTTTGTCAAATTCTGACTATACTAAGACTCAAGTGGGGGTGAATTAAGTCCGTCAAATTTTATTCACATAGAAACCCACCCTTTAGGTATGACTAATTATAATATTCTCTGAAAATTATCAAACATTTGAATTAAAAACACAAGGATAATAAACTAGACATATATATTTATTGGGGTTTAGGGGAAAATCCCTTAGTCTACTCCACCAATGATTAACTTCCATGAGCATGGTGATTTTCACTAAACCGGTCCATTTTAATGGGACTTCTATTCCTTTTTTTAGGGATTACAAGAATGATTCCAAGTAGTTGATACATGTTACAAGAAGAACATGATCATTCATCTAGGCCCTAATAAAGCTTTATAAATAATAACATTCATAGCTCTTTTATTGGGAACCTTTTCAATGAAAGAGGGAATAAACATAGTGTTTAGAAGTTGAGCTCAGTTTTGTAAAATACATCTATCATAAGAGAAGAAATTTCCAGGATATATGATAAAAATAAAATTTACCTCATGGATAGTTTTTAAAAACATAAAAATATGATTGACATGTCACAATTGTATATCTTGAAGCTTCTTCTTCTTTATGAGTAAAAAATTGTAGTTCTTAAGAGCTTCAAGATGAAATTCTTGGATGATGGATATAGATATTATATTATTCTCATTATTATATTTTCACACTTTATAGAACATGTGAAATTAATTAAAAACATCTCTTTTAATCAAAAAACATCATATCCTCAAAATTAGGGATTTGAACAAAAATTCCACAAATCCATTTCTTGGAAATACCTCATCAACGGTAATTTCCATTAAATTAGCCTTATAATTATTTCCTTTATAAGGAATTTCCTATTATTATAATCCTTTATAAAAAAGTAGTAAATAAACTATTAATAAATACATGGAATCCTTAAGACTCACCAAAATGTACACTAATCATAATAGATACAAGGTTATATATCAACACAATAGATTATATATCACCACATAGCCAAATTCTACATATTTGAATTCATATAGTTGAATTGAACTATATATCCATTCTTCACATATCTGATCTAATTACATATCCAATTTATAAAATAATTATTCATATAGATGATTCATTTCATGAATCCAATTTTTCCACACATCCAAATTTCTTCATGTTGGAAAATTGATTTACATAGGCTATTTACTCCTGTGACCAAATTTGGACGTAGATAAATTGACTTATAAAGACATTTGAAACCACATATTTAATAACTCTATGTAACCATTCCCATAATAAAATTTATCTACATAGTAAATTTTTCACATGGGTGATTCATTGATGTAAAATGTTCTTATATAGTCATTTTTGAAACATAGAATTTCACATATGAAAATCCTTCATATGGGTGATTAATGGTTTTGAATTCTCAACATATTTGTTTCTCTATATACCCAAATGCCTCACATAGTCAATCTTCTAGACTAAGAAAAATTTCAGTCAAAATATATAGAATTAAATACTTAATGAATTTAATAGTAGAAAGACATAAACATATAATAAACCATAATAAAAACATATAAAAAAACATCAGTGATGTATCAAGGGAATTGGATATCATCAAAACCTAAATTATAGGAGATATATTATAACAACATTAATATTCTCGTAATCTTTCCCTTTTTAATGATAAAGAAACCCATAATATATAAATCTCATTTTTCTATATAGTTTTTATAAAAATTATATGAAACTAAAGAGTATAAATATTGCTTCTAAAATGTTGTGTTTTCCTTTTATTCTCCAAATTAGTTTTAAACTTCTCCAAAGGAGTAATTTTTAAGTAAATATTTTCCCCACTTTTTTGTTATTAGAATTGTTTTGAAAAAGATTGGAAAAAACTTTTTGGTAGACATAATAAGTATGAACATTTTAGTTATAGTTCTTAGACTAAACATGACGTTATGGTTAGAATGAAATTATGTAATAAAAATAAAGAGTGTAAAATCAATAAATGAAGATAATATTTAATAAAATAATAAGAAACGAATAATGTGAATTTTAATTAATAGGAAATCACTTGTACAAAAAATATCTACTCCACACCCACAAGTATACAGATATAAAATTCTAGTTAGATGATTCAGGTTTATTGATAAGGTAAAAATCAGAATGTGGTTTGGATAAAGATAACATGATGGTTGGTGAGGTTATAGATGTACAAGGAGGGTTCATTAAAGATAGCGGTGCAAATATTCCATGTACTATAGTAGGACACGCTTTCCTACAATTCATTCTTCATTGGTGGACCATAGGATAAGGTTTATTTCTTATATTTCTCTGCATCTATGGCCAGATACACCAAGGTTTAATCTTTCTTATAGATATTATCTGGAATATATACTACATGAACTCTTTTTGTGGCCCCTTGAAAATTATTTGGAGGAACTGGTGTAAGATATCTTCTCCCTATAATGTATAATAGTGCATCTACACACAAGTTTATTCTCTAAATGATGTCTAAATTATAGATCTAATGTGTAATATATTATGTATGTATGTACATTTGACAAACTAAAGAGAATAAAATATTCATACTTACCTTAAAGGATTCAAGATGACCAAAGGAAAAACTATGAGGGGCACTATATTTTGTAGTAGTAAAATAACAAGACAAAATAGTTAAAATATTTGATATAAACTTCTCCAAAAAAAATTTAATGAACATATAACATTTATCATTCTTCCATTCATGTATTGTATCTTATTTTCCACATTGTACTGTTTCTCTTCCAATAATTGAGAAACCACCTAAACACCACTTGATGGATAATGAGGAATAGTCAAACTAGTAGTGGGGGAAAGAAGTAAAACAAGAGTAGAAACAATAAGGTTAGAAGAAGCTGGTTTCATTAAAATTGAAAAATTTATAGGCTTGTATAAAATAAGATATTTCCATATAGTACTAACTAGAACTCTTGGAACATACATAGACTACGAAGTATTGGAATCCTACTTAGAGTATAAACCTACAACTACTTTATATGATTTTTATAACAAAGTAAACAAACATTATTTATTTATATATACTATAATGAGATACCTAGAAATCATCCCTTTAAAATATTGAGGAACTTTTGGTATCTCCATCAACTTTCTATCTGATTCTTTATAATATCCCACCCTTTTATTAAAATACATGCTAGTTACAATACAAAGATTCTTAACTGATTCTCTGGCATATTGTAATTTTATATAAAGATATACCTTGAACTCTTATAAGATCACTGGTTTTAGAAAATAACTTTGAATATATTGAATCTATGAAGATATATAACTCAAATCTGAAAGTATTTGACCAATTCCATTTTGAAAGTTAGATTCGAATAATGGATAAGAGGTGGAAATTGTTCTATCTTTTTAAAACCACATAATTAACAAAATTTGGATTTCAATAATACTCTTCAAGGAATTTAGGACCACTTTATTCCCTATCATAATGGACTTAATCTCATTATGAACATCTTGACATATGTCATGTTGAACATTTGGAATCTTGTATCTCTGAAATAAAACTAATACCCAAAGATAATTGAACTCTTACTTGGTAGAACATACATCTTTCAAATATATTTCTTGATATTTGATATTATTAGGTTATTTTTCACTTATCTAAAAAAAATTAATTTATATGAGGTACTATCTAAATATTCATGATAAAATCAGTTTGTTCTTCCGTTATCCAAACCAATTTTTCCAAATAATTCCTAGAAATAGAACACTCCATAAGTTATCAAATCTAATCCTTCGGTGAAATTTGCTCATTTTTTTATACATTATAATATAATCTAAGGATATTAATCTTAGTCATGATAGTATAAGGAAAATATTTCATTATGTAATTTTTAAGTTCTTAGTAACTACAGGTGCTTCCTCAAGCACAGAATAAGGGGATGACATTAGTGGTGTATCTGAATGATCTTTTTACTCTATTACCACATCAATATCTCTATATCTACTAGTATGTGATCTAAGATGAAATGGATCCCCTAACTGATTATCAACTTGATATTCAAGTCTTCATAAAGAAACTGAAACACTGGGAATGGTAGAAATTGGCCTCTCTTTAGGAGCTAGAAATGATGTCTCAACAAATGACTCATCATGCTAAACTTGTACAACATCATCAGTGCCTTTAGTTTCTATACTTTAAACTTACTATGCCAAAACTAAATTAATTATATGTAACTGGGAATAAAATTTTGAAACCCCTATATCCCGTACCTCCCAATATATCACTATCTCAGTAGGTGATGCATCTCTAGGTGGTAAGGATTGAGATGACTCCACCTGAGCCACACCTTCCTATCCAACATGTATTAATGAATTTGAAGATGTTCCCTTGATGTACCTAATTGTTTTCAATATCATGATAGATAAAATATTAATATTATAGAATTTTATGGAATTATACTCATTTAGATCTACTTCAATACTCATCAAAACATGGTAGATAAGCCTACCATATATATAATAATTCAGTTTTTCTTTTCCTTCCCAATAGTAATGCATAAAATTCATCATATACCATGTATTTTTTAGATTTAGATTATTTATTTTTATATATAAGAAATATAAATCTTTAAACAATACTTTTTTCATATCCCCATCTCTCTAGGTAATCCCACTATGAAAAAATATACAAAGATCCTTCCATTAAGCTTCTAATGGTAGAGGTTCCAAACATGAATTTTAAAACCTATGTTGGTCCCACTATACTCGTAGAAACCTAATTATAGATAAATATGAACAACCCCCATGGATAAAATAAATAATCCCAACCAACTCTATTATGGAATCTAGAAAATCATTCTCATTTACTATTAATGACACAATGTCTTTATTGTTGAAAACTGAAACTCAGTGTTCCTCATAAACTCATTTACCAATTCCTTAAAAATAAAATCTGACATTCTTTCTTAAAAAAAATCTCCAAACCATGAAATTGAAGAATGGTCTTCAATAAAATCTGAATAGCCATTATTAAATATATAATTATGGCCTTTCTAGGAAGAGCCATGTGAGGCACACCACTTCTTTTTTCATTCAGGGATGATTTGGAGCATCCACCATCCCCACAACTAGACTTTACCATGGTAGAATGGAAGGTGGGAGTTTAATAAATGATAAATATTATATGAGTAATAGTATAGGTTTTAATAGAAGAATGTTAGGGATAAGTAATAAATAGTCGAGGTCCGATTTCTATTTAGGTTGAAGACTCAATTCCTCAAAAGGCATACATACCATATTTAGAGATTTGGTCGATTTTGACAAAAAAAATTTAAAAGAAATAAATTTTATTTTATAAAATTATAATATTTAAATAATAAACTATATTTGACTAATTTTATTTCCATAATCCATTTTAAAAATAAATAATAAATTATGCAGAAATTAAAAAATTAAAATCAAATAAGATAAATTAAGCTTATTTAAATTTCAATAATTAAAATAATATTTTTAAAAAACCAAAAATATCACGTGGAAGGGGATTTTTAAAAATATTTTTAATTTAATTTTCAGTGGAAGTATTTTCAAGACTAATATGACGTTTTTGTGCATGATCTCTGAAGAAATGATCCCTTAATTATATATTCTTCATTCTAGAATGATTTACAGAATTATTTAAAATTTTGATAGAACTAGTGTTATCATATTCTATCTATACATGATTATAATTGTATCCAAAATAAATTAGGGCGTGTTTCATCATCAAAACATGTTCACAACAACTACCAATATAAATATATTCTTCTTAGTGGTGGATAATACATCTATTTGTTGTTTCTTATTAAACTATGATGTCAGGTATTTACCTAGAAAGTGGAATTTTCCATATGCACTCTTCTTACCAAGTATATAACAACCAAATATGGCATCTGAACATGAATTCAGATAGAAATCATAAGGTTTTTTGAAAATTTAATGAAGGGGAAATTGCTTCATCAAAATATGTTAAAATTATTTTGGATTTTTTCAAATGATATTTCATAGTATTTTCATTAAATCTAGCACGTAATCATTCTTCAAAAATAATTCATTGTCCACAAGTAGTAAAATAAAATAAACTCCAAATTATTCCTTAGTATATCTTTCTTTCAACTGGTTTCCCATCATTATCCAAGTAGAGGTTTTCTTTTAAACTCATATGAGTTGTATATACTTTACTGCATTCTATAATAAATATTTTTAGTAAGTCAACTTTCTATTTTAATTTATTTCGATCATTCACAATTTTTTTATTGATAAATCTAAAATCCTAAAAGATGATTTTACTTACCCATCATGCATATGTCGAATTATTTTTTCATAGTTTTAAAAATTCATTAAACAAATTTTTATTTTTTGAACAAAAAAACACATCATTAACATCTATCTGAACTAACATAATATCTAAAGTTACTATTTTCACATAATATTTGGTCCCCCTTTTCCTACTAAATATCCATTTGAAAAATAAAATAACATATACATTCATACTAAGATCTAGGTTCTTGATTAATGACATAAAGAGAATTAAAATGTTTGAAAACAAAAATTCAGAAAGTGAGGATTTTAAAAACAATGAGGTTCTTCAATATAAACTTCCTCTATAATATAATCATTTAATAATGTAGACTTGAATCCATTAAATATAAATTGAATTTTATATGATATTCTGAGGATAAGATAATAATAATGGATTCTAATCTAGATACTAGAGAAAATGTTACTTCAACATCATGTTTATTCCAAAAAACCTATTTTGTTCTTATAAAAGGAAATTAATATGGTCTATTAACTAATAATAATAACTTGTTCTAATAGAACTTTTTTAACTCTTCTTACATTTCTAAATCCTAATTTTTATCCACTAAGGCTTTATATATGGACATAGGTTCATGTTGAGATAGAAATTCCCAAAATTATATAAGATTTATAACACTTATTTTAGTTCTAATCCCTTCATCTAAGATTCCAATTATTGTTTCTGTGGGATGGATCTTAAGGGTTCTAAACTATCTAGGAGTCATGATTTCTAGTTCACTTTTATCTAACCTTTTAGGATTTGGTTCTATAATATCATGTTCAAACTCATCATCCATTTTTTATATTCAATGTGTGATTCATTTCCCAGGTTTTCAAAAGAATCTGTTATCTCACGAATTTGAGTCATTTTGGGATCAAAAGGATTAATTTCATTAAATTTCACATGAGATATTTCATTAACAATATTGTATCTTCTATTGAAACCTCTAAATGTCTTTTAAGTAGTATAATAGCCAAGATATATTCCTTTAACATCTTTCAGATCAAATTTACCAAGATTATCCTTGTTGTTTAGAATATAAACCATTTATCTAAATACATTAAATTATATAACTTTTTCCATTCCATTATTCAATATCTCATAATATTTTTTCTTTAAAAATGGTCTTATTAGAACATTATTCTTGATATAACATGCTATATTTACATCTTCTTCCAAAAAAGGTATAGGTCGGTTATATTCATATAAAATTGTTCTAAAATTTTCTTTCAAAGTAATATTTTTCATTTCAACAACAACATTGAACGGAGGTTTCCAAAGGGGAAGTGTGTTTCATACCATGTTTCGAATAATAGGAATTGAACTCGTGGTTTTTGAATTCTCCTTCTTGTTCACATCTCAATGAAATAATTTTTTTTCTTTATAATTTTTATCTAGTTTAAAAAAATTATAAAAACATAATAGGATTCACTATTAAAACATAAAAAGATATACCATGTAAATATATAGAAATAATAAACATGTAAATAAACATAATATTTTCCTTTTATGATGGTTATTCTTTAGAGACCAACCAAATCCATATGAATCAGTTCATGGTGTCCAGAACAATCAACTTTTTTAATTGATTTAATAGATGACTTGTGCAGATTTCCCATTTTACATGCATTACATAGTTAAAAAATTCAATTTACATTTTGGTAAATATGAAACAAATTCAATTTTAGATGCTTTTATCAGATAATATACATTAAATTGTTAAATTATTCTACCCAAAATCAAGGATTCATTTTTTTTATCATTTAAACAGTTTAATTTTTGTCTATAAAAATAATTAAAATATAGATTATAGACATTTTCCATTCTAGGTTCCTTAAATTTAATAATTTTATATCTACAAATAGAAAAATTATTTTTTTAAGAATAAAACCTTCACCAAATAGTTGTGAAATTCTTATTAGGTTGTTATTTAATCCTTCCACATAAAGAACTTTATTAATGAGAACTTTTCATAGATTTATAGCTAATCAAAAAATAATAATCTTTCCCTCACTATTATCACCAATAGTTTCATATCCTCCATAAAAGTTTCTATAGAGAGGATACTAAGGAAATTTCACCCCATATACCATGAGAATCCACTATTTATATAAAATTTTCCATTTATTCTTTTAGAACTTCTTCCATGGAAAGAAAAATAAAACAAGAATAAGTTTTGGTACCCATATTCTATTGGGTCGAGTAATGTTAATAACTAAATATTTGGGAAACAAAATCTATTTGGGGTGTCCAAAAAATCAATCCATAAAATTTAAAAATCATTTTAGAAGAGAAGCATATCTGACTTCAGAAAATTGATGACTTATCAATATACAATAATTGGAATAGTTCTCTAAATTAATAAAGTGAAAACAAGTAATTTATATAAGTTTTTTTCTTTAAATTAAGAATAAAATAGTTTTTATAAAACATTGGATTTTCACCTTGACTTCATATACCAAAATTGTTTTTATGTGATTTATTATTTCTAATATGTTGATTTAAATTATTATCTCTTTTTGTGAAAACAATTGGGGTACTTTGAAGTCTTGAACTTCTTTTTTCATTTTTTTAATCTTATTACCATGTTCCATACAAGATATATTAGGATTTTCATACTTATTTTTAAAATTCTAAATATGTTTATTCAAGACCATTTTTCCATTGGAAAAGAAATCATTGAACATTTTGAGATATGTTTTTTTATATTTTTTAGAGATTTATACATGTTTCTAATATGGTATAATTCTCATTAAGTTCCTCATAAGAGTAATTTTTTAGTACTTAGATTCATGCACCGAAGAATAATAAAAATTCACATCATCTAAATATTTCATAATAGATATTTTGGCCTCCCGATTAGAATTTTCATCTTCCAATTTTGAATATATGATATCACCACAATCTTATAATTAAATATATGTGTGTTTCATGTCCATCGTGAATTTATTCTTACATATAACCTTTTTGAAATTATTTTCTTTGTTTTTTTTTTTCTATAAAATTTTGGTAATCTATCTTGATGTGTTCAAGCTTCTTACATTAATATAATATCACAACTTTATATTTTCCATCATGATTATTTAACTTATTGAATGGTTTCATGAATCCCCTAATATTTTTATATAACCTCTTAAATTTTATAGAAAATTGATTAAGGTCAAATTATAGAGTATAACCATATGAGGTGTCATCATATTATGACTCTATCATTTGTATCTCTTTGATTTTCTAATTATCATTAAATGTTGAAACATTTAAAGAAGTATTATCCATATTAACTAATTTATACACTCCAACACCATATTCCATCTCAGCCTCACACATCACAAGAGTTACAATAATATATTTTATTTTAAAATTATTGACCTTTACAGATTTTCTAATTTGATCTATTATTCTACTCCATCATTATGGTATAATTATAATGATTTTAAATTTTTTTGATCTGGGATAATAATAGGTTCTCTTAAACTAGTAACATTATATATAACTTCTGTAAATTTCCCAATCAATTGAGTGATCATTTCACATTATGTCATTATAAAATTATCAAAACTAATTTTTGATGTGATATATCTAAGAGAATAAAAATTTTCTTTTCATTGAAAATAAACTACTATAGTAGTCTAAATTTCATGACATATATGACATTGTGAAACTTTTTTGAACTCATTAAGACCTAGTCAATATGTTATATCATTAATATATTTGTGTTTTAGATCATATCTAACTTCTGTGTCACTATCCCATGTTTCTAGTTGGGTTTTAATAATTATATAAGGAAAATTGAATTTATGATAAACCATTAGACCAAGGTTATTCAAATTGAATTAATCAATTTCTTCTAGAAACCATAATTACCTCCAGTAAACTAAGGTTCATAACCACAGACATTCCCTCACCGATGTTAGTCACAATTACCATATTGACGAGGATAATTAGACTTCAACCTCTGAAATATGAGAACTCAGATGTGCTGATCTTTGATACTTATTTTTATTGGATAACGGTTGCAGTAACTCTTAATAGTGGGTGAATTGAGTCCTTGAAATTTTATTCACTTAGAAAAAACCCTTATTATATATGACTACTTTTCATCATTTCCTTACAAAAGAATATATTAGAAATAAAATAAAAAATAAATGAAATTAGATATAGGGATTTACATTGGTTTAGGGTATAGAAATACCCTTTTCCAATCCAACAATGCTCAACTCCAAAATCATTGTGATTTTCACTAGAACTATCTTTTTTTGGGTATATCCTATCCTTTTCCATGGGATTCCTGACTAATTTAAATAATTAAACACTTTTAATAACATTATCAATATCATTCAATTGGGCTATAAGAATTTTTTAAAAACCACAGCCTTCATGATTCTTTTACTAGGAACCTTAAAAACATAAGATAAAATAAATAGATTATTTACAGTTAAATCTCATAGTAGTAAAATACAACTGACTTAAGAGAATAAATATTCAAGAGAGATGATTTAAAATAAAATACATCTCGAGGAGATGCTTCTGAAATGACAGAAAAGTTGATCAATATGATATAACTAGGGGGAGTCCACGCGAGTGGGGGCGTCCAAGGGTGACACCGGTTGGGGGTTTGTTTGTCAGGTCTTTGCCCGCATAGGAGGGTGCTACGCGGTACGTTGGATCGAAAAAGGGGCATAGACTCCCCGGTCTGCGGGGAGTACATTTGCAGAGGGGCCATGGCTCACGGTCTTCTTTTTTTCTTTTTATTTTATTTTCGCAGTTCAACAAGTTGTTATGAGTTTTTTAGTTCCTTATTAATTCGTTTCCAGTTTCATAACTATTCTAGTTTTCAAATTGAAACTTCACAATTTGCGAAATCCTAAGCTCCTTCCTCTGAAATCCTTCCACCTGAATCTAATTCATCTCTTTCTTCTCATCCTCGATCTCCTATTATTGAGCGGGTAAAGAGATGTATTTGTGGTCATGTGGCACCTTTGGAGAAGGCCCATGAATGAAAACCTAGTTTACGGATGAGTTGGTCAATTCGCAACTCATGGGGGGCATTGAATGCACCTCATCCGTGAACCAAGTCAGAGCTTCGTGGACACGCAGGGCTCCGCCTCTGTTCTGTGAATGACAGCGCATGCGACGTGGGCCTGTCGGCATGCTTCGCGGCTAGGGCAGTTTGTTACGGTGTTCTGGCCCAATGCTTGTCCTGCTTTGCGCCCACAGAGGGGTTCCTGCCTCCATTTCGCAAAGGAAAGTGGTCCGAGGAGGGGGTGGATTGCCGAACCGGCCACGTACCATTAATATTGGAGTGGTATGCGGACCGATGGATCCTTTTCCAATCTTGAGTATTGGCCACATTTTTTCCAATTCCTTGAGGGAAATTGGGTATAATCCTTTCTCTAGTAAGGGGTATTCCCATTCTCCTTTGAGGATTTTTTAGGACCCTACAAATTCCCCCCAACAGAATGGGGTTCGATCAGAACGAAGAACAGACTACTCCGATGTAGAGTGGTTCGGAAAATTAATGAATGATTGGATAATGATCTAAATTTTTCCTGAGCCAAGGGACTCAGCGAGTACAGTTCGTCTTTTCCTCGGGTTTTGTAGAAAAACCCTACAAACATTTTTTTCATTTCTGTCAATACCCTAATTTTTCCTAGGCCCATTTGGTGTGGACCTAGAGGGTATGGCTCGGCTTTTTCTTAGGTCTCCCTTTTCGGGTTTTCGGCCTAACGGACTTTGCGCCTCTTTTTGCGAGTAGTTTAAAGTCCCGCCGATAAGACTATCATTACTGAATTTTTAGGTCAAAAATCTTTGACCAGATATGGTATGGAGAGGGCCCCTATGAGGTTTGGATTATTAAAAGATATCTCAATACCCTTCAGATGCACGTGGGGGGAACATGTTTAGATATGAATGACATGTAGGGCATGTCTCAAGGCATGGGAGTCGTATCGGCATGCTGAGGTAAGAAAAACATCACCTAAGGAAGACTTGCCTTTGTTAGATGGGCCAGGGGAGATCAATATGTAGAGCTGCTGAGGGAATGGTATGCATAATCATGCAAAGGTGTCCATAAGTGAATGCCTTCCCATTTCTGATGGCTTGAGGAATTCATGGAAGTCCGGCTTATAGAAACCACGATCGGTGGCTAGGAGAATTATGAAAACCACCAAGGGTGGCTCGGAAGGGGTGTGTGATGTGGGAAAGGGTTTGGGAACATCTATATTAATTATGAGGGTGGACGCAGGGTCCCTGTCCTACACATTTAGTTAGCATAGAGGATGGTTGGAGCTTGGCGCAGTTTAAAGTCGTGCAACGTGGACATTCTTTAAAATGGAACGGCTTCTCCTGGTTCTCGGTAATCTTTTCAGAGACATTCCAGCGTATTCAGGAAGGGTTGTGAAAGATGTGGGTGAGCTATAGCTCCAAGGGTTTCCAAATAACGGGGTGGATATGGGGGCTCAGAGGCTGAGAGACATAAGAAAAGAATCATTGCCTAAAAAAATATTCCCTTTGGTAAATAGGCTAGGAGCGATCAATATGCAGATCCACTGAGGGCATGATATGCATATTCATACTAAGGTGTCATTAGGTCAATGATTGTATTCTACCGGTAGCAGAGCAACACTAGGGAATTTGAGATTCAGGACCACCAGGGGTGGCTCACAAGGGTTCGGCTCCTTATAGGTACAGAGTGAGGTTTATGGAAAGAGGGTGCCCGAATAAGGGAGAAACATCTAGGATAAACCTCCCAGAAATGGGTGAAGCCATCCCTTCTCATGTCAGTGTGAGACTATGGTTTGTGCAGGTCTAGCCCGTTCACTAAGGGATAGAGGAATGCCTCCATTCATGACTCAACCCATGACATGTTCGCATGTGTAGTTTAACATCATGCAGAAAGGATGGATGGAATTTCAAATTCCGTGTATTTTAATGTCATGCAGTGAGGACAAGGATAATTTTTGAAGATGCTGTGCAGTTTAACGTCGTGCAGTGAGGACAGAGATGTTGTGAAATTTAATGTCGTGCAGCGAGGACAGGGGGAATTTTTAAACTTGTGAAAATGCTTGTAGTTGGAGGCATTTCCCTAGATGTTTAATACTTGGTCTTTGCAGCTTCAAGCCGACTGGCAAAGACATGTTCTGTGCAGATTTAATCTTCATGCGGTAAAAACGTAGTTGTAAATTCCAATCTTGATCAGAATGTAACTGGGCTTAAACATCTTGGTATTTCCAAGATCTGGAGAGGGGTTGATGGTGTAAATTGTGGTTCCAGTGCTTCTTGGATCAGGAGAGATGATATGGGGGATCTGAGGCCGGAAAGCATACGGGGCTAGGAAGTGTGTCGCTTGAGGAAATATTGCCTTCGGTAGATGATCCAGGGGATATCAATATGCAGAGCCACTGAGGGTATGGTTTGCATAGTTATGCAAAGGTGTCCATGGGTCAACAAATTTCCACTTCCGATACCCATGAATGATTATGAAGATCCGAGATTGACCGAGCCATGAAGTATGTCATTTGGTAAGGAAATATCTGGACATGTCGGGGATGTTCATCCCCAGTTGCAGTTAAAATTCGAAGACTTTACCTTGCTGATTTATCTTGTGCATGGGGTATACCTTTACTCCATCCATTTTAACGTCGTGCGTTAAGGATGAAGTACTCATAGTTTAATGGTTGTAGAGTTCGGACCAATGGGTGACTATTTCTACAATTACCCTTAAGGCAACTGAGTTAGGAGGCTCTGGTATACTTTGAATAATTGTGATGGAATGAGGGTGTAAACTGTATCATTCGGGTTTCATAGGTCAGGAGGTATAGTATGGGGGCTCTAAAGCTGGTAAGAATATGGGGCTAGGAAGAGTATCGCCCGATGAAATCTTTCCTTTGTTAGACAAGCCATGGGTTATCAATATGCAGAGCTGCTGAGGGTATGGTATGAATAGTCATGCAATGGTGTCCATGGGTCAATGACTTTCCACTTCCGTTTTCCATGGATGATTATGAAAATTTGATATTGCTCATAGTACGGAGTTTTCCATATGGGGATAATGGTGTCCAATCATACAAGAAACATATTCACCACAATTGCCAGTCGAGCCAATGTAGCCTAGACCTGACCGGATGTTTGTATATTCAGATCGTCATGTTAACCATGGGCAGATACATAGGCTAACATGGTAGGGATACCCTAGAAACGTTTGTATGTGAGAGGATAATGAACTTGTAAACCACTACTCCATAAATTTTTGGATCGGGAGATATGATTTGGGGGCCCTGAGGCCGGTAAGCATACGGAGATAGGAAGATTACCGAATGAGGAAATCCTTCCATTGGAATATGAGCCAGGTGCTATCTATATGAAGAGACGTTGAGGGAATGGTATGCATAGTCATTCAAAGGTTTCCACAGGTCGATGACTTTCCACTTCTGATGGCCATGAACGATTATGAAGATCCACAATTATCTGGGTCATGGAGTCTGATGCATGGAGAGGGTGTATCCAAATGCGCATGGATTATTCACATCTCGTTTCTCCATATATATTGGGTGGGTCGCGACGAAGTCCATGTAGTTTTAACAACGTGTGGGGAGGATGAAGTCCGTGCAGTTTTAACGCCACGCGGTGAGGATGAAGGTGAACTGACCTAGAAAGGGGATTCCGTGTATTTTAACGTCATGCGGTAAGGATGAGGGGTATATATACTTGTGTTTTAATTTATTGGAAGATGGGATAGGAGATAAGATCTTGGCGTCGCTATGTATCTTGTGAGGGTAGGAGTCAATCCTCACATAGTTCGTTTGGGGAATACACCCCATGCGGGTCTGGTCCGTACGAGGAAAAAGGGGTATTTTTAGCCTTTTTGGGGTGGTTGGGCCAGGATGTGGAATTTTAGCATCACTACATATCCCGTGAGGGTAGTAATCAAGACATACATAGTTATTTAGAAGATAATACACCTTGTGCAGGTCTGGTCCGTATACGGGGGAAACGGTCATTTTCAATCATTCTTATCCATGCAGTTTAACGTCGTGCGGTAAGGAAGAGGAATACACCTCGTGCAGGGTTGGTCCATACATGGGAGGAAAAGGGTCATTTTCAATCATTATTATCCGTTCAATTTAATGTTGTGCGATAAGGATGAGGAATACACCTCGTGCATAGGTGGTCCGTATACAGGGAAAAAAAGGGCATTTTCAATCCTTCTTATACATGCAGTTTAATGTCGTGTGGTAAGGACAATGAATACACCATGTGCAGGGTTGGTCTGTACATGGGGGAAAAGGAGGCATTTATTTAACATTATTTGGCGATGGCTGGGCCACGATATAGAATCCTGGCATCACTACATATCCTGTGAGGGCATGAATCAAGTTGAACGTAGTTCTTTAGAAGATAATACACCCCGTGCAGGTATGGTTCGTACAAGGGGGAAAGGAAATTTTCAATCCTTCTTATCCATGATGCTTAACGTCATGTGTTAAGGATGAGGAATGCACCCCATGCAGGGTTGGTCCATACATGGGTGAAAATGGGGCATTTTTAACTTTCATTTGGGGTGGTTGGGCCAGGATGTGGAATTCTGGTGTCACTATGTATCCTGTGAGGGAATGAATAAAGCCGTAAGTAGTTCTTTAAAATAGGACACACCCCGTGCAGGGTTGGTCTGCACACGGGGGAAAAGAAGGAACTCTTAACATTATTTTGGGATGGCTGGGCCAGGATACAGAATCCTAGCGTTGCTACGTATCCCGCAAGGCATGAATCAATCTGTACGTAGTTCTCTAAAATCTGTGCAGTTTAACGTCGTACGGTGAGGATGAGGGATACACCCCATGTAGGGCTTCTCCATACACAGGGGAGTGGGAATTTTTTCTATTAGGGGGTGCGTCTGGGCCAGGTTGTGGAATTCTGGCATCACTACGTATCCTGTGAGGGCAGAAATCAAGTCGTACGTAGTTCTCTGGATTATGTGTAGTTTAACGTCATATGGTGAGGATGAGATACTCTTAGTTTTGGTTCAAATAGTATGGACCATTGGGTGCTTGGATGTTTAACGTCCTACGGCTCAGACGATAGGTGCTTGGTAGTTTAACGTCCTGTAGCTCGGACAAAAAATTCTTTGGTTATGCGAAATACTTCTTTCAGAAACCTCGTATCTGTAGGGGTGGTGGTGAACATCCAATCCATGGAAATCTGGACAAATTCTCAATTTTAGTATACCTTTTGTATAACATATGGTCCCTCACACTTGGTCTCAAACTTAGGAGGTTTCTTTCCGGGTATCATTGGGGTCTGGAGGACCATCACCAATTCCCCTTCCAAGAAAGACCGAAGGCGGACCTTTTTATTGAAGGATCTTGCAATCCGATTTTGATATACTTCTAGGTGGTGCAAAGTGTGTAACCGCTTCTCATATAGCTGTTCCAATTCACCTAGACATTTTTCGGATTGATCATCATTAGATAGATAATAACAAATGGAGACACAGAGCGAGGGAAATTGGAGCTCAATGGGCAGGACTGCAACTATTCCGTATACTAATGAGTACGGAGTAGTCCGAGTAGCAGTGCAGATTGTGGTTCGATAAGCCCAAAATTCATGAAGGAGTTTATCTGACCATGATTTCTTGTCTTTGTCCACAATTTTGTAGAGAATGTCGGAAAGGGTCTTATTGAAAGCATCTATCTTTCTGTTGGCCGCTGCATGGTAGCGGGATGAGTGGTTAGCCATGATATCATATTCATGGTATAGTTTCTCCAATTCAGAAGAGCATAAATTGGTGTTTTTATCCATAATTATGGTATGAGGGATGCCAAATCTAGTGATGATATTGGATTTCACAAAGCATACAATGTTTCTTGCCCCGACTTCTTTGAGGGGTACATTTTCTGCCCATTTGGAAAAGAAGTCAGTTTCTGTGAGGATATAAATTAGTTTTATGGCCGTGGCGGGAGGATATGGTACCACGATGTCCATTCCCTATATGGAAAATGGCCAAAAGTACTTGTCTTGATGAAGTAACTATGGGGGATGGTTAATGAATTTGGCATGAATTTGCAATGAGTGGAATTTTGCGGTAAAGTGCTCACAATCTCATGCCTCGATGGTCCAATAGTACCCAAGCCTTCAAACCTGATGGGAAGGATTAGACCCCAACTAGTTTTCTCCACATACTCATTCATGCACTTTAGTTATTATGGCAGTGATTTCTTCTCCATATATACATCTGAGGAGGATTCCGTCGAGGCCTCATTTGTAGAGGACCTCTTGCTGACCCGTGCCTCTATATAGGACAAAGTTAATTGCCCTTCTCCGTGTTTTCTCTCATTCATCCCTATATGATGGAAGTTCTCCCCATTGAAGGTAGTTTGCAATGGGGGTCATCCAACTGGTGGTAGGAGCATATGGTTTAGGGACAGGACTGAATTTGTTGATTTCATCCGTCTTAGTCTGAACAAACTGCAAGACCATTCAATGATGAGCAATACTGAAAGTTGTTTTATCCCGGTCTAGGTCAGCTAGTGTTATGCCCACATTAGATAATGCATCGGCCTAGGAATTTTGAGACCAGGGAATATAGGTCAATGTTGGTTCTGTGGAGAATTCCGCCATCAACCCTCGGACATGGAAAAACAGGGGAACCAGATCCTCCTTTTTAATTGAATTGTCACCATTGACCTACTTGATGACCAGTTCCGAGTCACCTTTTACATTAAGGTGAAGTACTTGTGCCTGGAGTGTGAGCTCCAGGCCTGTAATGAGGGTTTGATACTCCGCCTCATTGGTTGTACATCCTTCTGACAGGAGGAAGGAATATGAAAATACTACTTTTTATGGGGATATGAGTATTATCCCTAGACCCACCTTGTTTAATTTTGGATCCTCCTTCATTTTCCCTGTCGAGCTTCAGGATACACCGTCAAAGTACATTTCCCATGTTGGGAACTCCTCTTGAACCAAGAAGATGTCTTCATCCTGTAGCTCAACGCCTGGTGTGGTGGTCCCTGTCGAGGGGTGCTCTGCCAAAAAACCTGCTAATTCCTGGCCATTGATGGCCTTCTAAGGCACAAACCGGATGTCAAACTGTTGCAGGATGACTGCCCATCGGGATAGGCGCCCGGTCAGCATCGGGTGGCTGAGGATGTACTTGAGCGGGTTAATACGTGAGACCAAATGGACTTCATGATGCTGCAGATAATATCTCAATTTTTGAACTGTGAAGACCAAGGCCAACAAACTCATCTCGATGTTTGAGTATCGAGTTTCAGCATCGATCATGGTTCAGATAAGGTAATAGAGACATTTTTCACTGCCGAAATCATTTTTCTATGTGAGGAAGGCCCCCAGTGACTACTCTAGGGTCGTCACATATAGGATGAGAGGTCATCCTTCAACAGGAGGCATGAGCACTGGTGGGCTTAAGAGGTACTTATTTAGGCTATCGAATGACTACTGTCAATCATATGTCCATTGGTACGTAACCCCCTTTTTCATTAACCTGGTGAAGGGAAAACATGTACCCACCAAGTTGGATATGAACTGCCTGATGTAGGCCAGGTGCCCTTGGAGTCCTCTCAACTCATTGAGATTGCGGGGAGGTGGTAAACCAAGGATAACCTTTTTCTTTTTAGGGTCGACTTCAATGTCACGATGGTGTACAACGAAGCCAAGGAATTTCACTAAGGTTACACCGAAGGCACATTTCAATGGGTTCATCTTCAGGCTATGTTGTCGAAGTTTTTTGAAGACGGTTTCAAGGTCTGAAAGGTGATCTAAGCATTTTCTTTATTTGACAACCATGTCATCCACGTAGCATTCGATGAATCTCCGTAGGAATGGTTTAAAGATATGATTCATGGTGTGTTGATATGTGGCGCCAGCATTCTTGATACCAATGGTCATGACCCTGTAACAAAATACTCTTTAGGATCCCTGAAGGTAGTGGCTTCTTCGTCTTCTCGGTCCATCCTGGTTTTATTATACCCAGAATAACCATCCATAAATGAGAGAGACTCATACCCAGTCGTTGCGTCGATTAATAACTTGGTGATCGGGACGGGGAAATCATCTTTCAGGCAATGCCGATTGAGATCTCTTAAATCGATACAGATGTAGATTTGTCCATTCTTCTTCATGAAAGAGACAATGTTGGCTATCCAAATGGGGTATTGGACTTCCCAAATAAATCCTTCTTTAATTATCTTGTCGACTTCAGCATCTATTTTGGCCGCATGTGTGGGGTGCAACCTCCTGACAGCTTGTTTATAACCCCGGTGGTCTTCTGGCAGACCTAAGCGGTGAGTTTCCACTTTGGGATCAAGTCCCTGCATTTGTGTGTAATTCCATTCCAAAACATCTTAATTTTGCTTTAGGAAAGAGGTATATACCTCATACTCCTTGGGAGACATGGATGTACTAATGAAAGTGGGCCTCGGGTCTTCCTTGGTACCCAGGTTTATTTTCCTGAGCTTGTCCACAGTGGTGGAGATAACTTCCTCAAATGTGGGAGGTGAAACCCTAAGATCTTCCTACTCTTCTTCCCCCACATTCTCATCTTCTTTATCCGATGGGGGAGAGTTCCAGGCACAGGTTCATGGGAGTCCGGAGGAGAGGCATCGTGGGCGTCCCTGCTCAAGTATTCTCCCCCAAAGTTGAGGGTTACTTGACGTTTCCGCATTGTCACTCTCAGCTGTTATGGCTGAAGTCATGAGGACAGCTAAGTGTGTGTCCGGGTTTGAACCCATCCTCTCAACATGGTTGATGGGCAGTATGTAGTCTCTTCCAAGCTTCTTGAGGGGCTCATCAGGTACCATTTCTAGAAAATTTGGAGCGGGGATCCAGTCAACACCATCGATCAAAGGCTTCTTCTTCCTTTGCTCATAAAACCCAGCGTCAATGTAGTGCGACTCGGAGAGCTTGAAAGGGGCCTTGTCAGCGTGAAATGTACCACTTTTTCCATTGATGCAATAATTAATACACTGGTGGTAGGATGAAGGAATGGACATTTGCTTATGGATCCATGGCCTTCCTAGCAGGGCATTGATTATTGTGTTCTTCCGGACCACCAGAAACTACGAGTAGGCCACAAGGTCATCAAAATGGGTTTTTAGCTTTATTTGTCCCATAGGCTTCTATTCACTCTTGTCGTAACCCAAAAGATTTGTGGCTAAGGGTATTAGATCATCCTCACTATATCCCAACTTATGAGGTTTCCTTAGGGGAAGGAGGTTAACTCTAGAGTCGTTGTCAATAAAGAATTTCCAGATCTCGACATCATTTAATGTACTGAACACATATAGTGGTTTGATATGTCCTTGAATGATAGAATCTTCATCCTGATCAGTGAAGGAAATCACTATATTGCATTCTGTCGGGCCAGTCTCTGTCTGGTAAATCTAGGTGGCAGCTACCTCGACTTGAAACTCTTGGGGGGCTAAGCATGGCTTCTATATTTTCCCCCACGAGATCTTCTAACAAACTCAGGGTATCCAGGATTGAGAGTTTGGATGTTATGACGCTAGTTGCTTAAGGATATTGTACTTTTGTGCCTGTGGTTGGTGTTTCTCCATTGGTGGGAGAGTTTTAGCAGGCATCTTGGGGGCTGGAATACGTGACGAGGAGGGACTGGTCGTGGGGTCAGATGTTTACGGTGTTCCCACATTCTGGGGGCTTAGCCCATCCAGTCTGTTTGTGCATACTAGGCGGCTAGACACTTGTTCCTCCTCTGATGGGTACCGCAAAATGACGAGGCCAGAGTGTCCGTTTGTAGAGTTGGAGGGATATTATTTCTCTTGTTGAGTCTGTTGAAGGGCTCTCCCATAGGTTTCTATGATATTAACGGTTTTGTCTAGGGTAAAACCATAGGGTTGATTTCGGCCGCGACTGCATCTCCCTTGGTATCCTCTACTTCTGTGATTCCTCCTCCCGGCCCCTTGCATCGGGAACTCGGGTTTGTAACCATAACCTTCGTCAGGAAACTATTCCATTAGATGGATGACTTTTATAGAACCAAATATTAACTCCTTATCCTGTGACAGTTCATCCTGGTTGGTTGTCCCTGATGGTGTCGTATGGTGGGTCAGTTCCCATGGGGACAAGTTTGGGGGCATAAAATCTAGCAGTGTCAGGTCTATCTTCATCCTTGTTGCGGACTGCTCCACTTGTGATTGTCTCCTCCCTGGTTGATTACTCCTGGATGACCGTCTTGTGGAGGTTTGTAAGGATTATATTTTCGGTTGTGCAGCATTAGGGGCTGTTGGCGGCAACACCGGCTTCCATAGTTGAGCTCATATTATGCCCTAAACTCGATTGATAGTCTTCCGAGTCATCCAGTCATCATATTTCTTCCCCTTATTACTAGTGACTTCCTACCACCCCCTCCCCTTAGTCATATTCAGTGGTAGAAATATACGTCACATGTGCTGGGGGTGGTCCCAGCTCGACCTGGCCAGAGTCGACCATCCTTTGCAGGAGGTCTTTGAAGATGAAGAATTTCTGGATATTGTGCCCTAACATTCGATGGTAGGGACAGTAATTTGGCCTATCATTGTGGCCGACTTCTTTGGGCTTCCTTGGATGTGGGAGGTGGAGAAAGTGTCAATTCATGGTGGCGATGAAGTATCCACAGACTTGGTCCTCTCGGAACGTGTATACTTTGTGTATTTGTTCCTCAAACTGGTTCCACTTCGATCCCCTCTGATCATCCCACTTGGGTGGAGGCAGCCACTAATATACCGGGGGCCCTTGACGATTTGGTGGGGGCCTACGTGGTGGAGTAGGCGCAGGGGCTGGCTTGAGCATGATAGAGGATGCTACAGCTCTAATTGTTCTTTTTGTAGAAGGTTGTGAGTTTATTCGAGACTTCAGATTGGTCCTATGCAGGGAGTCCTCAATTTTCTGAGTGATGGTAGAGAGATTGCGGAATCCAGTGGTGCACTCTACAGGTATGAGCAGTTTTCACAGCTCATATCGAAGGTTATTGATTCATATGGTTAGCATCTCATCTTGGGGAATTGGCCTATTCAGAGAGTAGGTCAGACCCTTCAATATGGGGATGAAATCTGAGACCTTCTTGTTCTCTCTCTATTTGCAATTCATGAGGTCGCTGACCATTTTTGTAAGAAGCATTGAGCTAAAGTGGAACAAGAACTGTTGTCGTAGGTCTTCCCAGCTCTTTATAGACTGTTCTGGTAGATTCGTATACCAGATGAAGGAAGATCCTTGTAATGTACGCATGAAGCATCTGAGTTTCACTACTTCTTGTTGTTCCGAAGTTCCAATCATAGGGTCACTATAAGAATCATAGTGCATCAAATGTTGTTCTGGGTCACCTGATCCATTAAAAATAGGGAATACAGGGCTCCAAAAATTGTTTGGAGGAGGTGTGTTGCTCACCCAATTTGGGTAGGGCATCCATTCTGGCTGTATCGGAGCATATCGGCCTTCCATTGCTTCCAATCGAGATTTCAGTGCCTCGATGGTGTTGGTGAGTCTCTGGTTTACATCCTGTTGGGCCCGGTCTTGGTCATGTGTAGCCTGAGGCATTGCTTGAAGATCCAGCTCGACCGGAACCAAGGGTGCATATTCCGTTTGTGACACCTTTGGAGGGTTCCGATGTACACTCTCCTGTTTCTTCCTGAGTGGAGGGAAGTCTTGGTATTCACCTGAATCCATGTTTAGGTTGTTGGACGGGTCGGGCACCTCATAGGGCAAGATCCCTGACTGCGCTTCGTTTTCTGGGGAAAACCTTAGTCTTTGAGGTGCACTTATTGGGAGAGTATGTTTTGGATCTTCATGGGAATCATTTTCAATAAGACATCTCCTTTGGAGTATTTCATCATTAAACTGCCTCAATTCATTCATTTCCTCTTCCTGCTGAGCAAATATCTCTTCAAGCATAAGTGACTCAATTTTATCGAGAGAAGGGGATGGGTTAACGGTAACCAGCCCAATATTCTTATCCTTGTTGGAATCTCACAGTGTAAGAGGAAAATCATTAGCAAGAACGGTGGTCATATTTAGGGCGGCCCTCTAGTTCCGGGGGTGCACACCTTGTGGTTCTTTGTGAGTCACTGCCTGACCGGAATCATCATCTCGAGATCCATCTGGATTTTCATCATCTCTGGTGTCACCAGTGGGGTTAGCCTCTATGGATTTTATTAATTCATATTGTGCGGTGGAGTATATTTCATCTTCCAAATAGGAAGAGGATCTCATATTCCCTTTACTGGTCCACCCCTTCTTGTCCCTCGATTGCTTTCGGACTCCTTGACGAAGGGTGACGCGGAGAGTTCCTTGATGCGGCCTCACGATGCGCCTCCCTCTTGATGGGGATGGTGATTCAAAAGATAGGATATGGAATAATCCTTTTCTTCTTACTATCCTCCTTAGATTAAGGAATACTAATTCTCATGGGGGAGGTTGTTCTTGAGGTGGTAAAAATGCCCCCAGCCCTAAGGGCTCGGGTTGGCTATGTTCCTTGGATGTTGAGTCTTTTCCCATTTTTATTGGTCTTATGGGGGAATTGTTGTTAAAACTTCCCCCAACCCTGTAGGCTGGGTTTGACCCTGGATTGTGGAAGCGGATGCTACTATCTCTACATGCGTGATCTTGTGTGCCACTATTCGGGGGTGAACTAGATTTGATGTTGAGTTCACCGGCAAATCAATCCCCTTTGGGGAGGTAGGAAATGACCACTGATTGGCCTCTCTTAGGATAGAGGCCTGTTTTATTCTTTTGGTGGCCTGATTCAGGAGCTCTTGAATGGCCTGTTCCCTTCCGGACTGATGCTTCTAGGACTTTCTCAAGGACTATCTTTGTTGGGTGTGTCACCTTTCCTGAATAGGGACCCCACTCGATTGCTTCCTTGATGTGATGAAGTTGCAAGACATTATGCAGAACAGGTTCTTCTATGTGGGGATTGGAGTGAAATGCAAAGCCCTTGTTCTCCCCATCCCCTGATATGGACTCCCGTCAGAGCGTCACCAATGAGGCGGCGCAACTGGTGCAATGCATGGAGGTAGGCTAACTCAATGTTTTTTTACGCCTCTCAGGTCGCGGTTGCCGCGCCGGTGGAAGAGCTTCCAGATCGATGTGGTGCAGGAGGCCTCCTATTGTCTTGGAATGGTCTACAAACCCATCATATGTAATGAAACTTGATTTCATCTGGAAGAGGGTTGTCCATATATTGGAGCAGATATCGTGCACACATTCTTCTGACAACTTTCTGGGTTTGTCAAATTGAGAGGTGGTCATGGGACAAAACATAACTGGTATATCATCTCTGGCCAATTTTTTCCTCTGGTGCAACATGATGGCATACTCCACTGCTAGTGATTCCCCTACCTGTTCATCCCAACTGAGGCACTCACCAACAGTGTGGTAAGAGTTAGTGGGGCCGGTAGGTGTTGAATTATCTTGTGGGCGATTCCGAGGTGGTTTAAAAGATGAACATGGTCCCAGACCATCTCCTGGTTGAAGAAGGGTTTCATTGGAGACTAGCTGGGAATCTGACATGTTTGATCTCATCCATCTGAGTGCCTCAGTATATGAGGGTTTTTCTGTGCTTGATTTGGTAGAGGGAGGACCTTCATGTCGATATGATATGTCACTATGGGGAGGACCTTCGCAATGGTGGCCGCTATGGCGAGGCCTACCATTACAGCTGCCGCAGTGAGAGAACCTGTGGGGTACACCCTGGTGAGGGCCTTTAGAATGTACTGCAATGGGGGGAGGGCCTTCTCTTTGATCAGAGTCTAGGTGGGGAGGGCCTCTGCTATCCGGTTTCTAATGGTGAGGGCGACCATTACTACTTGACGCCTCACTGCATAGACGACTTTTGTAGTGCATACCCTAGGGAGGGCCTCCAAGGCATATCGTAGTGAGGGGAGGACCTTCTGGCTGTGTAACGTTGATACAGGGAGAGACTTCACAACAACTGCCATCAGGGTGAGGATGACCATCATGTTTTGACATTCGATGTGTATCCTGGGTAGGACCTTCAAGACACACTACGACAAGGGGAGGACCTTCTTGTCGTTTGGGTTCGTTGCGGGGAGGAACTTCGCAATGGCTATCGTGGTGGTGAGGACTACTATCACAACTTCCGCAATGGTGAGTACTACCATTACAGTTGCCGGAGGGAGAATATTTTCGGGGTACACCTTGGTGAGGGCCTTCAGAATGTACCACAATGAGGGGAGGTCCTTCTCATTTCTTGACATCTCTACGGGGAGGACATCCATTATCAAAGTTGTGCGGACTACCACTGTGATCTGATGCCCGGATGCGTGGATTTTCGTTGCAATGTAACCCCTGGGAGGACCTTCAAGGCAGGACACAAAAAGGAGAGGACCTTCTTGTCATGATGTGGTGTCACTGCGGGGAGGGCCTCTGCAGTTGAGAGTACGATAGCTAGGACAACTATCATAATCTGTGGTCCCACTCCACTGAGAGAGTTTACAGTGTATACCCTGGGGAGGACCTTCAGGGTGGACCGCATCATGTGTAGGCCCTTCTTGTTGCTTGATCTTCTGGTCACGTGGAGGGCTTCTGTGACTTACATCATAAGATAAGCACTCGTGATCGATTGTTATATGCCCATGGGGGAGGCCCCCGCGAGTGCTCTAGGGAGGACCTTCAGAGCTGCTGGTAGTGATATTGCGGGGAGGACCTTTTCAACTGCTAATTCCACTCCCATAATATGGTAATGGGTGGGAGGGATTATTATCCTTTGATATTTGATTAGCAGCATTGGGAACCCCATCTTCTAGCAGTGCAGAATCATGAACCCGCTCTTTATTTTCTGGTTGCCTTCGGCATGTTCGGGGTTCTTACTTGCAGGAAACATGGACAGTATGATGTTGATAACGACCTTCAACTTTGGGTCCCTTTCTAATTGGGTCATGTGATGCTGTTGGGATAGGCTGACTAACATCTAGACTTTTATTAGGGATATATTCCTACTCTAGAGCATCCACCGTGATCTACGGGTGTCCCCCAGTTGGAACGAGTGAAGCTGCTCGATCCGGTTTCCCTTGTATCGTGGAATATGGTAGATGACCCTTGTGGGTGGAAGCAGGGATGCATATGTGCTCTGAGGTGGCTATCTCGTCTCTTAGATGAGTCACCTAAATTGTGGATATGGGCTCACGGGACCGAGTCCTTGCTGCTCCTGCTGATGCAATTACATTATGGCAAGTCTGCAAGATTTGATCTGGGATCGATACCTGCTCCTCCATCATTGCCAAGATATGTAGAGATACATATTTTTCTGGAATGGGTATGAAGGCCCATTCCGGTATCGGAGTAGGTATATCATGCCCCTGTCCTCCGATGGTCAGTGGGTACTGACAATTATCCTGTGTCGGGGAAGGTGAACGAATTTACCCCTATGTCGGGATACTCCGATTTATCTCTCCATTTTCCACCACATCGGGATGGCGGACTTTACTTGCATCCACAGAGAGCTTGCCCTGAATATTTTCGTTCCCCACCATATCTAGTCAGTGGCCTTTGTTGGCAGGGAGAGGTGTTTGCCTATTAATTGTCGCCACATTTGGATGGTGGGATTTGTCGATTGCCACCACATCAGGATGGTAGGCTTTAGGAGCATCTCCTAGAAGCTGGTTATGCAGGCGCTGGGTTTCCACCACGTTTGGTTAGTGGGTTTCGCGACCTTGGGAAGGGAAAGGTGCCTACCGGGTAGGTGTCATCCAGCGTGGGTGACGGGCTTGATGGAGCTCGGTGGGGATGCGTGCCTGCTCGTATGATGCCTCCATGTCTGGATGGCAGGCTTTGGAGGAGCAGACAGGTGTATTTTCCTGCTCGCAATACATCTCCATGACTGGGCAGCATAGTTCTTCCTCATGGACAAGGGTGACGACCTATCCCTGGTTGTACGTTTTCCTCCCTTGTCGGGTGGTCCGAGGGGCCGAAGCTCAGGGAGTAGAGGCTTGGATCCTCGGGGCGACATCCTCCTTAGCGTGAGGATACTAAGTTACGGCATAACTGCAACAACATCTTCCGGTGAGGGCCTTAGAGCGGAACCTCGGTTCAATGTGGATGAAGTCCTCAGTGCCGACCTCATCTGCCTCCCTAAGGTAAGGGAGGTACGAGTTGTCTTGTTCCAGGGATAGACTCCCAAAATGGTTTGAGACGGTAATAGGAGCCATCTAGATCTGCTTTCATGGACACCACGGGGCAGGCGACCAGTGGGTCTTGGCAGATTGGAGGGCGTGCATGGCTTCCTACACCATTGGGAGAGTACCATTTAAGGGGTACTCTTGGATCAATGTGTTTGTGACCCAACGTTGATGATGCTGGGTAGGTTACGAGGTCCTTTGTTGGTGAGGATGTCTGGTCATTTTGTTGTTCGAAGTATGTTTCTGTGAGTCCCTCTGGGATTCCATTGGATCAAAGGGAGTTCTGAGTGGTACCTGTAAAATATTTTAACACAAACAGAAAACCCTTCAAAGCAGCATTTCATGATCCCATGAATAATTAATGACCTTCCTAGGACCTCCTTGTGAGTATAAGGGGGAACGGAGTGGGATTAGGTTAAATCTATCATTCTTGGTTAACGATTCACATCAGGTTCACCATTTTTGTTTTGGATCAATTCGAAACATCCAACGGTTCTGTATCTGACGATACATGGACCTGCTTTCCAAAGGAAGGAATTCATAGGGTGATTTGGCCAGCGATGCTTAAGAACTCACATTGGTCGAGATGATGGGAATTTGGGCTCATTTCACCCTTTTGGGGGAATAATTTCATGTTCCGTGATTCTATTATATATTTAAGACATGTTAATATGTTTGCGAATCTTTGGTTCATACCCAAGAATAGTATCCACAGATTTCTCCTGGTTGGAAATGGTCAGCTGAACATCGAGATTCAGAATCATTTAGGCCCAAGAATTACCATACCTCATTGGATTAATGACTCTGAGGAGTTTGGACTTGTTGGGGCGATGTGGGTTTGAAGCCTCATAACTTGGATCTCTGGAGTTTATTGTCATCCAGGAGGACAGATAACAACTTGAGTGTTTGGATCGAACCCATGACGCAGGATTCCTATGTATCCTCATGAGAGGAATCAGAATCCACATATTTTGGTCCCACTTATCGGGACACATCTCCTTTTAGGGTCATGTGACAATGACTCAACCGTACAGTTTAACTTCATGTGGAAAGGACCCCCGGGCGAGAGATGCTCGGTCAAAGCTGGTGTGGGACTTACATCGAGACAACCGAAAAGACCCAGGGGAAATGATTTCCTAGGCCCTAAGATGGTTCTTCTGGAGTATAAGTACATGGTCTGATAGGGACAGATGTGTATCAGACTTAGACATCGGGCTTGCACCTCGGGGAGGTTTCCTACGTATCCCGGTTGGTTGGGAATCGAAGTCCACGTAGTTCATGGAAGGTTATCGGAGAACCAACGTGAATGTGGACTTGGGGGTCCAATGGTAAGTGGGATTGAACCTCATGGAGGCTTATTACATTACATGCCTTGATATGAATCAAATTCCCCATAGTTCGGAAGGTGTGGAATTTGGGCTTACACTATGGGCGTCCCTCGAGACGATATCATAGTCGATGCTTACTCTAGGCTCATGTGAGTCATGCTCGCTGTGAGGAAAAAGAGGCAGCAAGAACCAGACGATCACATCGTGAAAGGTGCATCAGTGGGAAGTGCAGTGGGGCTTAAGTGTGGGCAGCCCAGAAAGTCCGGGCTTACTCCGAGATGGATGCCCTTGGTGATAAAGCCCATCAGAAGGGGATCTGGCATGGAAGAGAGGAGGAGAATCACTCTTTCCCACCATGCCCTTCCTTGCCTTTGGCTCTGAGGAAGCAGGGAGGTGCATGGGTTCTCCCTCCTGATGGATGCCCAGCCACTCCCAGGAGAGGAGAGAAGTGCTCCTCGCTGGCACTTGTCAAAATGGAACGCGAGCAGGGTCCCTCAATCCTAGCAAGTGGAGAGGTAGAAAGGGGGATCCCGGGATCGGACCCTGCACTACCGTGGGTATGTGGACCCAGGAATGCCTCGAGAATCCACTCAAGGGCTGGGGAAACCCCTTAGTCCTTGCCTACCATGGGTATGTGAACTCAAAGTGGTGCACTGATATGCCTGGAGGTTTCATCATACAGGTCTGGTGGCTTTGGTAGAAGCCTTGGCTCGAGGCCGATGAGTAGGTCAATGAGGGGATTGTGAAGGATCAGTCCAGATAGGAAGTATGTTATCTGACTTAGGTAATGGGAACACCGAAGGAGTTAGCAGGCCACATGGGTGTATGAGGAGTGATGCCCTTTACGTAGGGGGGTTCTACGCGGCTGGAGAGGCCATCTGCATACCAGGGTGGTACGCGGACTGATAGGCATCCCGCATACCAGGGCGGTACCCGGAATCAGGTTCGGCCCGCATACTAGGTTGGTATGCAGGAGAGTCCATGCGAACGGTGGCGGCCAGGGGCGACACTAGTCGGGGGTTCATCAGTCAGGGATTCGCCCACGTAGGAGGGTGTTACGCAATGCGTCAGATTGAAAAAGTGGCATAGACTCTCCGGTCCACGGGGAGTACATCCATGGAGGGGCCATAGTTCTTGGTCTTCTTTTTTTATTTTTATTTTAAGTTCGCGGTTCACCAAGTTGTTATGCATTTTTCGGTTCCTTATTAATTCGTTTCCAGTTTCATACCTATTGTGGTTCCCGAATTGGAACTTCCTTGTTTGCGAAATCCTAAACTCCTTCCTCCAAAATCCTTCCACCTGAATCTGATCCATCTATTTCTTCTCCCCCTCGATCTCCTTTTATAGAGTGAGTAAAGAGATGCATCTTTGTTCATGTGACACCTTTTGTGGAGGCCCATGACCGAAAACTCGATTTACGAATGACTTGTTCAATCCGCAACTCGTGGGGGTATTGAGTGCACCTCATCCACCAACCAAGTCAGTGCTTCATGGCTGCGTAGGTCTCCGCCTCTATTCTACGAACGACAACGCACGCAGCGTGGACTGGTTGGTGAACTTCGCGGTTGGGGCGGTTTGTGACGGTGGACCGGTCTGGCACCCGTCCTGCTTCACGCCCGCAGAGGGGTTCCCGCCTCCATTCCGTGACCGACAGCGGTCCGTGGAGGGGGCAGTTTGTCAAACTGTCCACATACTGTTAATATTGGACCAGTACATAGACCAATGTGGCCACATTTTTTTTCCAATTCCTTGAGGGAAATTGTGTAGAATCCTTTCTCAAGTATGGGGGATTCCCATTCTCCTTTTCATATTTTTCAGGACCCTACAAAGGTTATTTAATAATTTTAATTATCTTGAAATTTTAATTATAAAAATTTTACATAAATTAATTCAATTTAGGTAATTATAAAAAATTTCACTTCGATGTTATATATAAAAACATATCAAACAACTGAACATTTTTACTTTAAAAACCTAATTTGTCATCTAATATACGGGATTAGAATTAAATTAATTTCATCAAAATTTGGGCTTTTAATTTTAGCATATTCATTCCTTGTTTGGAATAAGAATAATATATAATGTAAAATATGTTAAAGTTAGTTTTTTATAAAAGGATTACTTAAAGTAATTAAAATTAATTAAAATGATTAAGAGAAAATTTAGCTTTATAAAGTAGTAAAACTTACACATAAGGGCCAAAATGACCTAGAAACTTGTCTAAATACAATTTATAGAAACATTTTTACAATATAATACTTTTATTAATTTTTTCCATTATTTGGGCCATTATCAAACAAAAAACATCAGTGGAAAACCCTTTTCATAAATACATAAGAATTCCACTCCTCCTCCACTATAAAAAGATACTCAACCTCCCACATATTCATGCCTCTTCTGACCTTTATATCTCATAAAATATGATCAAATAAACTCAAAATATACATACCTTCCTAATTTAATCCTCATTTTAGAATAAACCTAAACAAGGAAGCTCTTTTGTGCAATGAAAAAGGAGTTACCTGAACAAGAGGTAACATTATTCAACAGACTTCTTTCATTTATTTCCATTCTCCAAAACCCTTATTATTCTTATTAAATGATTATATAATAACAAAAATGTCCTCAATATATTGAGATATTTTAATTATAAGATATCAAATAGAACTTACACAAATTTCTATCTAATGGGTAACAAAGTTACTGTCCTTGTGTACGATGAACTACAGCCTCACGAAATGATGTTGTTCGTTTTTTTCTTTTCCACCTCTCACAGTTGGTAATTAGGATTAAGAATATATTTTATATGTTATATTGGATATTTATTATTTATTTATGCTTATTTAATTATTATATAACACATTCCTTCATGTTTTTCATTTTGTTTAAGTATTATATTTTATTTTAGGGTTGTGTGCACTATCATGTCCTCAAAGCGATCTAATTGGTTTACACCTTAAATAAAATTTATTAATGATGAATTTAGTGAATTTATATGATATATAAGAAATAATAATTCTAATTTAATTATATATATATATATATTTGTTACATTTTTTCTTAAAATATTTCAATAAAACCAAAATAGTGTTCATGTGTATAAACGACCTACCTTCTCCATGAACTGTGTATTCCATTTCATAAATCTATATTATATAGATTATTATAAATACATATTAAATGAATAAATTTGATATTTATACCATTTTTTTACATTTATTAAATAAGTAAATCGTTATCTAAGTAAGAGTATCAAGAATAACAAATCATAACATCTATGAAATATAAAGCAAATAATAGTCAAAATTTAACATTAACACAGAGTTGTTAATAAACAGTTAATATAGTGTCATAAAAAATAATATATGGTCTCTTTATATAATAATATGGTTCTTTAATATATTTATAATAAACTTATATTAATTATAAAATACGTTTGAAATTGTATGAAGAAATTCAATAAATAAGGTTAAGGAATTTCATCCTACTTTTTATTCCTTGAGAAACATTCCTTATTCAACACACATTTAATTTCGATGGTGTGTATACTTACCATGGATATATTCAATGATTAAAATAGTTAAATATATGGGTATTTAAATATAAATTTTATAAAAGAAATTTAAAGGGGTTTACGTTTCAAATTTTACAAGATCAGTAATGTAATTTTGTCCCAACTGTTAATTTATGGATATTTTATTCTTCATTTATTTTCATTTTCTTAAATGGGAAGTATAATTAAAATTTACCAAGTTTTAATAATTTATTGAAACAATCTCACTGTTTGTTGATATTTTTTATGATTATACTCCCATTGATTGAAATATTATGATCAATCTCTCAAGAACTCTCATGAATTTTATTTTCCTATGTTTATTAATGATATACTGATGTTTTTGGTACCATTTTTCCAATAATTAGTACATAATATAATTAAGAAACTATTTTAATGAAATCCTGACTTTTTCTCTCCCTTCAATTGGAAATTTGTGTTCTTTCAAAACCATATTTTCAAAAACCAGGTTTTCTAAAACCATTTTCAAGATTCTTTAAATGGTTTTCAAGAAAAATGGTTTTCAAAACTTTTTAACATTTTATTTATAAGTTTTTAAAGTGTTTTAAAAGAAATAATTATCAAAAATATTTCAATATTCATTTATATGTTTTCAAGTAAAATTATTTTCCAAAAATTATAGATATTTAAATATAATATTTCAACGAGAAATGTTTTTCAAAATGTTTTCAAAACTTTCCTTTAAAAAAAATTAATTGTATTTTAAATAAAATTGTTTTCAAAAGGTTTTAATTTTTAAAAATCATTATTTCAATAATGAATGATAATTTACACATTAGTTTTTAATAAAATATCTTTTCAAATTATTTCTTATATAAGATTACATCTTTTGGTGTTACTCATATATTTATAGGGAAATGATCTAAAGGTTAGAATCATAATATTTTCTCTGAATGTTTTATGTTTTTATGGCATTATTTTTATGAAACATGTTTCTATTTTATGGGTTATATTCTTATAAATCCTCATTTTTTCATGGATTATTATTTTATGAAAAGTTTATAAAACATGCCTTTTTTCACATGTTAATATAATATTACGTGTTTATAAAACCCATTTCATTTAAAGGTTTACGATATGATTGTTTATGATTTTTGGAACATTTTTATTTGATTAAGTTATATTATTAGTCGGTCCTATATCTCACTCCAATTAAATGTGTAAATATTTATATCTCGTCATATGATGATGGGAATCAAGTCGACAAGCTTGATCCACTATAGAAATTTGGAATACCCCGATCCATTGGGGAAGATTGGAAAACCCATCCCATTATGGAATTATGTAGAAAATCATTGCACTATGGGAATATGGGGAAACCTGGTCCACTATGGGAAGATATGGAAACATGATACACTATGATTATATAGGGAAACTCGATCAACTATGGTAATATATGAAAACCCGGTCCCTTATAAAGAAACAACTACGACTGGGGATGGTGGTGTGTGTCACCCAGTAGGTGTAGTCTCCATGAAGTTCCCTAATATTTTTTGGGCATTGCACCTTGACTTATAGGGAAATATATTAAATATTTATGTATTCTTTATAAATTATATATATTATGACTATGATATTCTTACATTTTTAAAGTTTTTTTATCATATGATTAATGTCTTATGAATAACCATTATTTATGACATGAATAATTTTTATTATATTTTATATGTAGGGTGTGATCATATACTTGTATTCTCATGTTCTCATGCTCTTATGTTCTTGTTATTATTAAGTATTTTCTTTATTTAACCTTCATTAGAATTTCAAATCACCACATTCTTATGTTTCCCTTCCCTAGTTTAGGAATAATGGTTATTATGTAAAATTACTAAGGGGGAGATCATTATTGTAAACATTTAAGATATTTCACTAAGTTATAATATTTTTGTTCTTGGTTCCCAAAGCCACTAAACTAATATGGTCTTTAGGAATATATTTTTTTAATGTATTAAGTATTCTACAAAAAAATTGTAATGTATAATTAAGTTGACATTAGGTTTCTATAGTTGGTATCGGAGTGACGGTTTAGTCAAACATTGAAAACATAATTGAGAAAAGATTACTAAAGTCCCTAGGAATATTTATAAGGATATCTATAAGGACGTTTATAAGGATATATAAGGATAAATAAAATTATAGGAAAATGTATTATAATTTTGGTAAAGGATAGAGAGATTTATTTCCTAAAAATACATCCATATCTGGATACTTCAAGTGGATGTTCTTCCATCACAAATGTACCTAGGAGTAACAACACTAAAAAGATACATATGGTCTGACTCAATCATAACATGGTATGTGACAACATGCCTTACTACACACCTGGTTTGACACTCTCAGGTCTATGATCTAGTAATTAACAAACTCGTTAAAAACCATCGCGAACAATTTAAATAGAAGATTATTGTGATTAAATGAGGATAAATTTAGGGTTTTGTAAATTAATTAATTGTGATTCATTATTTAGATATCCTATCAGTAATTTTCATGATTATATGTTTTTCTTATATAGTAACTGTTTCTATCCCTATGCTTTTTAATTTCCCTCAATAACAATAACATGAATGAACTAGGATAACATTGAATGTTTCATATGTATAAAGTATGGGAATGATAAAAATTGATTTTATAAGTGGAAATGTCATGAATAAAATATAGAAGGTCCATGATTATTGGTAATACTGCTAAATAAAATGCAACAAAAAATGAATTGTGATAGGTATGGGATATTCTTCCAGTATTTATTATTTTAAATGTAAAAATAATTATTGGATTGAGGTTGAGGAACATTATGACAAGATTCATGTTTCATATTCTATTAAATGGTTACAATGGGATAAGATGATAAGGCCCATGAAA